>VWZL01000840.1:478004-628827 GCA_013396915.1 Stercorarius parasiticus
TGGAGGGGGAAGAAGGGAGTGGAGTTGTATGCTATTGTCCTAACATTTAGATTGGCCAGTCATACTTAATACAGAAATAAAAAATGAAAGGAGAGTTTTGTAGGAGTGCCATAGAAAGCATTGCTGTGAATTACTGAGGTAAATCCTTCTAGAAAACCAGCAGAAGTCCTGCATGAACTATTGTGTGTATTCATTGCTCTGTACTGATCCTCATCTGTATGTTCCACAATTAGAACTTGTCCTTCCTAATTTTTATTGTATTTTACACTTTTATTTTCTCTTCCTATTCGCCCTTGTGAATCTTATGCTGTCGAGGTTTCTCTTCCCCTGTGTTGTCATCTTTATTACATAGCAGATGTTTTGTAAATTCTTAACACAGTATTTATTTCAGCCTCATGTTTATTTTTTGTGTGGAACTTATGAGCAACCAGACCTTAAAAAAGTTTAAGTCTTAAAAGAGTAAACCAACATATCTCAATCTGAATACTTTCTAGTGATTCTCAGAGTGCTGCAAGTTCTTTCGTGATATCCTGTTTGGTTTCTCAGTCACTTACACTTGTTTCTAATTATTTAAGTAGATATTTAAACTGCATGTGCCACTTACCGTGTTACTTAGTTACACTAAGTTACATTAACCCCCTCCCCTTAATTTAGCTTAAAATATTTCAGTCCAGATCTTCATAGTTGCAGAAGATAATTAAACATTTACATTTCATTATTAAAGTTTAATGTAAATATTCAATTAACACCTTAATTAATTTTTCATTATGAACATTTTAAGGTTCAATCATTTTTTCACTGTTAAATGTTGCAAATTGACTTGGCTAATAAAGACAATTAAACCTACTTAATGAAGCTGTATATAGAAAGCAATTTATTTAAATTCAGTTATGGAAAATATCATATGACTTATTTATGATGACAAAAAATAAATGTAATAATGCTTGGATTGGCTATAATGGCAACATTAATAAACTATGTACAAATTAACCTACCTAAAGTTGATAACTTTTACATCAGGCCATTACGTGAGGCCTATTGTATACAGCTACTGTAAAATACACAAAGTTTTAACTGGGTATCAGGGACACCATTTCACTCACAGATACGGGAAAGGAAGGGGCAAATGATGACTAAGAACTTTTGTTCCTGAATTTCATTCATCCTCCTAAGTTTTGAGAGTTTTAGTAAAACAAAATAACGTGGCCTTATCTTCCATTTTCAAAATCAGTTGGAAAATTAGTTGGAACATTTGAAACTAAAATACTAGCCTTAAGATGGCTTTTTAAATAACCTTTTAATAAAAATTTTTAAATGAAGAAGAACATACATAATACAACAGCTTGAAAGAAAGTAACGAAAAAGAAATGCCTACTTTAAACAATTCACAATAATGTATAAAAGACTAAACTTAAATAAACTACAAAGAAAATAATCACTTCTTTAGGAAGAAAATATTTTTTGTTAATTTTTAAATTGGCTTCAGAATGTTATTCAAAGACAAATGATGCATTATGGTATTGGTCACAGGTTAAATGCAAAGCTGCATTGGCTTTATACATAATCGATCCTTATTAAATGTGAGAAAGTAGATTTTAGGCTTTCTGACAGTTTTGTATCTATTTTTTAAATAATCGCAAAGTCCAAATCTGGCAGTGTACGTGGACTAAAGGAGAAGTTAAAGTAACTACATAAACAGTGTGAAATTATATTTCTGAATAAAACTATAAAGTAGGCAGCTATTGAAGAGTTCCCTTCAATATATATATAGAACTTTGATATGTGGAGACACTTGGTTAAGTGTTTAACATCTCTAAAGAAAGAGCTACACTCTGTAGGGGAAAATATTAACACTCAGATATGTGCTGCAACTCGGATCTGTAGTTTCTCATCAGTAAAAAAAAAAGTATTAAATATATTTCTCTGGTGCAGCATTCTTCTTTCTGAACTGAAATGTGCTGTAAGGCACAACACAATGAAGTTCAATAAGGTACTGAGATAAGGAATATGATGTCTGGGAGCTTTCCTGATATGTGTTAGGTGTGATTTTATGTACTAAATTGTAAAGGCAAGGCAAGATATGTTATGACGGATCTTTGTCATATAGAGCTATTTTATTTTTATCTGTAAATTTGTGCGTAGCCCATATCCTTGCTCTTATTCTTTTTCTGATGTCTCCTTATAGTGGTCCTGTCAATGCTAAAATCCCAGTATTAAATTACAGTAAGGAATAGCCCTTTAGCATATTTTACTGTCAAGATCTATATGTCTTTTGAGAAATACACTAAACTACTCATAATCCTAGAAGAAACATACCTCACAGAACAGATTTTTTCACTTATAATCCAATTCTAACAAATACCACAATCACAACAGCGAAAGTTGAAATCAGCAGGAGTCTTGTTTGGCAAATAGAACACATACTCTCTCCCTATAATTTCACAACCTTCAAGTAATAACTACTTTTTAACATGAAAGGGTCCTTATTCATTTGAGTTCTGCAAAAGACCAGCATATGTCTTTAGATCATCACAAAAGAAAATCCTACTAAAGTTGGGTGTTGTAAAATCATAAATTGTAAAATTGGACGTGTTATTTACTATGTTTTTTCTTTCCTTCAATTAGATACTACCTTTCAGGATGCATTTATGGAAGCTAGTAGTAGACAAACAACAAGAATGAGAAAAATATTTGTCACAGTATAGGGTAAGAAAGCATATTGGTGCTAAATTATATGTTCTTCATTTATCCTTATAAACCTAATATTTATCCATCCTGCACTATATTATGGGCTAAGAAAGTTTACAGTTCAGATGATCTAGTCTGCCCAGGTCATTATGCCCTCAGAGTTCTTTAGTGAGATTTTATACTACAAAATCCAGAAGAGGGTCTGTGTATCTTAATAAAAAAAAAAAAAAANGCAAGTGTTCGAGAAGATAAGAGCTACAGAATTATCTTATTTTCAGAGGTCTTTCCTGTATTGATTTTAATCTCTCTCTCCTTAGTAGCAATGACTAAATGATTCTTAAAGTGTTTTCTGATAAAGGTTTCATTTCTAGGAAAAATGCAGCAGAACCAGTGCTTGCACATGAGTGACAAGATCCCAATGTGACTGCCTTCCTAGAAATGGAAAAAATCTTTAAGTTCCACAGCTAGAGAACAGGCACAGTATGAAGATAAAAGAAAACTAGTTTCTCTGTTTGCTGGAGTTTGGTTGCCGTTTTGGTGGGGATTACAAAGGTTTCTCATACACACTTTAGAAGTCATTTCTGTCTATTCAGATTCTTATTAGTGTTTTCGAGTGTAACTTCAAAAAATCTATGCAAGATGTAATCTAGCAGACCATTTTAACTATGGCAGTATTATACACCAGTAAATTTTAGATATGCAGCACATCATCCCTATTAGTAAAGTGCAATTACTTGGCAGTACTAGCTGGAAGTTCTGTATTATTCATTATTTTATTCTATGTTATTATTACTTATTCTTATCTGTTTACACAAATTACAATATTTGTAATTTAGTAATGAACTACATATATATACGTAATTTCAGTACTGAATCTATCTTGCAATTTAATAATGAACAGGCTTCAGAATGCCACTTTGCTTAGCACATTGCAAAAGTTTGGAATTATCAATAAACTCAGGAAAAAAATCTCAAATTTTTTTGAGGTTTCTGGGACATCTGTTTCAGTTACATGGTGCAGCCAGAGAAATTTGGAAGTTACCTAAAAACTAGGACTAAGCCTTGAATTTGACATGGCAATGGTATTCCAAAACCATAATATATTGTAACAAATGTACTTATTCTTTCCACTCAGGGAAAAATTAGTTGAAGTATTGAAACATACAAAACGGAAACATTTTTCCTCACATTCTCCATATAATCTCTCCGTACTCTTCTGACACTGAGTCTCAGGTGGTTCTTGGCTCAAAATCACCTCGTGTCATGTCTGACTGTGGAAAAAACAGCTTACTGCCAGTTTCTCCCACGCACCTTGACAAGCCTTGCCTATTATATTTTGTCCAGGCAGTTCAAATGGCTTCTATGTGGTCTGTTCTCCACTCACAGGTTCCAAATGTGAGTTAAGGTCCAGCTCTCAACATTCTGCTTCTTGGCTCCATGGAATAGGAAGCATTTAAAGTAATTAAATACTTCTTGTGAGGCAATATTGGAAAGTCTAGCTAAACTAGTGGGGCGGGCGGTAAATAAAAAGTTGATTACCTGACTGCTGTAAAATAGTACGCTCAACAGTATGACTGACAGTCCTGTGACATTTTTAAAACAACATATATACATTCTTAGACATGCAAGGTCTACAGGGTTGAATGGAATAATTCACAGCTGTTTGGCTCATTCTGTAAACTCAGGTAAACAGTATTGCTTCTGCTTCACATGAATCCATTTGGGGACAATATGGAAGGATCATTGTTTGTGTGCAGGTGATTCTTGTTCTACTGATGGTCCACTAATGATGCTTACAGCTTTTACTGTCCTATTTGTGCCAAAAATTTTAAGTGCTTTTTAATTTCTATTCCTTTTCTGGGGTAAGATATTAGAATTACAGTGACCATTGCATTTCTGTGTCCACAGTCACATTCTGTTTGTGAGTCTCAGTCATCCTGTTAAGGAATATTTAATATTTCTTTTTTCAATACATTTATTGGAGGGGCACAAATTATGTAAATTGGTTTTGGTCTCTAAATGAATAAATAATCTATTATGTATCCAGATTTCACTTATCTGCTTCACAGACCTTTTCTGCCTCGCCACACTGCTGCATTGCACTTCTGCTCATTCCTGATATAATCACAGAATCACAGAATGGCAGGGGTTGGAAGGGAGCTTTGAAGATCATCTAGTCCAGCCCCCCTGCCAAAGCAGGTTCACCTAGAGCAGGTTGCACAGGAACCCATCCAGGCAGATTTTGAATGTCTCCAGAGAAGGAGACTCCATAACCTCTCTTTTAGGTCTGAATGTGACTATTTTAATTTGTATGCTTTAGACTTACTTTAGAAAAACAGTCTAACAATTACTATTAATATATCTGGATCTTCCATGACTATGTAATTAAAGAGGATAATATGTGGAATATGAATACAAAATAGGACTGAAGCTAAGGAAAATCCTATTGAATAATTTCCCTTTCTCCTAGGTGGAGAAATATCATTAGAAAAAAACTGAGGTGTTCATTTTGCTCCTGTGCTCACTATCAGCACCTTTATTCACAGAATTACAGAAATTCTGGCAGAAAGGCACCTCTTGGTCCCTTTTGAAGAGGGACATCTTGAAGAGTGACCATGACCAGGTCCTTAAATTATACGTATGGTCCATACCATAAACATACACATCATCTTGCTTGAAGTGACTGGTGGTTATAATATGAAGTAGGCAAGAAAAGCATAAAAATATTAGCCAGTGTATATAAGCAGTTAATAAATATGTTGAACAGCAGAAAACTTGAGAAAGTCTAATCTGCTGTTTATAACATATTTCATAAAATAATGACACAGTGTCTTTTGTCATAATATAGAGTGATAAACTATTTTAGTAGAAAGCCAACATAAGGAAATTTAAAAAAAAAAAAAAAAGGAAATGCATATTTTTGCACTCGATTTTAAACTATATATAATTTGATTCTTTAAAAAAAATAAAATTATGCTTCATATTTTTTATCTATGAAAAAATACGGTTCAAGAATCTGTTTCTAACATTATGCAAGTATTTCATTACCTCTAAAGCTCATGTTTTCTGTTAAATTTTGTATAATAAAGTCAGATGGAAAAAAAAGCTCTAAGAGTTTTTTATTTATGTATTAAAGTAGCATCTATATAGCATACTCAACCCAGTCAGTGATGAATTAATACAAAGCCTTACCTTTTAGTAATCTGTCCTTAGGATGTAACAGTTGAATTTTTTTTTTTTTTTGTTGGCCTCAGACACTGAATTTTAATTGTGTTTTATGGCCCAGAAAGTGCAGGAAAATAGTTTTACTATACCATATATCCATGAATACCATATGAGCTCATACAGCATGTAAAAAATGACTGATCACAATGTATTTTGCCATATTTGCTTTTGGGTTTGTTTTCTGAACAGAAAGTACACACAGCGTTTAAATTCCACATGCTAATAGCTTATGGTTAGCAAGAATGCATTATCATATTATTTATTTTGGGTTCAAAGCATGAGTTAACTCTTCTCCTAAGACCTGAGTACATAGTGAAGCTGTTCATTTTACTGAAGTAATGCAAACAACTGAGGCCAGTCACATGAAAGAATAGCCATGATAGAGGTGACAGAGCATTTGCAAGAATGGATATTGCTAAATTTTTTCTTACGCTTCTTACTGTAAGAATGAAAAGACATTGAATGAAAAGAATGGAAAATCCCACATTTTCTTGGGGGGCATGTGATGTCAGTGGAGAATTTGGTGTCATCCCAATGCCAAGACACCATGCTGGTCATCGAATAATTACTAAAACTTAGTGAAGAATTATTATGGTTGGAACATGTTGTAAACATTTGATTCAGCATATCTTCTCTTTAATCTTTTTCAGACCTTTATACTGGAATAGTGGGGGCTGAACTGCATAGCTTGCATAGTAGCCAGGTGAGAGTATCAATGGAAGCATCTCTCTTAAAAAAAAATTATATCACCACTTGAAAACACACGAAAACACTGCTGTCGAGAGATGCAAGTTGGCACAGTAAAGTTCATCCGAACCATCGTACGGTTCATGGGTCATGTTTTCTCTAATGACTTGTGAGGGAGTATATGAAGCTTTCTTTATCTACGAGCATGGCCAGCCACTGAAAAAGCAATTTTCTCCATTTTTGCACAGAATAATCTTTCTATGCTAATTGAAATCTGGGGTGGAGTTTTGACAGACTAAGGCCAAAGTAAGGTTTTGCTACTGACAGCACATTAGGTTAACTGCTAGTCAGTCTAAAACAAAATAAGATCCAATAACTATTAAAATAAAAATTTATAATGATTTTAACAGGTAAGCATCTCCAGCAACTTCCATAAGCTTTTTTTAAGGATTGCAGGTCTATACAGTGATATTGCCATTAAAAGAAACTTTAAAAAGAAGGATAAGGGAATGTTTTAGAGGTATTCATTCAGAAAGCTAGTTCACTGGCAAAAACTCTTGAGAGCAAAAAATATGGACACTTATTAGAAATCACAGTTATCCAGAACACCACAGATGATAGTAGTGCAGTGATCTGATAGTTCAGATCAGAAAGTATAAAAGTGAAAATTTTAACAAAATGTTTTTTTTAAAAAAGTAATGGTTTTCAGTACTTGCCTGGTATCAAACTGTCATTGTTCCAGATTTGAATGCTTTGATATTTACCTTAGAGTAATGAAATTATGGAGAAAATACTCTGTGACAATAGGCTGTGGTGTGTTTTTTGATCAGTGTCCACATGTAGGCAGAAAACTGCTGAAGAAACAAAAAGCACCATAGTTGCAGCAAACAATCTATGATTAGTATGATTTATTATAAGATTCAGTAGTTTAAAGACAGATTACCTCATACATTGTATATAAAAGGAGCTTGTAACATTCAATAATAACATAAGATTACCTTGCCTTTCAAGGTAGGTTATATAGAAAGAACGCACTGTAACACTCCATTTTGAAATAGATTTTTGGCAGGTCCTTTGCTTTCCTTGTGGAAGTCTTTGCATTTGCATTCAAGGAATACAATGAAAATGGAAGAACCTTTCTTCAGCTCATAAACATGATCTTACATAGAAATACACTAAGTTATTTGTACAGTAGTATTATTTGTTTAGGACTGGTGGTTGATACACATATCATTAATGGAATTCTTTTAACTGTCTTTTCTGAAGAATAGGAATTTTTTTAACAATTGAAAAATTATCTGTAAAACAGTTATATTTATACTTAAAAATCAAGTAGAACTGTTGTTTAAGTGTACAGATTCTTCTCTCTTGGAGCCACACAGTTCAGGCATCCAGTATACAGTATTAGATGGTGATATCTTTACTCATTTATTTTGATATTGAAATGACCACAGCGAAGCTAATGGGGCTTGAAGTAAAGCAGTTTTCCCTAAGAGAAAGTGTAGTACAGTCAAAACCAGCACTAGTTTCATGTGTTCCTGGCAAAGACCAAGTCACAGATCCTGATGATTTGCACTACTTGGTCTATGGTTCACCTCTCTCACCATTTAGCCTGATGCAAACTGCATCAGCAAACTGCCCTGATTGTTCACCTCTGAAGCTAACTCAACAGGGATTATGTGCATTAGAAATTGCTTATTTCTAACTGTGTAATTTGACTGAGAACCAGCTTCAGCCTGCACAGTGTAACCTACAAAACATCCCTGCTTTACGCTGCAGAGCATGTGAAATTTCCTCAAAATACTGAGCAGCATTATAATGCTTTGTTTGCATTATTTGAAGCTTTCTGAATGACTTGCTGCCATGCTGAAAGAGAAGTTTTATCTCAGGCAGAGGTTACAGGCTTGATACAGAAGTCAGTGAGTGAGATCTTTGACATGTATGCAGCTATGGAGGGAAAGTTGGGTGATCATAGTCATCCCTTTCTTGCCTAAAGGTGTATGAAACACCAACATAGAATCATAGAATCACAGAATCATAGAATCGTTTTGGTTGGAAGAGGCCTTTAAGGTCATCAAGTCCAACCGTTAACCTAACACTACAAAGCCCAACACTAAATTGTGTCCCTCAGCACTGGTTATAGCCCAATAGGTGAAGTATGTCTGTTTGACAGAGATAATGGCTTCCCCCTGCACCCTCCCCAAGAAAATGTCATCACTGTGAAATGCATTTTAAAGGGCTTGATACACGGGCACACACATTTGCATGAAGAGTTATGCCTGCAGTGCAGTCTTACGGATACTAGGTGCTAAAAGAGGATTGGAATTCGTATGGTTGTGTTTATACCAAAGTTTATTAACATACTGGCTAAAGTCTGCAATTTTTCTGGTCTTGTTATTTACACTGTCCTTTAAAAGAAATAATATTTATGTCTAAACACTTCCTTTCCATAATATTTCACTGCCTTGTCTTACTCTACTATGTTATTTTACAATGAGAAGACCTAGGGTTTATTTGTATGCAATATTTAGGAAATAGTTGCAGAATTCTTTTATATGCCTTGTAAACTTTGCATAAACTCTTTTTCTCTTCTACTATTTGCTTTTATCTTGTCTGCCTTCCAACAGTTTCTACATAATGGAGTTTATTTCGCATGATGGATTACACAAAACCCTTCTAATTCATCAGAAATGTGGTACCTTAAATCACGTTAGACCAAATTCTGCTCTACTTGACATCCGCACCACTTTAAATGAGGTAAACAGGCTGTCAGTGTTGTAAATGATACTAGTGTTTGATTAATAACATGCATAACTTCCTGAAGGAGAGAAACGTCAGGTGAGATCATATGGACTTCATAGGATTCTGTCAGCCGTTGCTAGTTTGCCTTGGCTAGAAAATGCAGTATCTGATGGTAATAGCCATGAGGCTGAACCAGTCAAATTTCTGACTTCCATTCCAGTTCAGATCCAGCTGCAATTGACATTGATTGATTCTGTTCTGGTACAAGTTCAGTAAAACAGGCCAGGTTGAGTTATTTCTGTTCCAGGAGAATGGTAACAGCTCAAAACAGCTTCAGCTTCAGGTTTGTTTCAACCACCTGTGCTTATGACCCATGAATACATGAGAAGCAATATTATGCTCAGTCGGCCTGTTGCCAAAATTATTACAGGTATTAGTTCATGGTAGAAATAATTTTATTACCGTAAAGCTCCTCCAAATTGCTTTTATTGAAAGCTTGGGTTGCTCTGGACTCTAGAGAGGAACAGATCCATTCCTCTGAATCTGCTTTTTTCCTGTGAAGTGTTGACTATTTTTGTGGCTCTTTGTCTCATCCAAACCCTTCTAGGTACTTCAATATTGAGAAAGAATAGTAACATTACTATCCTTTTATGAAATAGATTTCTAAAGACAATGGTTTACTTGGTTTTTATTTGTATCAGAAGCTTCTGGATGAAATGGAAATTGCTTGTGTATTCTTTTAAGGAAAATTACAGATCCACCTACTCTCTCTCAGTGTTTGAGCAGCACAGAGTGTGTGAGACAGGATGTGCTCTAATCCACAGACTATTCTGAAGTCCTTGATACATGACTAAATAAAAGTACCAGAAAGAGGTAGGCATTGGAACTTGTATTGGTTTTCCATATCTCAGCAGTGTTTGGCCCAAAGCAGGAAACTTTCTGAAAACTGGGGCATATATTTTCAGACCTAAAAGGCTGCACGAAGAATTCTTTTATAATATATTAAGTTATACATGCAACTCATGAGAAGAATTAGATTAATAAAGGTGCTATTACAATACAATAGTGGCAGGATATAAGCTTGTAAAAAGTATACAGAGCAGAGAATGACAAAATCCTGTTTCACATGCTGGATCCAAACAAGGCAAAAATGTTATAAGTTTAGAGAAATTCTCAACAAGTTACAGAATTACTTTTATCAAATTGTGACTTTTATGACATACAGCTTGTTTAGCGGGGTCTGCATCTTCAGAGTGATTCTGATGCTTAAACATACGTTATTTTTAGTGACAGTCTCATTATCCTGCTTGACGTCTACAAAATGCTGAGGCTTATTAGTCTTTTGTCATACCTGGCATACCTTTGTGGATGTCTAAAACCTCTAAAATGATACAAGTACTTATGCTTTGCCAAATTAATCAGTTGCATGCTCGACAAATGACCATGTATGCAGTACCAGTATGTGATCACCTGGAACAAAATCCTCTCTTTTAGACTACACTATTTCATATTTTGTACTCACACTAGTTTAGAGGAATTCTGATGGTCTTCAGCAATAATTTGGCATGATTTAGCCCCAGCTGGCAGCAAAGAACCATGCGGTCTTTCACTCACTCCCCTGCAGAGCCAGGATGGGGGAAGAATTGGAAGAACAGCAAAATTTGTGGGCTGAGATAAAGGCAGTTTAACAGAACAGCAAAGGAAAAAGGAAAAAAACAACAATAATACTGATAGAGGAATATGTAACACACCATTAATGTACCAAAACTCGCTGACCAGAACACGAAGCCCAGCCTGCTCCAAGCAGATTCCTGCCCCTGCCCCGTCCCTGGCCAGCTCCCCTGGATATATACTGAGCATGGCATCACATGGTATGGAATATCCATTTGGCTAGTTTGGGTCAGCTGACATGGCTGTGTCCAGTTTCAGGTCCTTGTGAAAATTAACCCTGTCCCTGCCGGAACCAGGACAGAATTCTACAAAGAAAACAGGCAACAGAAACCTTTCTTACATTGTCTTGTGTTATTTTAAAGCTTAAATAAAGTAAATAATGTGTCAAAGGAGGGCTTATCCTTCTGACGTTCCCACTGCAGTTTCTATACCTATTAGTGTAGCTTGTCTAGATGTCACCTGCAGTTCTATATTTTTTCTTATTTGTTTTTCTTTTACAGTGTCTTTCTCCTACTTGACATATGGAAAGCTGCATGCTCACCCATAATCTGCAAGCATATTAGCCAGCAGACATGTTAGTGTTAGGCTGTATATCTGTTACCTGGCCAGGCAGCTCACAGATGTTTCAGTCAGTTGTGCTTTCACAGGGCGGAGTCTGTTGACCATAGACATAAATTCCTCTTGGTTTTGAAACAGCAAAAGCAAGCATTGTTTCTTTCTTTAACTGAATAGGTAATGAGAATTCTTTGCCCCTTATTAGGGACACAGGAAGAAAATAGCTTAGGGAAGGATATTTGATCTTGAATATAATTACCAGTGTCTAGTTTCAGACTTGTAAGCAACAGCATAATAGTACAAAGGTCCCAGTTCCACATGATGCAAAGTATTAAAATAGATTTTACTTTTTGACAGTTGTGTATTTTAATTCAGAGAGAGGAATTATTGTCCACTTGATCTATTTGAAGCAATTAGAAAGTTAACTCGTAATTTCACAGATTTTCCTAGCTATATAGCCATTTGAATTGTAGCAATAGACCAAAAATGAACACCGTATAATCACAGGATCATAGAATCATGGAATAGTACAGATTGGAAGGGACCTTTAAAGCTCATCTAGGCCAACTCACCCTGCATCTTCAACTAGACCAGGTTACTCAGAGCCCCATCCACCCTGACCTTGAATGTTTCCAGGGATGGGGTATCTACCATTCTCTGGGCAACTTGTTGCAGTGTTTCACCATCCTTATTGTAAAAAAAATCTTCATTATATATAGGCTAAATCTTCTCTCTTTTAGTTTAAAGCCATTACCCCTTGTCCTATTACAACAGGCCCTGCTAAAACATTTGTCCCCATCTTTCCTATAAGCCCCCTTTAACTACTGAAAGGCCACAATAAGGTCTCGCTGGAGACTTCTCCAAGCTCAACAACCCCAACTCTCTCAACCTGTCCTCATAGGAAAAGTTATCCAGCCCTCTGATCATCTTTATGGCCCTCCTCTGGACACGTTCCAACATGTCCATATCTTTCCTGTGCTGAGGATCCCAGAGCTGGCTACAGTACTCCAGGTCGGGTCTCAAAAGACTGGGGTAGAGGGGCAGAATCACCTCCCTTGACCTGCTGGCCACGTTTCTTTTCATGTAGCACAGGATACAGCTAGCTTTCTGGGCTGTGAGCACACATTGTCGACTCATGTCCGGCTTTTCATTTACTGGTACCCCCAAGTCCTTCTCTGCAGAGCTGGTCTCAATCCCTTCACCCCCCAGCCTGTATTGTTACAGGGGGTTGCCCAGACCCATGTGCAGGACCTGCACTTGGCCTTGTTGAACCTCATGAGGTTCACATGGGCCCACTTCTCGAGCTAGGTCCCTCTGGATTGCATCCTGTCCCTCAGTCATGTCAACTGCACCACTCAGCTTAGTGGTGTCTGCAAACTTGCTGAGGGAGCACTCAATCCCACTATGTCATTGATAAAAATATTAAACAGTACTAATCCCAAAACAGACCCCTGGGAGACACCACTTGTCACTAATCTCCATCTAGACATTGAGCTGTCAACCACTACCTTCTGGATGACACCATCGAACCAATTCCTCATCCACCATATAGTCCGTCCATCAAATCCATATCTCTCCAATTTAAAGAGAAAGATGTTGTGGGGGACTGTGTCAAAGACTTTACAGAAGAAAGACATAGATGACATCTGTAGCTCTTCCTTTGTCTACTGATATAGTCACTCCGTCATAGAAGGCCACTAGGTTGGTCAGGCAAGACATGCTGGCTGTCTCAAATCACCTCCCTGTCTTCCATGTGCCTTAGCATAACTTCCAAAAGTATCTATTTCATCATATTCCCAGGCACAGAGGTGAGGATGACAGGTTGGTAGCACCCAGAGTTCTCCTTTCTACCCTTTTTAAAAATGGTTCAATGTTTCCCTTTTTCCAGTCACTGGAGACTTCACCTGACTGCCATGACTTGGAGAGTGTCTAGGCAACTATATCAGCCAATTCCCTCAAGACTCTGGGATGCATCTTGTCAGTGTACATAACAGATTTTAACTAAGCATACAAAACTTGAATGCTATGTGGTCTATGTGCACTAAAGATGAGACAGAAGGAAAATGAATGTGCATTTATCTAGGTAAAAGAAAAAGAAAAAAGATGGAAGAAAACCTGAAATTTAGATATTCTCCAATTAAATAGTAGATGTGATATATCCGCATATGTATATCTGTATGCATACATATATCACGTATTTTTTTCAGTGTAGATTCTGAGACAGTGGGGGAATGTGTGTGTGTCTGTTTTCTTTACCCCAGGTGAAAGATGAATACTTACTTGGGAAGTAAAAACAGCAACATCACTGCAGACTCTTCTATCAATGTAAAGGCTAGCTACTTTTGGCATTTTCCTTTGAAAGCAATAGGATAGGATAGGATAGGATAGGATACGATAGGATAGGATAGGATACGATACGATACGACAGCATAGAACTATAATTTTCCTTAAGACAGATTTTAATTCTCTCAGTATTTTCAGTTGCAAATTTCTCAACAGTAATGAATTAATGCTGATAGACCCTAATGAACAGAATAATAAGTTTTGGTGTCAATAAAACAAAAAAAATATTTTACAATGTTTGTTGGAATTTATTAGACGCAGCTATGTCTAATGTATGCTAGATGTTTTCCTATGTTTCAGAAGCCACTGATCTTGGTTGGAAAACAGATTGGTTTTTTGGGGTACTATAGCCTAGAACTCTGATATAAGGGATTCTAGATGTGAGCTGAAAATTTGCCCAAATCCTGGTGAGATACCAGATCTGCATGATACCTGTGTTCCTGAGGCAAAAGATTTTGTCACTCTTTTTTTTTTCTTTTTTTGGACTGCATCACTCTTGACCTGCACTGATGGTACAACATCGTATTTTGTTTTTCAAATTACTTTAAGAAAGAGGTGAGGGCATAGTTTGTTCCTTCACATTTTCTGAGTGCTGATAGGACTCCAGAAAGTTTTTAGGCACATTTAATCTGATCTGATATTGAGACATTACAGTTGATGCTAGTAAAGAAAGTAAGAATCGTCTTTCTATATCACAAAAAAAAGGTGTGTTCTTGTTGTGGATGGATGCCAGCCAGCAGCCACACATACACACAGCTGCTTAGTCACACACACAACCCCCTGCAGTGGGACAAGGGAGAGTATAGGAAGAGCAAAAGAAAGAAAACTCATGGATCAAGATAAGGTCAATTTAACAGGTGAAGGAAAGAGGAAAAAAACACATGATGCAAAGGAAATAATAAGTCACCTCCCACAAGCAGACTGACGTACAGCCAGACTCCAGGAAATGGCCACCTTGGAAGCCAAAAAATCCCCATCCCTTATTTCTTTAGCACAGTATTTATTGCTGAGCTTTATTATATGGTATGGTACGTCCCTTTTGGCAGTTCAGGTCAGCTGTCCCAGCTGTGTCTCCTTCCAACTTCTTGCTGACCCCCAGACAAGCCACTGGGAGGGCAGAGGGAGAAACAGAGAAAGCCTCGAAGCACTATTTTAACCTCTAATAAAAATCACATCACCATAGGACTTACTGTTAAGAAATTTAATTCCATTCCAGTCAAACTCAGCACAGTGCTTAATTTGAGTTGATCCTCCACTATAAAGGACTGGATTTTCCTTGGCCTTGTGACTGAAATCTGAGAAACGAGTTATAGTGTTATAAAGTGTCACTCATTCTCTAAAGTATTTTGGGGTATAAGCCTGCTTTCAAAGACTCCTTACTGGTTAATTTGACTGAATTGAGTGCAAATCTACATCAAGTTTGCATGAATAGTCTTCGTCTGACAGTCTGTCATGACAGCAAAACTTCTCTGTCTCAAGTGTTGTCCCTACTATTCTGTGTCTTTTCTCTGAAAGGAGAGAGAAACTTCTCCCCAAAGTAACTTTTCATCGGCCTGGTGGTTAACTCCAGAGAAGTAATTTCTGCCCTTGTCCTTCCATTTTTCCATTTGGCCTACAGGGACAGTGTTGATCTACTTTGCAAAGGCTTCTGACATATAAATGAAAGCTATAAAAGAGCTAGGCTTTGTTACAAATACATACTATCTCACAGTCTCTTCTTTGTGATTTTGCATTGTGTGCTCAGGACCAACTGAAGTGGTCTTTCAAACACTAGGTTTTATTATTAGCCCTAGTCCTGGACCGTAGGACCAGGGAAGTGATCATCCCTCTGTACTGAGCACTGTCGAGGCTGCATTTCGAATAGTGTTTTCAGTTTTGGGCCCCTCACAAGAAAGATATTGAGGTGATGGAGAATGTCCAAAGAAGGGTAATGAAGCTGGTGAAGGGTCTAGAGCACAAGTCTTATGAGGAGTAGCGGAAGGAACTGGGGTTGTTTAGCCTGGAGAAAAGGAGGCTGAGGGGAGACCTTATCGCTCTCTACAGCTACCTGAAAGGAGATTGTAGTGAGGTGGGGCTGGTCTCTTCTCCCAAGAAACATGTGATTTGACAAGAGGGAACAGCCTCAAATTGCACCAGAGGAAGTTTAGATTGGATATTAGGAAAAAATACATTGCTGAAAGTGTTGTCAAGCATTGGAACAGGCTGCCCAGGGAAGTGATTAAGTGACCATCTCTGGAGGTATTTAAATGACGTGTAGGTGTGGTGCTTAGGGACATGGTTTAGTGGTGGACTTGGTAGCGTTAGGTTAATGGTTGGACTGAAGAATCTTAAAAGTCCTTTCCAACCTAAATGATTCAATGATTCTTCAGTAGCAAAGATGCTTTCAATATCTTTGAATTTTTGAAGATACTAACAAGAAAGTATCCAAGAATACAAGTATCTTTTTTTTATATATAAAAGAGGTATCTACATTCATTGCTGCTGGCTATCCTTCTGTGTTCTTTCAAATTAAATTCTCTTGAATTTCATTCTTAGAGATTGCTATCACTTGCCTGTCATCTGTTGGATTTTTTTTTCCCTTGGCAAAAGTCTGCTTATAATAGTATGGGGACAGAGGGTCACTTTTATCAGTCTATAAATTATAAGGTGAGTGTCAGATTTGTGCTCTCATCCCCGTACCTGACTCCTAGAGACAGATGAAAGTGAGCATACAGGTTGCATTAAAATAAGCTAGGAACTTGATTATTTCTGTTCTGGTAATCATGCTGTGGTAAAACTGTTGTCAGTTTGTATTATAAATTAAACATACATTATGGTCTCTACATTTCTCTGTATTTTCAGAGAGTTTCTAAACATTGCATTCTAAATAATGTGTGTGAAGAGCTTGGTCTGCAAGGAGGGCTCCAGCTGGAAGTTTTAGCTGGACAAACTTGGAGGAATCAAGGGTAGAAATACGAAAATAAAGTCAGTGGTTTCCCTGCAGAATATCTGCTTTCACCTCTCAAAATGGTCTTTGGTTCCTGCCTTGATGCTTTTTTTTGTATTTCTTAACACATTCATTCTATAACATTAATGTTTTCTTTAGTCATTTTTATCAGTAGAAAAAGCGTGATGCTGTGTTTGAGTTGGAACTGAGTGAAGGCTGCAAAATCAGAGAGCATTATTAGCCTCCAAAACTATAAGATGATTAAGTTTTCATCCATTATATATAAACTACTGAATAAATTTCATTTCAGTTATTAATTCTGTTAATTTTAGTCCCTGAATGGCCAGCAACTTCTGTCTGTATTTAACTATATAAACTCATCCACCTACAAATGTCAAAATTTTCTATCAAGAACGGATGAATTTGCACCATCTGTATTCCTGACCTAATTATAAAAATTATAACATTTAAGTCTTTTTAGTTCTCTAAAAGGACTTCTAGGTTTTCAAGACTTCTAAAATTCAGGTATTGATACAGATTCCTAAAATGGAAATACAGAAAAACATTATATGCCAAAGTTTGAATACTACATTGCAAGTTCCTTACGTGAAATTCACTAGGAGACTTCTATGCCAACAGACTACTCAACAAGAAGCGAAAGTTGATGAATTTATGTCAAGAGCTCTGATATTGGCTGAAATGAATATTAATCCTCTAGTTCTATGTCTATTCATTCTCTCTCATGTTCTTCTGTTATTCAATATCCAAATTTGTAAGTTAGCTGTCATTCTCATCATTAACCATTCACTGTTCAAGCAGTGTGTACGGGAGGTGGAATTTAGGAGGAAAAATAACTATCCTATTGCTGTTAAATCATTGATTGGAACTTCAGTTTACTCATTGTGATTGAAATATATGCATTACAAATTAAAACATCAAAAACAAGCTGCAAAGGATTGCTATTTAAAAATATGAAAACAAGCAATTATAGACAGCTGTTGAACATTCTAAATGCAACCTGTATTTCTGAACTCTTAATTCTTACAGAAAAGTATATTTTATACCATTGATACAATTTATTGTCTTGCTGAACAGGATCTCAATGAAATAAAGATAAAAGAGAAAGAAATAAAAAGTACGGGAGGAAAATCCATGTGGAAAGTTCTTCTGGCATCACGAGGAAGTTTTATAAAAAATAAGAAATATTATTTTTATAAAAGATAAGAAATACCAATAACGGAGATGAGAAATGCCAAGTTAAAAAAGGCTGCACCTAGTTACTGCACAATCCATAGAGGGTGTGAAACTTAAATTAACATGCGTAGGGGAGTGGGAAGAACATGGTTATTTTGAGTTGTCATAGTCCATAAAGTTTTAAAATATAGGTGTGAAGTTTCCTATCAGTTTCAAGCAATCCAGCTTTGTTCAACAGAAAAATTATCATCTTCTATCAGTCTCTGTTTTACATAAATCAATGACCTCATAAAAATGGAAAGTGAAACATGAAATAATGGTTGAGAAAGAAGATTGAAAAGACAGCACCATGTAGTTTTCTTGACAAACTAGGCAAACTATCAAAATTATGGCTGCAGAGATCTGTCAGGATTAAATTCAATTAAAGACAAATATTAGAGTTTTCTAGATCATTTGTTTTCATTATCCACTAGTCAAAAAGAAATGTTGCAGCACCTTACACTCACACAGGTTACTTGTTATGACAAAAGTCAACTTAGCAACATTCATGTTTCTAAGCAAAATATCGAAGAATTTTTTTAAAAGAAAAGAAAAAAGTAAAATTTACAAATGAAAGGAACAAAACAAGTAGTACAATAAAGGACTCAGTCACTCATGACTCACACAAAAAAACATGGACATTGCCTATTGCCTGCTTTTTGTCTGTTATATGGTGTACCTTGAGAAATGTTCACATTTGTATGACTAATCATGAACTATGAAGATTCTCTGATCCTTAATCCATGTTTAACATGCAGAAGAAGGATGACTGAGTGACCAGGAGGGAGGGGTGAGAACACCTTTCTGAAGTGGCATAGATGGCCTTGTCCTTGATGGGTATTGTCTTATATCCTATAAATCCAGTGCATCATTCTCTACTATAATTCTTTGTTAGTCCGTAGTTTAGAGGTGTGTCAGGGAAAGGAGGTAGGGCGTGCAGAATGAAGTATCCTTGAGATGTCTTGGAGATGACAAATCCTTAGCTGCTGCTTAAATTCACAGTGGGGTGAGACAGGGACCAATGCAGATATTGTCATGTGGAATGACTGTGAAAACATTTAGGTTGCTGGAACGGGAAGCAGGGAGAGAAATCTAAAGACAACTGTGATAAGCACGGTTCAGACAATAAATCTACCAGCAAAATATGGTGAGAAATCTCACAAAAAATCTTATCTAACTGAAAGAAACTTTGAAACACAAAATTTTTACTCAAGCTATTTTAACTATTTAGTTTTCTTGCTTGGGCAGCTATTTCAGCAGCAGCAAAATGTACCTATGCAAAATGATGGGGGAGGGAGTAGGTAGGAGATAAGCTTTTTCAGACTTTGGAAGCTTTGAGATCTGTTTTGCAGTATATGTTAGAAAACTGCTGATGCTTGTACATTCTATATATTTTTGCTCACACTCCACACAGGATTTCCCATGCTTGTTTACATAAGTGGCAATCTGTTGCTCCCAGCGAGTTAAACTTTACAGATATTCTGTGTCACTGTGACATTTTCATAGGGACTTGTTTCTCACAAATGGTCAAATAGGACTTGCAAAATGTTCCTCACATCCTGCATTTTAACATATATATTTTATAGGTTCCCCAGAGAACTCCCTGTGATTCTGCATGCTATTGTTCTCACATCAGCCTCATGATACAAATTTGTACCTCAGTTCCAGCCATTACCAACCTTACAGTGCCAGTATGCCCTTTGACTAAGGATTTCTTAATGGCCAACACTTACACGCCACTCAGCATAATGTCACATCTCTGTCATACATTTCAAGCTTCTAAAACCTGAACAGTTTAGGTCCACATCCAGAACACCTGTCCGTCTTTCTGAGGTTACCTACTATTTCCATGCTTCCTAGTGAGGTGCAATGCTTTCGTATTCGCAACACATCTGCAGTACTCCTAAAGACACTGTGTCACGGGGAACTTTCCTAGCTCATGGCTCCTCGCCCTGATGCAGCAACTTCCCCTAGCCTTTCACAGATTGCTCAGCAGTACTGTCCTTCCTGTAGTACAGGGCTTTCCTGACGCAGAGCACACTGCACCCAGTCCTCCTTTGACAGAACTCCTTCTCAACACACAAACTTCAGCAGCTTATATGGGGGTGATGAGGAGGAGGTCCAGAGTATGGCTAGAGGCCAATTTTCCTTCCTTTTGAGAATGTGAGCAAAATCCTCATATTCTTGAAGTCCAGTAACACTTAAGCACATGAGCACTCTGTCTAGTACTCTGTAATCCCACCTCTATCTAGGAAAGAGTTTGAATATATTCAAAAGTCTTCCCAAATCAAGACTGTGGATTTCATGTTTGAGCTCAAAGAGAGTCTTTATCCCTGCAGTACGTAGCCCTGAAAATCAAGAGTTGCATGATGAAAAGCTGAATGTATAATTTGTTGCAATGGTGCTAGAGAGCACAACTATAATAAACGTTCCTGTTAAACTTCCAGCCTGCACAGGCAATTGTTGTCAGAAATCCACCAAATATGTATTTGACGAGACAAGTTTTAATGTTATTACCTATTTTCATTTTATGCACTCATACAAACAATCTTTATAATTAATGATATCTTGTCATTCCCTGACCCGCTTCCCCATTTTTATAAAAATGTATGAAATATTAATTGTTTCTCATTAGTAGTTCTGATTGTCCACATAGACTGAGAATTTAAATTACGGATTACAATGTCAAACCATAAAAATATGTCATCAAAAACACAGTACTGTAGATTCAGAAGTGATTTTGTTCGTTCCATGGGTTCAGTTTACCCTGCTTCTGTGCTGTTTTCAGAATTTTAAGCTAGGTCCTTACCACTGATCTTTAGTAATTACTTTATATTCTCCGATGCTTTGTCCAGTCTGTTTTTAAAATACTCAGGCTTCTAGGATTTCCCAATAACATTACCTGACAGCTTCATAGTTTCAGATACTTCATCCATGTGAATCCAAGAAATTCTGTTGACTTCTGTAGGAGATGTATTGGCTGTCTTGACCACAGCTGGAAGACATGCTCTGATCATCATCATTAATTTTGCTTTTTTTATCATTCCATTACTCCTACCTCAATGTATATTGATCATACCAACCAACGAAGAGAGCATATTCATCCTTCTACTGATGTCAAATGGAATTTTGCCTGGAGTAATTTTTCTTTCTCACTGTTGGGAGATCTCATTGTCGAGTTTCTCTCTGTGCTGCCTCTTCTCTTCTACACATGCAATAATTGACTTATGCTTACTTATTACTGTTTTCTAAAAGTGCTCTATAATTTACTTTTTGGGTGTAGGAGAGCAGGAAACAGGAAAAAGAAAGTTGCTATGAGCTCCTTGTTCTTCTGTTGTTACTTAGGGGCATGGGAAATGCAATTCAGGTGTCAACAGTTCCTCCATCAAATCTACTTCCCTGCTCCAATTGTGTCAATATAAAATTGCAAAAAAAAGAAATTGGTTAAAAAATACCTTTTTCCCTAAAACCTGCCAGTAACTAGCTCTTGCTCAAGTAACTAACTCTCATTTTTTATATGTGGAGACTTTCACTACGTATGTACTTTATGCTGCAATCTTAGAAACAGCTATGGATATGTATATTTTTTTAAGAATTCTTTATTAAATACTAGGTTCTTCACTTCAGAGATATTTTCAGCCTTTTATTTTAATGGAACAATTTTTGTTTGGGCGGGTTTTTAATGCTTTTTAAGCTATTTTTTCTTAAAGAAGCTCTTTCTTTAGAGGTTAGTGAGTTTGCTATACAGGGCTGATGGTGTCTGCGACTATGACTGAGTAAAATATACAGGAAGCAGAGAAGCAGGTCTAAGATTGGCAAAAGAGCTGAACTGGACAAGCAAAGATGTTGAGATAACATGCTAATGGTGGTAACAATGAATGAATGGAGAGCTAGCAACAAGGAAGTCAACAGCAGTCGAACTATCCACCTTCCACAGTCTTGAAAAGAGATGAAGATACTTACATTTCATCGGTCTGTTGTTTTCTGTCACATACCACACAACACATAAATCAGTTTACCTCTTAAAACCCCATGCACAGGTGTGTGTGCACATAAATACACATCAGATCAAGTATCTGAAATTAGGAAATGACAAACAGATATTGCCTTGCAACTTAAATACACGAGAATTAAACAACCTTGGAGGATCATATTCTACATTTTCCTCTTCGATGAGCCATGTGGAGATAGGCAAATCATTTATACCACATTTTTCTAAGGTGGTCCATAGCTGTATATTCCTCATTTTTGGAGTGTTTGAGAAGACACCTCAAGTCTGATTTGAAAAACTGTTGAGCAACAACTTTACTTTGAACTTTTCTTTGTATTTATAAGGTCTGTAAAATGCTAAGTGTTCTGTAAAATCAGGTCCTACATCTTGGACGGGGTATTCTGAATGATTTAGCACTTTTCACCCTCATCTCTGTGTCTCAGATTGCCATCAGAAAATAAGCATAATACAATGCCTTCCTCTCACAGAACTTTTGTGAAGATAAATTAATACATGTGAAGTACAAAAGTACCGTATAAATAACCTATTAAAGAGTTCATGAAAAGAACTAAATATTTGAATCTACAATGAGAAACTTCTACTAGTTTGTCTTAACCAAGGCCTAGAACCATTAAAGGACCCAAAAAAAAAATCAAAAACCCTCTGAGTAGCAGGCCAGTAACCGTTTAATATTGGTCATATTGAATATGAAGGAGTCTTGTAGCGAAAATGTGGTGAGCATTAAATGAAGGCCAACTTACTGTTGCACAGAAAATTTTCTCTCTGACACCTCCCTGTGTTTGGGTTTTCACTTGTGAAGTATTAATTGTTACTGTTATGTGTATATATGGATATTGTTCCCTTTCTTGTTCAAGTCTGCTCTCTGAATAAGTCCTGGTCCAGACTACAATAAAATCCTTCAGTAAAAACATTTAAGATATATTCATAATTCAGGACTCTTAGTTAACAGATATTGTGTGTATTGCTAAATGCAACGAATAACATTAATGGCATAATTTGTTAAAAATATTTTGCAAAAACTCTATTGAACTGAAGCCACTCAAAATATGTGTCATCCTCAATTGATGGTAAAAATTTTAAATGCTTTATATCTCTGTTTAGCCACAATATCTACCCATTCTATGATTCTATGATAATATATCTGTGTGATTAAAAAAAACAAAGTTACGTCGTATCATTTTCACTTCTGTTGTCTCAGTTTTAGGATTACAAGGTTGTGGTAAAGTGAAGCAATCAGAATCAGTATATACAATAAAGCAGTGAAAATAATGGCTGGACTGCTTTGCATCTGGTGACGGGGTGAAGAAATGACTATCTATTCTTTTGTGTAATCATTCTATTCAATTGTGTAAATGGACCGCAGGAGAATACACTTAAGTGGGAATTTCTGTCCGTAACCTAGATTACCCAAGTGTGACAAAAAATTGTTATGGTATCAGCTAAAGACATACCTTCTCATTCAGTTTGAAACTCACACACCATTTAAAGAAAATGTACATTTAGGCTTTCCTATACTTGCAACAGGGAACTATCTGTTGTATCAGCAGATATAAGAGGCAAAACTCCTCTCATACAAAGACAAAAAGAAAGGTCCAGGTGAACCTGAATTTTTTATGAGTAGGATTACCATATGTTTATCCATAATTGTCCAGATAGAAATAAGGTTGCATGCAGTGTACAGTTGAGGTATACAAGCTTAGTAAATACGGCAGACGGATCAAATTTATGGGCTGTGGACTGTTTGAACTGCCCATCTATGCAAGTGCAATTGTTATTTCTCTGGAAAATCCTGAAACATCTGCTGATATGAAACATCAAGACAGACCTTTTTTTGGGTTTTTGTTTTTGTTTTTTTAATTTCTTTGATTTTTTGGGGGGTGGCTTGTGGGGTTTTTGTGGGTTTTTTTTGTGCATGATTTTTGTTGTTGTTGTTGTTTGGTTTCTTGGTTTGCTTTGCTTTGCTTTGGTTTGCTTTGCTTTATTTTTTTTAAGGGAAAAAATAGAATTTGTCCAGAGTAAGTCAAACTTAGCATGTCCCTGTTCTGGATAAGTTCCTATGAAACGTGAAGGTTACATATTAGAGCTTCTCCTTTCTACCACCAAGAGCTAGGTTAAAAATATCAAAGACTCTTTAATGAAGTTATGGATCTAAATGATCAGAAAGGAAGATGAAAATCATTGAGTAAATCTCTAGGATGGTGACAGTATTGTGACATGTGCAGATGAGGTTCTAATGTGGCTGTCAGGTGAGGACCAGATGGTTTTCATTTTGAAAAATGTATGTTGAAAAGTAGACATAAGATAGTGTGGAAAGTCAGTGACCTTGTCATAAAATATTCTGAAAAATCAAAACAACAGTAATGCCATTTGAATTCCATTAAATTTTGAACTCTTTCAGCTTTGGAATTTGTCTGACTTGTTATGACAGTGCAGCAGGCAATTAACCAAGAGGTTAGGGACACTGCTGTGGTATTATGCACAACTGTGGTTAAGCCTGAGAGTAATGTTGCGGTTAAATGGCAGCTTAGCTGCCTATGAGAAGCTGTCAGTTTCAAAGTTGTTCAGTGGCAAAATATTGATGTTCTATGCTATCCAGTTCTCTTTTTAATCATAGAAGGACAACAATAAAATATATCATTTTTTTTTTTTTTTAAGGAAAAAAGCTATGACTTTGTCCCTGTATTCCTGTACTTGAATTAGTGTAGTTGCTAAATGATGGTGGCATTTTTTTTTTTTTGAACCTGTTTTGCACTTACTCCTTTAAGCATGTTAATAAGCATTTTTGGAGATAAACCTTTGATACTACTAGAAGAATACCACTAATAACATATTAATCACTGAGAACATTGTCTGCACTCCCAAACAAATTAGCATTCTGTTGTAGTTGGCACTATGTTAATTCTTTTTATTTAAATAATATGTGTATTGAGTTTTGAAGAACTAGTGTTTTGAGTGGAAAAGTAAATTCCAGTAAAATCTTCAGAATTATATGAAGGAAACAATTTAAAAGTGCAAATATTAACATGAGTAATGGGTTCTAGGCATTACCCATTGAGATAAAGAATTGAAACAGCTCCAGTCTTGTTTCCAATTAAAAGTAACCAAAGCCACTTGAATTTTGAATATTAAATACTTCCAGTCAATTACTTCTCTAATCCATCAACCATTAATTATTTCATAAATTATTCTGAAAATAAATTAAGCAAATCAAGCAATAAATTACATTTGCTATAGTCAGAAAATGTTTCATGGGTGATTTGCAAAATAAAGCCTATATTGATTAGATAAATTATTGTTTATGAATTATTAGCCCAGATTTAATTTGTATCTCCTTTAAGGCTTAAACTTGTCTGTATGGTGGTTTCCTGGATAGTTCCAAGTTTTGAAGCTGCCTTCTCTCAAGCTGTTTGTCATTCATATGTTTTTAAAGAAAAAAAAATATTGATCCAATGCTGCTTAACCTGCCGAATGTGTTGTGTGGTTTACTTGCTTTTTGTGTTCATATGTGGTGGTTTAAACATGCTATTTTGGTGTGTTTAAGAATTCAGATGTATAATATAATTGGATAAGAGTCCTACCTGCATATCTCGGTCATTATGTGATGGATTCTATCACTAATGACACTTTCAATTTTACCTGTGGAAAGTTTAGTTCGCCCTTTAATGCCTATGCCAAAGTGACACCATCAGGGCTAGGGGACGGAAACTTTTTGGGCTGCTTTGAAAGCCAATGTTACCTTCATAAAATCATGATTTTGTTGTNGCCTTTTGAGGCCTGTGTCCTGGAATTAAAGGTGGAATTCATTGATCTCTCCTGGAATCCCTGCAGAAAGATGCAGTGATAGAAAGTAGAGACTCACTGGAGATAGGAACTATCAATCTTTAAGTGTAGTGATCTATACTCTGAAGAATGCTACCATCTCTCCAGAGGAAACTCACACATAACACTGATGGGGGTTATCATATGCTACAAGGTGTGGCCTATGTCAACTAAACCCTTCAAACACTATCAGGATCCATTAGGAGAAATTGTTATAATGAGTGTGGTGTTAGATGTAGATAGTGTATTAAAAATCCTGAAAAACACAACTATCTGTCTGCAAGGGCCAAAAAGCCACAGAAGCTCCTGTCTCCCCTGTCTGACCTAACATTTCTAGATGGACCGTGTTTATTTGCCTCACCTAGCTTTGATATGTTACGTCAATTTGTTATTGTTAGCACATCTCAGTGATACAGGTGTTAAATGAACAAAAGTCACTACAGTTGGAACCCGAGTGAGCCCAGGCCTGTGCTGTGCTGCACTGCATGTACATGGGCTTCAGGTCTGTGTTGCGCTGCACAAATCTTTTGGTCCCAGAATAAACTTGGGTCACTGTAGCAGAGGAGTCTGCAGGCAGCTGCTACTGGGTACTAGTGGTTATCTCTCCTATGTCGTTCTGCCTTTATCAAACAGTGCAGCAAGAATTTCTGATGTGAACAGTCTTTTGCTTTGACAGTAGAAATGATGAATTGAGTTATTTCCTTCTAAGAAAATCCTATGATAGCTCAAACAACCATAATAGGAGAATATCTTCTGCAGATGGGGTCTGCCCTGTGTGGATCTGAGGCCAGTGTGAGGCTACACCACCCAGGGTACCCAGCATCTAAGGCGACATAGGTTATCTATGCTGTTCTCTCCCTATAGTGTTAGCTATAACAAATAGCATTGTAAATTATATGTTAGAGAGTCTTGAGTGCCTTTCTTATTGGTATTGTAACAGATCAGCACCTCCTGCTGCAATACAGCACAGCCCTATTACGTTCCCCTGTGCCAATCACACCTGTCTAGCTCTGCATCTATGTTGGTGTATATATATATGTGTTCATATTGCGCATGTGTCTTTGTAGGCTACTCATTTTGAATTCAGCTATAACTCACCCATACCCTAAAAAGAATCAACCTACCATAAGTATGATTATTCATTTAATTTAATACACTGAGGTTCTTGAAGACAGAACTTGGAAGAATTTCTTCCTGGTTTTGGTTTTGGTTTTGGTTTTGGTTTGGTTTGGTTTGGTTTGGTTTTTTTTAATATCCGATAGCACTTCATTGAAAAATACCCTGTCACTGTAGTAAAGTGGTAACAACAACAAGACTATATGTCACATATGTTTTATTAAAGACCCACACCTTTTTTCATCACTTGGTAATCAGATAGTCAGAAAAAAACCCTACAGCCTAAAACAAGTGTAAATGAAAACTCATAGGAAGTTCATGTTTATTTGTGGATAGTTCCAGGTCCAATTGACTCTTTTAATTTGAGCTTTTTTGACAGAAATAAGGCTTTGGAGGTCTCCATGAAAGCTGGTCTTACAGCATGCAACTGTGAAATAATATTTTTTCTCCACTTCTCAGTATAAAACTTTTCTTGGCAGTGGGGTCTAAATAAAGGATTATAGAATAAGTATCTCTTGACATGCATGAGGGTGACAAATCAGGTTCTTGTTGTTGGAAAATATGCCATACAATTTATTTCTACCCAGCAGCACAGCCTTCTTTCAGGTGCAGTTCAGGGACTAAAAAAGGAATATATCTACCTTTGGTATATTGAAGCCTGTTCCAGTACACTTTCACTGCTACTTTCTGTTATTAAAGTTAATCTCCAGTATGTAGTTAGAATACTTTATGAAGAGGTGTTTCACAAATTATTTTCTCTCCGTGTTGATTTGCTATAGACAGAGTAACACAGAATACGCAAAAGAATATTTCACAAGGGTTTCTGAAGGTACGAGGAGGGATTTATCATCCATATAGCATTGCAATTGTAACATCTTGCCTCAGTGGGATGGCCTGTCCCCCAGCCCTATATTTCTCAGTTCAAGAATGAGTAACTGAATCAAGCCCCACATCTTTATTCCAAGAAAATGAAAGGGTCAGAATTTCAAAAACTGAACAGTTGCTCTGTGAAATTTTGAAGGTCCCGGCACCAATTAAGTGCCTCATTCTCCAGGTTTTGATGGGTTTTTGATACCTAGGCTTTTTCACAAATCCCACAAGTCACCTACATAATATTTATTTAGATATCTGAAACTGTTCATATATGCAAATAAAGAAACACCAGATCGCCCTGACAGTAGAATGTTTAATGACACAGAACTGGAGGAGAACATTATCAAAGAGCTGCAAATAGAAAGAGATCACCCTAAACAAAGTTCTTGAAAACCAACATATGGTATTGGCAGTGCTACAGCCCAGTAAACATTATTTGATAGAATATCTATACACGCCTTCTCCTGCAAACATGTGGAACTGTTGAGGTTTTAAAAATACCCTCATGGTACCCTTGAGTGAATGGGATGCAGCCATATTTGTAGAAAATTCATTTTTGAATGTACAGATGACTTACCTGTTTTCTTATGTACACATGGACATATTCAGACTGCACAGTTTATGGGATGCCCAGAAAAACTATGTAGATATGAACTGTGGATTTGCAGAGAGCAATTTTATGTGTTATGCTTTAATCACTTTAAAATTTGTGGTTGCAAGAAACATATTCATCATATTTTTTAAAAGGGACAGCCATCATGTCAACTTTTCTTTTAGTCTAATTTGTTACTAAGCAATTACAGAAACATTATTTTGGTTCAGCATGATATTCATCTCAAGTAAGAATTGAGGAAATAAAAATGTAAGAAAAAAACAATGCCTGAAGCATTCTCTAAATGTTATGTGACACATTGTTGTCATTGGTCAGACCCTAAATACTGGTCTGAAATTTCAGTCACCATTGAAAAATGTAAAATGGAACAAATTCTGCTAATCATGGACTTTTCTTCCTTTTGTATTACCTAGTGATGCAGGTTGGTGGCTAGTGAATTTTCCAGAGTAACCACATTCTTACTTCTTTTGCACAAAATGAAAGCTAGACATAGACAAATTTGGGAATATTTTATTGGATTTCATTACTGGTGAATACACTTCAGTGTCTGGATACTTTAGAGTATCTACCTACAACAGTTTTGACTTTTTTTCCATCAATTTTTGGTTGTCAGTAACATGGCAAAGAAAAGTACCAAAGATGCATTTCACCAGTTTGAAAAGATGTTTTTATCTTCCAAAACTCATGTGTCTTAATTTACCCGTACAGAAATACAGAATGGAGAAGCCTGCCTTTTAACAAACAGCTATATTGACTGCATATACTTATACCCCCAAGAAAATGAGAATAACATATGTGACACTGCCTTAGGAGAAGAAAAGACCTTCCAAACTTCAAATAATCCACCCTGCACAAAAAGAGGGTGCCTCAATTACTTTGAAGGGAGCTCTGGTGAAAGTCATGGCTTTTTACCCCTCAGCTTCCTGGAAAAGCTCTGGGACACTGAAACTGTTGAAAGTGTCCAGTTTCAGTCAATTTGGTGGGATAAGCATGGAAAGTATGGACTGATTTATGAAGAAATGTTCAAGAAGGAAGTGCTCGGAAGGAGACAACCTCTGAGAATTTTTGAAATTGAGTGCATGAAAGGTTTCACTTGCCACCTCCATCTTTATGGATTCACCAGAAAGTGATGGGATTTTCCAAGACCTAACTCGCTAGAAGAAGCAGTAGCCAGGGAGGCATGTCAAATTCTCTACATGCAAAATACCTCTCAAAATATTCTAGGGGGATAGATTTCCGCTCTACTGAAATAAGCCTTTGCAATATGGGAGATGAGCATAGTAGTAAATTGCTCTGATTGTCATTTGTTTCTCAGCTCATGTTCAGGAGTTTTTGAGGTAGGTTGTTTATTTTTTGACTAGTAGAAAAGCTGAAAAAATATAGGTTGTTTATTTTCAATTACTTTCAACCCATGAAACAAAGATCACATCATGATTTATTTTGGCCTTTGCTATGCATCTTACTACATATGTGCCATTTTCTTGTGGTATCTGCCAAATGGTGAGAAGGTACGAGTCAGCACCATATGATTACCTACAAACTCATTCCACACTGAAGGTGTTTGGGTTTTTAAATCAGTTTGTACGCCTTTGAAAATTCCACACTTCATTGCTCCCAATTGGTGAAATCACAAGGTTGGTTACTTCCTGATGGAACTATATCATAAAATTTTCTTCAGCCTAAACTTCAGATTGGGAATGTCCTAATAGTCCTTTCTTTCATATCCATGTTTGTCAATTGCAATTAAAATTCTTAGCTGTCATATCTCTGTGGTTTTCAATCTTGAGGTGGTGGCAACTCTCATTTCCTTTTCATTTTTAAGTTGCTCTTCTACTATAACACAAATTTTAGGAGAGATTATCCCCACCTGCTACTAAAGTGATAAAGAAGCTTTGCGGTTAAAAAGAGAACACTGGCAGCCCTTTCACCGGACCCAGATTTGAGTGAACTTCACCTGAGAAAAATCCCCAATGCCCAGCCTGCATAGGGGACTGCTTTTAAGGAGGAGAAAGATCTAGTCACAGCAGCTCCAGAGGAGAACACACAGACATCTGCACCCAGGTTCCAACTTGCCAAGAGAAATGCTAACGCGATCACCCAAGTCAGAAGTGCCTTTACAACTTCATACACAGCTCATCCTACATTTTCAGACCCTGCTGTAGCAATTGGTGGGGAGAAGTTAAATCCTCTGTTGCCCCCCTTGCCCCATCTCTTTTACCACAGCACAGCAGCCACAGCCCAGGTGGCACCCAGGGTGCTGCTCCTGCAGTATCTATTACTTCATCAGGTCATGCTACACCCACCATGTCAAATAGTTCCTTGGCACCAGGGTTGGGACTTCCCATCTTTCCAGCTTCAGCAGCTTCCAGCTTCCAGTGCATCCAGCTTCAGCAGCTATGCAACCTGCCTGGGCAAGCTTGCCTGTCTTGAGAACCCCTGGCTTGCAATGCCTAATGCTGTCAGCAGCCTCTACTCTTTTCATGCCAAGACCACCCCACTAGCCAAATGCCACCCCATTATCCAAATGCCAACACACCATCACTGATCTGCTTGCATATGCAGTCCAAATAGCAGACCTGCAGGTGATGGCCTTGGACCCCAACCCAGGGTATGCTAGATACCTCCAATAGCTGTTTCAGAAGTTGCACAGACCAAGGAAATAGTGTCTTGTAAGCGTTCAAACAAGCTATCTTACTAAAAGGTCTTTGCCAGCTCTCCTGTCCTGCTTCTACAATAGAATCGTACTTAGGCCCTAAAAGTAGAAAACAGCAGCAGAACAAAATCAAGAGAGAGTGGGGTCATTCCTTTTCAATGAAAAGAAGGCATGTGCTTGCTAAGAGGAAAACAGAAATGGAAAAGGATTCAGAATGGACAGTCTTGGGTCATGTGTGTGGAAAAGGTCCCTCTGATTCCAGAGTCCTTGGCTGATGAGAGATCTTTGAAATCAAATACCAAACATTGAAAAATTTCCTTCTTTTTCCTAAGGAAATCAAGAGTGATACTATTGAGGTCAGTAGTGGGATTAGGTTCCAACGCATTTGAGAGAGGAATCCAACTATCAGTTTTGGTGGTTTTGATCTATTTGGAAATGATAGGTAGAGGCAAAGTAAGAGTTTCACCTAGAAATAAATAGCACTATAATATTATTTCTCTGTTTCATGAGAAACAGGCCCCAGATCACTGTGTCAGCTGTATACGCTGCAATCTTTAACTAATTCTACTTCACAGTGGTGGGCCAGTCAGGTCCTTAGTTTTCTTGTAGTAATCAATGCTTTTCTTTGGTTATCATCTAAAGCACAAAAAAATTGAAAATGGAACACAAAGCAAAATAAGAAGTAGTCTTTCTTGGTACCTTGTTCTGTGAGAACACATCTTCAAAATCAAGCCATTGTCCATGCCAATTTTCTGTAGAAAAAAGTTTCAGGATACAGCTGACAAATTTTTCATATCTCAGTCCTGAACCCCACGCAGTTGGCTTCTGCACCAGATTCTCCCATTGATGGGTACATATATTTTGTTATCAGCCATGGAGCATCCAAGTTTTGGGTGTGCCCCCTGGACACGGTAATTTTGCAGCTATGTCTGCACCAATGACTTACTGCATTAGGTCATGGGACAGAAAAGAGGGTGAGAGGTTACCCTAGAGTTGGAGCTAATGCCATGCACTGGAACCCCTGAATTCAGACCCCACATAATGTAGTGACTGGTAGCCTCCAAAAGGAAGAAAAAAAAAAACCACAATAGAAATTAAAAGAAATAACCACTCTATATCTGGTTTTAAAATTAATGTTTTCTTTTGGAAGAGGGAACAATTTTTTATTGATTTTAACAAGCACATCAACCAAAATTTTTAAAAAAATTCATGTGCTACACAATTTTCCTTTGCTGGTTTTCCAGGTGCTGTGCATTCGCCACAGTGTGAAGGAAAATGGAGTGGCCATCTGACACACCATATAAGGATTTTGGCCCTAAACTTTGAGCATAATGGTTGGATCAATTTTCTATTTGTAATACCAGCTTACTGAAAAGAATGGCTATCTTTCTCTTAAAAGACCTGTCCCCTTTGGTATACTGAAGAGACCTTATAGTTATGAGTTCTGACTCATATTTCACATCAACAACCTTGAGAGAGCACCACAATAAAGCAGACAGAGGTTTTGGCTTATTCTTGTCAGGTTTTTTTATGTCACAATGCAGGCCACGGTTTCACGGCAGCCAAAGGTAATGTGTCATTTTTGGCCTCATGTTCCTGAGAGTACCAGTGTTTGTATGGCCCTTACCTGACCTATTTTAGCACAAAATTTCAACAGAAAACTATTTGCTTTTTTTGGCAGGTTTGTTTTCTGACAGAGCACCGCTGAGTGAATACTTAGACAAATGCTAGAGCCAGCAGAGGGAAGGTGGCATGAATTCAAAACAGGGACTAAGGGAAAAGGCTGGACTACAATAGCCAGCTGCCACATTAGCTTAAATTATGAATGGCTTATTCCCTTGGTATGCTTCTGATTGAAAACTGTGGTTTACTCCACCTTAGACCAGCATCAAGCACAGCACTACCTAAATCAGGAGAGGAAAGGCCAAATGCTCCAATTGTCTACTTGGCAGCAGAAGTACCAATTAACCGTGTTTTTTTCCTTTTTGGGTTTGCATATTGCTCAGAAAGAGACTGAAGAACATTCAGGTTGGTTGCTCCTGTAATGTTTGCACACAGTTCTTCAGAGAATAATTTACGTGGTACAGACCACGTACTTAATTAATAATTCATGTGGAATGGGTGAGCTCAACATGTCATGTTACTTTGTCCGTTCTAGGGCTGGGTGCTATAAGAACAACACATCAGCACAGCATGAAGAGCAAACCAGTCAATTTTACAATCAAAAATATGATATAAAATTCATTGTAAGGGTATCTTCAAGCAGCCAAGCTTAACAAATTCTTTTTACGGGTATTTATGCAGTTAGATCTCAAGCATTTAAATATTTCATAGCTAGTGAATACTAAAGGGTTATGAACATAGTTAAATTGAGCTTTACTTTTGAACTGGAGGAAAGTTTACAGAAAACATACCATGGTCAGTACACTGTGGTATTCTATTGCTAGTGAAAGAAATAACCTGGAAAGTCAAAATATTGATTATTTAGTGTCAAAAAATATATTCTTCTGAAGAAGTATGAAAAGATGAAGAGTGTGGGATGGTAATGGAAATGCCTACCTGCTGCTTTTCCAAATAAATGCCTGGAAAACACTGAGTGGTTGTTTCTGCTGTGTAAATTTGTTAGCAGAAGAAATATTATATATGAGCTAAGCACAAAGAGGCTAGTTAGCCTAACCAATTCTAACACAACAAATCTCTATAACAACTTGGAAAAGAAGGTTTCTCTTTTGGACAGAATCTATTCTCTACAATGAATGCTTTTAACAGCTAGCTAATTTTTCAGACTTAAGAAGTGTCACATCGGTTTGGATCACCTGCAAACAATCAAGTACCAATTTGACAAATTTGGGTGACTCAGTACTTCTGAGGGTTTATGAGCCTATATACAAGCAAGAGTGCAAACTACCTTTTCCAGCCATAACATTATCTACCTTTATGCCCTGCCTTTCAAAATACATTTACAATTCATTTGTACCTCTCAGAAAACAAATTGTGTTTACAAAATTCAAAGAATCTCCTCAGCAGAACCATGAAAATGTTTTCCAAATCAGAAAGATAATTTGTTTTCAGTGTTCTTTAGTGTATGTTTTTGTTCTGAACAAAATGTTTTAGCAGCTTAAGGGATTATGGTATTCCTTACTATGTCAAAATCATTCTCCAGAACAAAATTCAGATTTTCTTTAGTGCTTATTGGCATACTAAATATATTCAACTGCTACTGTTGCAGTAAAACCAAATGAGAACACATCAGCTGCTACAGCAACTACAGATCACTTAAAAAAGAATATCTGTGTACATCTTGTAACCGTTATCTTGAGCTAGATAAGAAGTTAGACAGGACCTCCTTTGTTTAGCCCAGTGTTTCAAAGATTGCAAGGGCAATATCTTAGCAGAATATTTTCTTAGCTCTTTACAACTTAGTATAGCTAAATTTGACTCTGCAACTTTAATGCCAAACAATCTCATGTGCAAATATTACAAATTTATTTCTTTAACATTCCTTGATTCTGCTCACTTACATTGTTCTTGGAAATTTTTATGAGTCTTTTACTTTGAATGAGGTCACCAGACATAGATAGACACTCTATACCCTCTCCTTGATGTTTATTTTGTGCTGGGTATTGTAGATGTTCAGCCTTTTGTTCTCAGAAGAGTACAAAAAGCTCCCAAATTGTCTGGATTGTTGCTTGTGATGTTGTATTGGGTTTGTGTGGCAAGGTTTTGGTAGTGGGGTGGCTACAGGGTTGGCTTCTGTGAGCAGCTGCTAGAAGCTTCCCCCTTGTCCAATAGAGCCAAGGCCAGCCAGCTCCAAGACAGGCCTGCCTCTGGCCAAGGCCAAGCCAATCAGCACCAGTGGTAGTGCCTCTGGAATAACATATTTAAGATAGGGGAAAGAAGTGTTGTGCAACTACAGCCGAAGAGAGAAGTGAGAATATGTGAAAGCAACAACTCTGCAGACACCAAGGTCAGTGAAGAAGAAGGGAGAGGAGGTACTCCAGGTAGCAGAAGATTCCCCTGCAGTCCATGGTGAAGACCATGGTGAGGCAGGCTGTCCCTCTGCAGCCCATGGAGGTTAATGGTGGAGCAGATATCTACCTAAGTCAGTGGATGACCCACACCAGAGCAGGTGGATACACCTGAAGGAGGCTGTGACCCTGTGGGAAGCCTGCACTGGAGCAGGCTCCTGGCAGGACCTGTGGCCCCATGGAGAGAGGAGCTCACACTGGAGTAGGTTTGCTGGCAGAACTTGTGACCCCATGGGAACCCACACTGGAGCAGTTTGTTCCTGAAGGACTGCACCCCATGGAAAGGACCCACGCTGGAGCAGTTTGTGAAGAACTGTCTCCCATGGGAAGGACTCACATTGGAAAAGTTCAAGGAGGACTGTTTCCCCTGGGAGGGACCCTATGGGGTAGCAGGGGAAGAGCATGACGGGTCATCCCCCTGAGGAGGAAGGAGTGGCAGAGACATCATATGATGAACTGACTATAACCCCCATTCCCCATACCCTTGCACTGCTGCGGGGGAGAAGGCAGAGAAACTTCAGGAGTGAAGTTGAGTTCAGGAAGAAGGGAGGGGTGGGTGGAAGGTGTTTTTAAGATTTGGTTTTATTTCTCATATGAAACTCTTTTCCCCCAAGTCAACTCTGTTTTGCCCGTGACAGTAATTGCTGAGTGATCTCCCTGTCCTTATGTCAACCCATGAGCCTTTCATCCCATTTTCTCTCCCCTGTCCAGCTGAGAAGGGTACTGACAGAATAGCTTTGGTGGCCGTCTGGCATCCAGCCAGGGTTAACTTGCCACAGATATAGGGAGCTATATAGTATCTGTAACCTTAAACTATTTTGACATGTTGGAATGACTAATAACACTGATTCCATCAAGAAATTCTAGAGATCATTTTAGGGGCAGAAACTCTGAAGATTCAAAATTTTAATATGAAATATATTTTTCACATCTCTTATTCACTAATGAACAGGGAAAATAGTACAGTAGCCAATGAGGGATGTGTTTAGAATTAATATAACAGAATGAGAATATTTTTTAAAACTTTTTTTTTTATTTGGAAAACAATTTTGTCAAAAGCAAATGCAATAGGAAAATACAAAAGTTAATAAACATGACACTGGCAAATATCAAGTTTCTGAGATTTCTGTTATACAAGCATGAGATCTTGGGCCAACAGTATGATAGTTACATTACACATCAAGTTCTTGCTTGATCAGTCTCTTTCACCCTAGCGAACCTTCATGAACAAATTATTAGTTATTTTGCAGTATCTCTCTTTCTGAATTTCCTTTAAAAACTTTGAAAGGTCTCAGTTTTTCTTTGTATTAACAGGGAAATATATTTTTCAATTTCAGCATTTCAAAGCCAGTAGAACATATTTTATGACCGAGCCTAATAACAGACATCAAGAACAGTGGATAACATTTCAGCACATTTTTCTTCTTATGGCATGTTGATTACTTGAGTTTTCCAAGTCCTCCTGCTTGTCCTCTGCAAGGCTGATTGCCTAATTGGAATAGTTTAGTTCCCTGTTGTTCAGCTATTGCATGTTTTTTTCCCCTAAATCTGTGTAACATTTTTGCCAGGCTGCTCTTCTGAACCTGATGGTCTGGGAGTTGTCTCCCACTAGAGTAGAAGATGACCCCTTGTAATGGACTTTCCAGTTACTGCAGCTATCTGCGTGGTAAGATGCTGTCAAGCACACAGAGGATCTTTCCCAGGGGTCCAACATCTGCTCTCCAAGGCCTGAGGGGTCATCTGAAAACCCAGATTTACCCCTACCCTGAAATGTACAGTGTTGGTGGAAGAGGCATCAGTGGGAATGTCTGGCAGTGGGAATGGCCAATCCAAAAATTCAGACCTAGACAATATTTAGAAGATAAATTCTTCTAACAAATTTATATATTTGTTAATTTAGATCAGATATCATTATGTGAATCTTATGAAATATTTGTTTAGGGTGTAAAACAATTTTTTGATCATTTACACCAGATCTTTGAACCATGTGATTATGCTTAGTTGCGTCTTGCAGCTGTCTGCATGCCCAGCTCTTTAGATTCTCCTGCCATTAATTTAAACAATATGAATGCTGGGAATTTTTTAGGCTGGGTAGGTAGTGTCCTGCAAAGGAAAAGAGAACTGTTTTTATCAGACTTTCCACCTGGCTATCGTTAATGTAAAAGCTGTTGGGGTTGGGTACACAGATCCCTGTAGTATATCCCTCATTCAAAAATTATAGACAAAAAGCAGTGCTGTTTAATTGATCTAAATAATCTCTGTTTTGCTTTGAGTCATGCAACACTTAGAAAACTGAGGGATCTGAGAGGTAAAAAAATTGCTAAGAAGAGCAAGAGAGCTACATGACAAACTGGTGTGGCCTGTGCACAGAAAGGCCATGCTGAATGACATCTCCTTGTTTGAGGGTCTGCTACATGTTAATGTATGCATCATCCTTCTGTCTGAGGAGAAAAATGGTTGGAGAGAGTCAAGTTAAACAGCAGCCTTAGATATCCCAAGACCTGTTTCCTCCTTTTACACAAACAACACTAATAAGTTGCTGAGGATATCAGGAAGGCATTTGAGATGAGAAACACTTGTAAGCTTTGCCCTGCATTGTATAACTACAGCCAAAGCTGTAAGTATGATTGCTGCCTCTGCTTGTCTCGTGACTCTACAGTTAACCTGGGGATAAGGATAAGGTGCCCCAGCTGTAGGCTGCTGCGTAAGCATGGGAAGTGTTTACAAAGGCACAAGGTCCTGGCTATTAAAAAACAAATTGATTTGCTATTATTTTCTATAAGAAGTGCAAGTCCTAAGTAGATTAACATAATGAAAGTAAAGGATAGAATGTGCCATAAGAAAAGGAAGAGGCAGGGTCAGATTCAGCTCCTGGGAACAGAACCAGATGATCTACTGTTATGGTTTTGGCTGGGATGGAGTTGACTTTCTTGCTGGCAGCTAGTATAGTGCTGTGGTTTGGATTTAGGATGAGAATAATGTTGATAATGTACTAAAGTTTTTAGTTGTTGCTAATCAGTGAAGGTCTTTTCTGCTCCTCATACTGTCCTGCCAGCAAGTAGGCTGGGAATGCACAAAAAGTTGGGAGGAGACACAGCCAGGACAGCTGACCCCAACTGACCAAAGGAATACTCCATGCCATATGATGTCATGCTCAGTATAGAAAGCTGGGGGAAGAAGAAGGAAGGGGATGACATTCAGAGTTACGGTGTTTGTTTTCCCAAGTAACCATTACACCTGATGGAGCCCTGCTTTCCTGGAGATGGCTGAACACCTACCTGCCGATGGGAAGTGGTGAATTAATTCCTTGTTTTGCCTTGCTTGCATGCATGACTTTTGCTTTACTTATTAAACTGTCTTTATCTCAACCCGTGAGTTTTCCTTATTTTTCTGATTCTTCTCCCCATCTCACTGGGCAAGGGGAGAAGTGAGCGAGTGGTCCTAATTGCTGGATGGGGTTAAACCATGACATCTACCCTACCTATAAACACTTGCACTGGTACAAGAGAAGAAATGAGTAACAGTGAAGATGACTTGTTGAGAAAAAGTTATGACAGATGAATGTCATCTGCAGAGCAAGAAGTTTGGTGAATACATAAGAAGTAGTAGATGTCTTTAGTTGATTTTATTTACTTCATGTGGAAAGAGAAAGCAATATTAGGTGAAAGTATCATAGCATAGATCCAAAACTAACTGGAAAATAAGTCTGTCTAATTGTCTGTCAAATGGAAGAGAAACATAACATGGCACTCTGGGAAGTCTGTATTATCCATTAAGTTTGGCAACGTACTCAAGTAATATGCTTACTTGAGTGACAGAAAGATGTCATGAGTCCAGAATACACAAACAGTACAGTGAAGAACAGAATTAAGAGTTACCATTGGAAAATGATCCTGAGCAACTGAAGAAATAATCTGAAAAAAACAAGATTAAATTTAACAGAAGCAATCATAAAATACTACATCTAAGCAGGAATTAGCTTTTAAGGAATTATGTAAGTCAGACGAGGGTAGTCTACAGGAAAGCAATGTAGATGATCAGAAGTCTAGAAAGCAAAATCAAATTTTCCCAGGTCTAATTATTTTTCAAATCTATTTCTCATGCTAGTGTTGATGGAATGTACCACATCTGGGAAACTTGCTCTAAGTGTTCTTCCTCCTATTCCCAAATGTATTTTATGCAGGAGACTGATATGGTCTTAGCAGGTCATTATATACTACTAAGATGGGTATCTTATTCAAGGCTGTGCATCAAAACTCCTTTGTGAATCTAGCCCTTTCTGCTGTGGTTTATTCTATACAACAGTGTAATGCTGTTCCCCTCAGTCACTGGGAAATAAATAAATAAAAAGGATTTTATGGTGTTCAGATGTTATAAAATAAAGAGTAAAGGTTTTATCAAAAAGAGTGTAGAAGTTTTAATAGTAAGGGTTTCTAAGAAAATCCTGTGCAGGGGGAGGATAAAGCAGTGACAGGATCCATGAAGTAATTAGTGCTTGGCATGATGTGGAACTCTGCTAAATCTAAGAGGCTCCTGCAGTTCTTTCAGACTTCATGAGCAGCATTATACAAGCAGTCACTGACTCCCTGCAAGGCAAAATTTGCAGGTCCAAGTAGTTTTCTGTGATGACTTTCCTTCCTACTTTGTTAGAGTCCTGACTGATTTGTCACTCTCACCTCGTGTTTGGAAGAAGCGGGCGTAGTGAATAAATTCTGAAGGTGCCAGGGACAGTATATGGTAGTAAGGAATAAAAGAAGGTGTCATCTTTCAGACCTGTGGAACCTGTAAGTCAATAGACAGCTCTCAGTAACAGAAACAACTCTGAGTATGTGATTGAAATCACAAATCACAGAATCACAGAATGGTAGGGGTTGGAAGGGAGCTTTGGAGATCATCTAGTCCAACCCCTCTGCCAGAGCAGGGTCACCTACAGCAGGTTGCACAGGAACGCGTCCAGGCGGGTTTTGAATGTCTCCAGAGACGGAGACTCCACCACCTCTCTGGGCAGCCTGTTCCAGTGCTCTGACACTCTCAAAGTAAAGAAGTTCCTCCTCATGTTGAGATGGAATTTCCTGTGTTCCAGTTTGTGCCCATTGCCCCTTGTCCTGTCACTAGGCACCACTGAGAAGAGGCTGGCCCCATCCTCCTGACACCCACCTTTATAAGCATTGATGAGATCCCCTCTCAGTCTTCTCCAGGCTAAACAGTCCCAGGTGTATCAGCCTTTCCTCATAAGAGAGGTGCTCCATTCCCTTAATAGTATATATAATAACACCTGTCCTTTGTTTTTCCAAATATAAACCCTTATTTTTCAGAACAGTTCTCTAAAAAAGAGCATGCTCTAAATGCATAATACCTCCTTGGGGCGGAGGGGGGGGGAGGAAGAAACAAAAAAAGACACTTTAATATCCTTCAGTTATTTATGAACAATCAGCTTTTAGAGTGTTAACAAGTATAAGATCTTCAAGCCTTAATCTTCTTATTACAAGAAATGAAGGAAGTGTCAAAAAAAAAAGCTGTTTGGATTAATCATTATAATTTATATTGCATTTTCCAAAGACAAATTTAATACATACTTGTGGCAAAGAACAATACACTTACATCTTAAAGCAATAAGGATATATGCCTTTATATGACTGTTCGGTAGAAGAAATGCAAGTGAAATTTGTATTTATAAATCCAAACATTCATATATATTTATATATAATGTATTCTTTTGATGAGTTCTATAGTGTAAATATTAAAATTTCTGAAGTCAGAAAAAGAGTATGTGTAGTTATTTTATACAGAATGTGCACATTAACTCAACAGTCTGATTGACTTCAATTATAAAAATGCATGACATCTTCAGTATTGCTGAGAAGTTTTCTAACAGTTTTTTGTACCCTATAGTAAAACCCTCCTGTTTCCTTCATAGAAAAAAATCTTTGAAGTCCCTGCACTGTAGAAGAAAGTTATATTAAAGTCTGAGCACAGAACCATGTAATAGAAAACTCATGAAAAAAGTCAGGTGTTTCCTCAGTCTAAGCAATTAAACCCCTTTCAGCAAGGAGAAAGTGTTAGTTGTTAAATCTGGGAGAGAAAAGCCACATTTAAATGAGCAAGAATATGACACAGAGCTCCTTATCCTGTCAGCTTAAGCTTCCCTGCCACGCTGGCTCCATTTATTTGTATCTATTGCAGTGGATGGTGGCAGACTCAGGTTTAACTACAAATTAATCTGCTTTAAATAGCAAAATACAACAATAAATAACAAAAAAAATATCCACGAATATTCATTCAAAAAGAAATGTCAACTTGACTGTTTTTAATGGCCCTTCCTAACCTGTTCCTATGTACCCTTGAACACTTTACATGTAGTGGCACAAAAATATGTTACAGTATGTGCTATTATTGCTGTGTTGCTAAGGACAGCATTATGGCATGGGCTGCATGAAGACGCAATATCTTTCTTGTAGGGAAGCTGATTTGCTTGGGAGAAACACAAATTTTTAGATACGCAGGACACAAGAAAGCCTACTTTTTTCCAAATATATTAACAAATTTAATAAAACATCTGGTGTCTTTCTAAAACCTTTGTTTCTATAGGACTTTGAATTTGATGTCTGAAATTTAGGTGATATGTTAATCATAACATTTTACGTTCATAATTTATATTTATGTGCAGTACAGGTGCTAAGTGCCCTCCATTCTCCTTGTAGTCGCACTGAGTTAGCAAGTTTGTCAACTTCCCATAGATGAACAGCTTTCCTCACAAGTGGGACTTAGGTGTTCTCCCATCTGTTTCAGGTGATCAACAATCCACTAGAGAGCTGGACACTCAAAATGTATTTCATATAAGCATTTATGTTAAGCAGAAAAAAAATATTAAACTAATGAGTAGGAAGGGCTGAAGATAAATATAGACCTTACACCAACAATTAAGTGGCAGGTGTCTCAACCTGCAAACTGTTTTCTGCAATTAAACAGAAATCAGATCAATTCTTCCTTTTAGCCCCTCAAAGAAATGAAACAGGTACAGAGTGCTGCCCAACGGCCCAATGGATAAAACATCTATATTGACATATTCCTCTGGTTTGAAAACAGAAAAGTTTTCAGAAAAATATGTCTAACTATTGAGCATTTCATTTATTGTAATGGTAATAATATTGAGTATTGCCTTCATTTCGTGTAGAGTAAGAAGTATGACAACTTATTTATCAGGTAAAATCTTTCAGAAAAGACAGTGGGAGAAACACATAACAAATAAAAACCTAAGGTACCAATTAGTCTTTGCAGCAGCTGAAGTTCTCGAAATGTAGGCAGTCCTGTGCTTGCCTGCTAACAGGAATTACGTGTCTAGAGCTGATTTCCAGTGGAGCTGAAAGTTACCAAGAACCAGCTTGTGACCACTACTTCACTGAGATGTTAGAAGCATCGAGAGTTTCTGTTCCACTTTTAAAGAGGGTCTTTGTATACAAGACATAGAACCAATAACATGCATTTTTACTAGTATTTAACCAATGAACAAAGCACAAATATGTTGTCATAAAATTTTGAGTTCCCAGTGTGTTTTCTGTTGCTTAGTGGCTTAAATCACCCAATCAGACCATAGAAAAAATACCAGAAAATTTATATAATTTGTGTACTGAAAAAGGCAAATATTTGTAATGAACTTGCAGCTCAAAAGCATTCCCCCAATAAGTGCATATCTTTTCAATAAAAGCACATCCAAATATTTTTCATCTCATCTAAAAATCGTTTAGAATAGTGAAGGATACATTTTTCACAAATTACTGGTTGAGGTGTGAAACTGCTTTCCTGTGACACAAGCTTAAAGTCTATGGAAAGATGTCAGCTTTTTGTGTAAAATACATTAATAACATACAAAAATAATAATGGGCATCACAATTTATAACAATTTCAGACAAATCCTTGTCTGAAACAAGAGCAGTGAAGCAGAAAAGTTATGAAAGTAAGAGGCACCATGTCACAGAAATAGAATTACTGTAGTCTCAGATAGCCATGTACCAGTTAATGCATCAGGGATCAAGAGGCAATGTAATTTATGAGCTGCAACTTGTCAACATTTACAGCAGTTTGTAGAGGTAGAATATATCCCCCCATGTAATGCTGCATATTTCTAAAATACAACTCCAACTAAAATATATTTCTGGATGCTTGGCTTCCGTTACCTTTCTTGCTTTTCCTCCAGGGACTATGTAGAAACAAAGATAAGAAAGGAACATTACAAGCCTTTTGGAATTGCAGGAAAACATTCTGGGACACAGACTGAACCAAGAGGGGAAACTTGTTTTCAGTTATGGTCCCCATTCAGTGCTAGCGAGAAAAGCAGCTTGTGCAGATTCTCCTCCTTCTCACCAAGATTTACATCAGTATGTAATTAGAAGAAACTCACCCTGCTGCCAAATGCAGTGACTGGTTCAGCTGCTGTGTTCAAATAACCACTACTACAGTGAAACAAACTCCACGAGTAATCTCAGTGCCAGTAGTCTCTAAGCAGAATTCTTTCACCTTCTTCAAATTAATACAAACCATAAAGAGATGGTCTGCAAGGGAGGAGTGGGGGAAAGGGAAAGAGAAGGTCTGTGATCTAATCTAGTCATCTTTATAGTGACTTCTTCAAAGATTCTACCAGTTTTTGAATTTAAGATATTTATTACGTACAGGGCATAAACCTTGAAGTGCATTCAGTATCTTCCTGTATTTAACCTAGAGTGTTAATTAATACCTAGATTAGGCTGCAGGATCTATGCAGACACCTGAGCAGGTACATACACATATCTGTTCATGGAATAATTATTCATATGATTTAGTAATGAATTCAGCTTTCAGCACCTATTAGGTGAACAGCTGAGGCATTTCTCTTTCATCCTGCTTTTATGCTACTACAATAACTAGGTTCAATACAGGGAGTTGGTTTTTTTCCATATATGAGAAGTACAAGCCCATGTCCAAGGAACAGCTTCAAGAAGAGTCTTGAAGTCTTAATTGCATTTGCAATGTAAACGGTTAGTACCATTCCCATACCTTAATTTCTCTATTAGATCAATAGAGTGTCTGCAATAGAGTCAGAGCTAGTGAGGAAAAGCAAATTGCAGAAGGAAATCAAATAAAAAAAAAGATGATTACATATAAGTTCTTAAATCAGGGTTTCTTTAAAAAAAAACCAACAAAACAAGTAATAATTATGCAGTATGAAAACTGCGCCACTTTTGAACAACAATAAAACAAGTAATAATGTATAATACGAGAACTGCATCGCTGCATCACTGCTGAACTAACTAAGAAGTTAGTTCTGCTCTGCATGGTTGAGAGGGCCTGGACTCTATGCGGTGCATGTCATTCCTTCTGTCAGGCTGGCTTCACAAATGATTCTGAGGTTTGGACTAGCCAAAATGGTCTCTCAGCTACTGGAATTCACAGTCCAGGAATGGCTTAGCAGGAATGAGAACAATAAAAGCTAGGAAGCCCAAAAGTGAGTTTCCTAAGCTTGCTATAGGAAATGTAAAGCACAGGTTCGTGCCTCAAACTTCACTTTTCCAGCTTGGCAAAAAATGTTTTGTTTTGTGGGATTTTTTGGTTTGGTTTGGTTTGGTTTTGTTTTGTTTTTTTTCAAAACAGATCTGTCCTTTTCTAAAAATTTTTTTATGGACAGAATTTGAGCTGCGGTTTTCCCAGTGTACTGTTCCTTTTTTTTCTGGACCATGTAATGAACAGGTCTATTAAATTACCCCCTGGGTGGCTAGCCTGACTGAGTCCTGCTAGCACCCACTCGTGACATTGCCAGTTCTGCATATAAGAAAAGCAGAAATGTAAGGTGCTTAGGAACTTTAGCAGTCTGAGTGTAATTTAGATATTCTCCAGGTTAGGCAGATAGGGGCATATACTAAAATCACCCCTGAAAAATCTGCTGTGAACCCTGTTTCTCTGTCTAGTATGGTGATGGGATCTTAAGTCTATATTTCTAACTTTAGGTCATCTAATTACTCTTACAACTGCCCTGTTTCTAGTCCTAGCATTCCCTCTATTACATTCACTTTGCTACTCCTTCCCACTCGGCCCTGTATGCTTCCTCATGCTGATCTCCTGATTTTGGATGGGTCTGACTGTCCTGAAAACCTTGTCCATTTTCACATCATACATCAAAGATTCACTTTTGTTAATCAGCTTCCAAATCTAGTGCTAGCTATTTCTCCAAATTTGCCTCCTTCTGAATCTTATTAATTTACTTGGTTTATATTTAACTTTTTTTTTTTCTGTTTCACTTACACAAATCTGTTTATCTCTTCCTTCTTTGGTTTTTGTTAGTGCTTGCTTCACACCGGGTATCTTTGTGAAACAATGAAGTATGTATTAAAATCACAACTGGAAAGAATGAAAAAGTAAAATGAATTAAATTAATTCTGTACTGATTGTATTGATAGACCTATTGACAAAATCTTTCTGAAAAAAATATTTCAAATGCAAATATACAGCAACGATACAGTTAACTGAAGCTTGATTTTTAAAAAAAAAACCCTGCAAATCTAGCTGACCAGAATGAGGGTGATTTTTCAACATCACTGTCTGTGATAGTGGCAAGAGCCGCTATTTATTAAAGTACCTCTCATTTTGAAAAATGGGTAAAGCTGAATGTAGATGGAGACAGTGGTTGATTTATGCTCCATCAAATGCCCTGTGTTTTGCTATGTCTCTAAGCATTGCTAAGAAAAGAACCTGTGCTTTTTCTCCATCTGGTTTTAACAGATGGAAAAGTTCCAAGAAATGTGTAAAAGACCATGGAATATAGGTGAGACCACTGATTAGCCACACCTTCATTGATTTCCAGATTTAAGATAATAGCAGAACAATTTTTTATTTTTTTTATGTACAGTATTATCACAGTAAAGATCCATACTGAAATAATACCTAAAATCAAGGAAGTATATTATCGTGCAGTTAGCAGTAATAATCCACTACCCAATGGCATGAATAAAAATATTCTCCAGGACGGACCATAAACTATTTTGGGATTACAGTTGGTTTTACTTACTAGAGGGTAATGTTCAAAATAAACAAATCTGTGTTTTGTGTGTTGTTGTTTTTATAGAGGTAAATGGGTCTCAATCATGGGAATAAATTGGATGTTTGTTATGAAAACTGAAATGTTACAGTTGGCAACTCTCAAAGTTGTGCTCTGCGATGATGGGAACAGCAGGGTCCCCGAGGACTTAGCTCTAGGAGCACAGCTGCAGAACACTTCAGAGAGGCTTCAGGATTGCTCTGAATTATACCTCACTGGCAAAGGTCTTTATCTACAATCTCCATTTAGGGCACAGTGCACAGTATCCACCACATCTCTTGCTCTGTTCCCACCATGCAGACTAGCAGTACTGGTACAGAGCAAGCCAGTTCCTGAGAGTCTTTGCCACTCGTCTGAATGACAAAGAGATTATGGTTGGTAGGGTGTGTTTTACCGCTGAATACGGGGTTGTGCTGGGTAATATTTTGACATCAAAACCTTTTGCAGCTACTGTACAAAACCTGAGGCTTTTGTTAAGGGAAGCCACAACCCCAGCGACTGAAAAATGGGTACAGAAAAGGAAATCTTTCCTGTGGCCTCCATACAAATGCTGTTATGGAGAGCAGCACAGAGGATTCATAATCAGTTCAGTATTTTCTCCGTAAATCTACAGACAGCCTGAAACAAGAGGTCTGAAGAGAAACTAAACACCCTATCCTCTAAATGGAGTATTAAGGGGAAAATAAAAATTACAGTGCAATGCCAGCCTTAATGATATAGTTGGTGAATATTCTAGTCCAACTGTCCACCTAATTTATATTACAACTCAAAAGCTCTCTGACATCATTTCTGTTATGGCCCAGCTCTCCCTTACACAGCCATTAAAGCCTGCAGGTCTGCAGTCCTTATCAGTGCAGCTTTGTGTTACCAGTCCAGAAACCTCCAGCATAGAAAAAAATGGAAGTGTGGTGATGGCTTAAGATAAACTGAATTTAATCTCCAAGAAAATAACACAGGAGACACTCACTGATTAAATACATAAGAAAATGAAAAATGCAATCGATTTCTACTTTACTGTGCATTAAATTGTCCCAGTCTCTCCAGTCTGCCACAGCATGCAGCAGAATTTAGTTCTGAGGCTTCGCAAAATATAAGACACGAGTATGATCTGGAGAACTGAACAAAATACTGAGGCTTTGTATCAGTAATGATGACTTTCAAAAGGTAACACTAGAAGAGACAAGAAAACTTCTGGCATAGCAAATACAATGAGCCAATTAAGGTGTTTAGATCGAATACTCATGTTTAATTCTGACAGCTCATGGTTTCTTCCTGAAGTTAGGTAACAGTCTGTCCCTTTATTTGGCAGAGATAAAAGTTTAATTGGTAAATTCAGCCTTGTTTCCAAGATAACTTGTCACTCATAGCCATGTATTAACCTTATTACTAAAATTCATCTAAATATTAAAATGCCTTTTCCCCATTATTTCATAAAAATATACTATAGCTGATCACAATTTCAGTGACTGGTGGTACATTGAATGTCCCCACATTCCTTTCCTCAGATCAAATGGTTTTTTTTCTGATGCATTTCTATCAATCTTCCAGGTGCCAACTTTTCCTTCTTAAGAGGACCACCATTCCTTACCAAAACCTGACCTTTTGCACTGGGGAATGGAAGGATTTGCAGTGCAAACATTATTAGCAAATGTTTAATATATCTTTCTCTCTTTTGGCTGGTTTCAGCTTCTATGATCTCTTTTCTTATCTTGATTTTCTATTTTTATTACCATACCCATCTATAGCAGTTACTGTCTTTAATTCTTAAAGTTTATAACTTCCACTGAGATTAATTTACACAAATTTATTTGACCTTTAAGTGACTGCATGTCTCCAGTGATCATTGCCAGCAGATTCTGATGCTGAACCGGGGCTGCACGCTGTAATTAATCCTACTATACTATTCTTTCATTGGTATTTTTATTCTCTCCTCTTCCTTAATAAAAATATATATATACCTAATGTTTGTCTTAACTTTTACAAATTATTTTAATTTTTCTGGGTTTAATTTTTAGCCCTTACTAGTCCTGTTTGGATTTTTTTTTTTCTTTTGTTTGTGTCCAGTAACATGGTTTAAATGGGTCTTGTGGAAGGATTCACTGAGGAGAAAATGTAGAATATGTGTAGCTATGTATAAAAAGTAAGTTTAGAGCCTGTATGGGTAAATGCAGAAAGCTTAATTCACCAGAAATGAACAAAAAAAGGATGACAAAGCTCAGGGTCATGGACAAGGACTGGCATAGTAAGAGGGAAAAATAAAAATGAGAAACATAGCAGTCAGGGAGCGGGCACAGACATCATGAATTTTGAAGGCAATCAGACGATTTAGTGCATTGCAAGAAAGAAGGTGTTTCTAGCCAAGGGATTCAAAGAACACATAATAGAGCTGATTGAAAGTCCGGGTGGGTGGAGCCATGTCTCTGCTGCATTTAGCTATGCAGGTCTGGATGCCATCAGGCTGTATCTCCACTCCATAGCAGGACACGACTTAAACTGCGTCTAGCCTGAGAGGGAGGTGTGCTTCATGGCTGCATCTATTCGTTCGCAAATTAAAGCATCAGAGAGAATGTGAGAGAAATTGAAAAGGAATAATACATGTTAAAGTGGTATAAAGCAGGATTTCTGGAATCCTTGAGCTAGTGGAAAGGAAAAATAATAAATGCCTTCACCAGGTATTTCCGGTAGAGTGAAGAGAGAGCTGAATGGAGCAGCATAACTGCACTGCATAGCATGGCATGGCATATAAAATAGTTGTTCTCAGCAAGACACTTCTTCTCCAGACATTGTTCTAGCTTTTCTAATGCCACCTCTGGTATTTTTGTATTTCTTTGACAGATTTTATATCAGTCTAATGGTCTCAGTAAAGTATCCTGTCCCTAACAGCGGTCAGCAGTTTAGGAAAAAATGCATGAAACAAAAATACAGGGTATTCTTTTTCTATGTATGTCTTTCCAGTACTCATCAGGTACCAGGAGCTCCTGACTGAGACTACAGAATGCACCTTTACGATTACGTTTCACGGTTAATGAAAGCCAAATTCTCCATGATTTTTTCTAACATTTTGGAACTTATTAATATTTTGGGTGTTTAAGATACACTGCAGTAATGAGGTCTACAATTTAATTATTTTATTTTATTATTTTATTATTTATTTTATTATTTAACTATTTCTGGATATTCTGAAGAAGGAAAACAGATCTGAATGTTGCTCGTAGGTGAAAGCTGAGTGAAAGAAAAGTCAAATATTGAAACCCTTTCAATTCTCCCTCATGCAAGGTCACACAATCATGGACGGTCCAAAAGTGACTAAGAATGGAGGAAGAACTAGATAACTCAATGCTGTCAGGAAGAGAAATGATCAAATGATGTAATATTTGGGATAACAATGTAACTTTGCTGCCTTTAGCAACCAGGCAAGAAGTCGTATGCAATATGGGATAGTTTAGTACTTCTAAACAGTTCTGAACATTAATTTCTTCTCTGTGCTGTAGTGACTAGAGAATTTTTACACTTATGATAACATAATTTGTATATTTCTGATATTCTTTGAATTACATTAAATTAAGCTTGCTTTAAGAATTGATTTGTTAAAGTGGCCTCTGAGCATCATAGATTGTGTGTCTGTATCTTAGTGATTTAATATAAGAATCAAGCATAAAAGTAAACTCTAATAATAAGCTACATAGTAAGAGCCTAAAGTAATTAGTGACACTTTAAATCTGGTAACTTACCCAAAGTAAGAGACCATGGAGAACAATCTCAAATTGAAGTATTGGAGAGCAACCAATATTACTATATCAAACCTTCATTTTTGAAACTTCAGATAATCTAAATTCTAGATATAATTTTAAAGGAATGTTTGCAATAGTGAAACATTACAGTCATAATTAATTCTTTCAGCATATATTACTTTGTCAAATTTAGAGATAACAAGCATTAAGCTTTGAAAAGGGTAGTACTGTTTATTTGTGTAATGATTTTGATATGATTAGCTATCCCCTTTTGTCAATAAAACCAAGCTTTAGTTCCTTTTTCTGATGAGTGATTTTAGTTCTTTTTATAAAGAAGGCAGATCATGTCTATCAAAGTGATGTGCTAAAGAAAACTATGTTATCTGCAGTCCCTGTTAATGATCTTTTTATGATCGGCATAACCATGAAAATCCATATGTCTGCAGAAGATAGTGCTTTTTAATGACACTCTGCAACACAGAATGCGACAATTACGAAGTGTTTGCAATTGGTAAGATTTCATGCCAGAATGTTTTAAACAGTGTATTTTAATATGATGGTTTTAAATGGAAATAAAACATGATTTTTTTGGACCAAATGAAAAGAGAGCACTTCATAATCTAGACTTTTTGATATTTTTCTTTTAAATAGCAGAAATGTATCCAGATTTTTTTTAAAATTAATACCTGTAGAAACGTGACTGAACAACCTGTCATATTGTCAATTTTTTAAATTTTTTTTTTAACTTTGTCTGAATACAAGGATATCACGTGATCTGTGCAATCCGAGCAAACAGTTCAGTGGTAGCCGAAAAGCTTCTTTAATGGGCAACTGATATTGTACACTTCCCCACTGCCATTTATGCGGCACTTTTCCTGATAAAACTACAGGTTTTAGTGCATCCTAAATTAAAAAGCAAATAAAAAAATCAGCTTATTAGAGGACCTTTCTAAAGTATTGGCATGAGAATTTCTAAATAATTCATGCGTTTCCTTATTTTGGATCAGTTAGCTTAGAGCTTCTTTTTTCAGAAAGTTCAATACCAAATAGTAAATCAAAAACATTTTTAAAAACTATGCAATGTGTTTTGTAGTCACTCCTCCGATTGCTACAATGTATAATTTGGGGGAAAAACCAAACTCTTAAGAATCTTTAAATTGCAGAAAGCTGGCTACAATAGCCATGACAGGAAGAGTTTACACTGGAAATCCTTTCCTGGACTTTGATTGATAAGCAAAGATGCTACAATTTTAGAAAAATCTCCTCCACTGTTCCTCCATGTATAACACTAACTTTGAGCAGAACCTCCCACAGATCATGCTAGCAAAGAAACATATTGATGTGCTATGACAAGGGGCAGTAAGAACACCCTATTTCAACCTCCCTCAAACTGCCATGGGCATCAACAACAAATAACATATTTTTATTATTTCTTCACTGTTTATTTATTTAACAAATTAATCTATAACCACTTACTTCGTGATGAACAATTCTCTCCCACCCATTTGCCTGTGATTTCTCATTACGTCTCTGGGGTTTTTGTTCTTTCCTTTCTTAAAGCACTTACCAGAAAAACAAACTGAAATCATACAGAATACGAAGAAGATCTGTATTGCAGGTGATGTGGTGCTAGTTGGATTTCCCCATAAGATTCTTAGAATTTGCTGGTACAGGTATACCTTTCTGTTCGCAGGTTCGTGTCTGTGAAATATGCCTGCCTCTCGGCAGGCTGGTGGCCATGGGGATAAAAGGTATGTGGCCCCCCATAAAAAGCTAATAATCTTTAGAAAAAAATTACTCTAGCAAAAGCTAAACGAAGTTTTGCACTTGAGAACACAGAATGCCTGGCAGCATTGCAGTCAGAGCTGCTGTTCTAGTTATCTGATTAATTGGTACTTATTTAATAAAACACTAAAGGTAAGAGATTTTTGTTTTGTGCCTTTCTAATATGCTTCATGTTTGAGGTTTATTTTACATTTGAATGCAGTTTTTGAAAGGATGCTATTAAAAAGATATTTTGTGCTGCTACATTTGACCAACATCTAAAGGCCTCTTCTTTATTTGGCATGTGCCGTTCTTTAAGGTAATGCAGCAAGGAGCTCCCTGCTATAACGAAAAACTTAATTCTTGACTTAAAAAAAAAAAACAAACCACCAAACACCAAACAACCTTGTAGCTATCGTATAGCCAACACAAAGCACTGGATTTGTTTTTAGAGGTGTTAGAATTTCATGCACAAAAAAATCATTATCGTATTTGAAGCACATTACAAATTTGGACTTTATATACTCCTTCCCACTTTCTTGTTTGTAGAGATAGCACCTGCATGGAAATAAGAGCAAGAAGAGAAGCAGAAGAAAGAGAACAAGATGAAGTAACTGCAGTATGTTCTTCCTTTTCAGCCTCTATTCTCCAAAGCTAGGGTCCACAGGTATATGGTCTTGCATTGAAGAGCTGGGAAGGCTAACTTCACACCGGCAGCCTGCATGAGGTATGCTTGCATTTAGACCACCAGTGACCTCATGGCAAATTACTGAGATCACAATCACTGCTTACAGAAACATGAACTCCTCAGAAACATCAAAATCCTCTCATTTTCTAGCCCATCACCCTTTCTCCACCCTTACTTTCATTTCAAATGTGGCCACACTTAGAGAGAAGATGGTAAGTGCACATGAGAGAGTGTACAGGAGATCCTCAGACAGCCCCAGGGATTATCTGGTAAAGAGGAGGCCACGCTCTACTTTCCCTGCATCATGGCCTGTGATATCTATCACCTGCAATTCAAGTTACTTAGCCTGAAAATCTGTTTGCATTCAACACAGACTCTGAATTGCTCACCTTACACAAATAACGAGAGACTGCTGGCCCTGTATGTAAGAAGAGCTGATGAGTACAAATGGCTGGCTATCCTCATTCCTGTCTGTGTTCCCTAGGAACAGCTGGTTTCTCTTTGCCTCATAGAGCCATCTTCAGAGAACATTTCAGGAAATGGTTTTGGCATTTTCCAGAGCAGAAGAGAATGGCAACTTAGACCTACAATTTCATTTAGAGTAATTCACATAAAGCATATGACTTAACTAAACAAAACAAAACAAACCCACATTTTTTGCACATCACCAGTTTATTTTCTCAGTCAAAATCCACTGGGGCATAAAATTTATTCCAAGCCAGATATAAAAATCGTTTTACAGTCTTCCTGGGGAAGACAATTATATTGTTCTTTCATCCTCCTGTATCAGATAAATGCATTGTTTATAATATCTCTGCAGGCATACACCAAGAGCTCAGATACAAAATTTTCACCTTGATTCTACAACCTGTAAAAATTTAGCAAAGTACTAGAAGTCAAGCATATCCTTAAGTACTTTAATGAAAAGGACTGGACGTGACAAGGTTTTTGAATAGAACTTCACTGAAAAAATAAATTAATAATTAAGGTTCTCCTTTGCAAAGTAAGTATTGCAAGTTTTAATTATCAAATAACAAATGTAAACTATGCATTTACAACTATCAGTTAAAAAAACCCAACTTTTCTTCTACACACTTACGGAAGAAAATGAGGTATATTAGTTAAGTGAAAAAGAACCCCAGTTGAGAATAAGACACTGACCTGAATTAATGCAAATACCAGTTTGCAATTTTTAACTATTAATAGAAATCTTACTATTTCTTTAGTTTTATTACGCACCACAATAAGCTTTGAAATTGATGGTTGTAACTACCTTTCACATCAGATACATACAAAATGAATCAACTTCCATTGTTTAACCAGGTATGTGAATCAATAACACATTCTGTACAGTAAACAGCCACTGAGAATTACAAAACCTTTGAAAATTTGATTGGAAGGGATTGATGGAGATCACTTAATCCAATCTCCCATTCAAAGGAGGATCACCGATACTAGATCAGGTCAGTTATGATTTTGTCTATATCTGAGGCACGGAAATGTCCATGGATGGAGATTCTGCAAATTCTTGACTCACCTGTTCCAGTTCTTACCCTTTTGGTACAACTGTATTTTCTAACATTCAACCTGAACTATCCAAGCAGCAAATTGTCAGTGTGTCATCTTATTATACCATCCACTTCCAAAAATTGTTTAACACCATTACCTTTGTAATTAACCTTCAAGTAGCTGTAGGTTGCTATTAGATTTTTCCCTTTGCCTTCTCTATGCTACACTAAACAAGCCAAGTTCTCTCTTCCTCTCCTTGTAAAAGTCACATGCTCTATGCTCCTAAGTATCGTTAGTCCTGTCTTGGACTTATTCCAGCATCTTAAATGTTCTGTTTAAACTGGGGAGCCAAAACTGGACTGGCATGCCATTGGCAGTCCCACCACAGTCAGGCAGAATGGAATAACTGCTTCCTCAATATCCTAGGCTATCCTCATGTACTCCTTGCCGAACTTCACAGTGTTGATGTTGACCTAATCCTCAAGTTTATCAGAGTCTGTCTGGATTGAAACTCTGCCATTTGCATGTGTCGACCATGCTCCCATAATTCAGTACCATCCACAAATTTGCTAAGAGTGTATTCCATCTCATTATGTATACCACTGATGATGATAACAGTATTTGCACCAGCACTGACTCCTGACTCGGCTTGTTGCCAGCTGCCAATCACATATTACTGTTTGGTCATTAACCTTTGAACCAGGTGCTACAGCCCATTTTTATCCCATCTGACAGTCTGCTCATCCAGGACATACTTCCAAATGAGAATGCTGTCAAAGATGGTGCCAACAACTGTGCTAAAATCAAGCAATATGACATCCATTGCTTTCTGCACAGCTGTTTCATCAGTGATGGCAATCAAGTTGGTCAAGCATGATTTGCCCTTAACATACCTGTGTTGACTGTTCATGATTACCTTCTTGTCCTTCACATGTTTGGAAATGGATTACAAGAAGACATCCTCCATAATCCTTCTGAAAACTGAGAAGAGGCTAACTGGCTTATAGGCCCCATATCCTCCTTTTTCATTTTTCCTAAAGATGGGTATAGGAATGGCTTTTTTCTATTTGTCAGGGACCTCCTGTGATTTCCCTGATTTATATTCAATGACAGCTAATGACTGCACAGACACATCAGTTTACTCCATCAGCACTCTCACCTGCATCCCACCTGGTCCGAATACATTTAACTTCTATAAAAGATCTGTTGTTCCCTAACTGTTAGCTGTCACTCAAACATTGGCAATGTATGTGGAAATCAGGAGCAATATTGTCTGCGAAGTCTTTAGCAAAAATGGCATTGGGTACTTCAGTGTTTTTTATGTTGTCCGTCATAACTTGTCTCCATGTTCAAAAACAGATCAGTTTTCTCTGAAGCACCTTTCATTATCAGTGTATTGTAGAATCACCCAGTAAGAAGCACACGTGAACTGTACGAGTCTGTGCCGAAAACCTTACCTGTGACCACCGCCCTCATTCACAAAGTACTGCTACACAAAGTAGAACATTCAGCTTATATAACAAAGAAAACCATCAAGAAACAAGCGCACAATGAAGTATTTCAATGAAATGCCAACAATATGGAAAAATGATGACAGAAAGGAGTGGTGTCACGAATATTTTGAATCTAGACACAAAGATCAGCTACTGCAAGACCGGAAGTGAGTGGAAAGCAAATGAAGGAAAGACTGGATATGCAAGGATACACAACTGCTCTATTTAGTCCAGAGCACTTGCATGGAAGTACAGAGCATTTAGGTATTAAAAGTATAATGGGATGTTTTAAATGAAAGGGATTAACAGATACTAGCTCAGTCATAAACTGTTATATCAGATTTTCTAATGCAATAGGTCATCAAAAGCCTTAATTGAATCTGGAGGCTGGTGATTGAGAAATTTGTTTCCAAAACTGGATTTCTGGAATTCAAGCTTAAAATTCTGGGAAGCTGAACCTGTGCAGGTACTAGTAATTTGTTTGGATTTAACTTTATGGCATAATAACTGTGTACTAGAAGCTAGAAACTGTATGTTTTCAATCTGAAGAAATTCCCTTGAAAATTGTGGCTCATGTTAATTTGTACAAAATTGTTTTTCTAATTGTACAGAAAAAAATGGTCACATGTGCAACACAGAAAATTACAACGATTGGACAGACTGCCAGAGAGGAGCAGAACTAGTTGAAATGTGTTAAGGAACCTATTAAGGCTTTTGTCTTTTCTTGTACATTTATTGAATGTTTCTGAGAAGCAGAAAATAACTGGTTACAAAACATTAACAGCTTTAGAAAAAAATAGTCTGCAAGAAAACTACAGACTTTGTATTTAACTTACCTACTGGCAATTGGATATTCCTGTAAATTTAAATGGAGAACAGTCCAACACAGAAGGCAGCAAACTTTGTAGATCAGAGATACACTTCACAATTTCCTTCCTTTCCCATATGCATACAAGTCATACAATGACCTACCATAAATCAATACACCGCAGCCTTCAGCCGTTAGCTGCAGGAGTCCACACTACCTAACCTCCACCTCCCTTTCACCATAAGATCTAGAAAAGCTATCCTCATCCCTGCCCTACTAAGAGTTTTCCCTAAATCCTAGACCCCTAGTCGTACCCTACATTCCCTTAGTCACTTTCAGCCACAGCACTTCCAGAAAAGCCCCTCTATTCTTTCATTTTGTGTTAATTGTCCTAAGTTCCTGTACTCCCCATCTACAAGGACTCCCTCCAGAGGAGGATGCCTTTCCTGTGCCTTGCTCTAATTGGTAGTCCTTCCCCTTCCCTGTGAAGATGAAGCGCTCTGCTGCCCATGGTTTCAGTGCAGTTATCACAGCACATCCTGTGATCCTGCTTGGCTTGAGTCAAGAAAACCGCCTCTGTGCTACCAGCAATTAAGTGAGCCATTGCCTGGACACAGTTAACAACTCCTGTAGCCTGTTCCATTGATAAAGCAAACTTGCACTCTGCTCCTCAGTGGAAGGGAGAGGTTTTAAGGGCAGGAGAGGGAAGACAGAGGAAGGGAGGAACTGAAGGTCAGAAAAGAAGGTTTGATGGGATTTCCTTAGGGATTTCATTTTGCCTGGATACATTTGTTAGTGTCCATGGGTGCCCCCTATACACAAAAAACTTCTGTGACGGCAGTTAGGAAAAAGGAGTCAAGCCAGAAGAAATGAAGATTGATAGCTGTATCCTTGAATATCTATTTTTTATTTTATCTTCCATTACAGTCATTGCCTCATACTTTCATAGAATATAAGCTTCATGATACATTTGAGAGACATTAAATATTCAGGAACATTATGGACAGTCCTTTGCCAGAGAAGCAAGGAGAAATGTCTCACTAAGATAATGCTGGGCACTGAGATGAGCTACTCAGGAGGAGTTATTTTTTCATCTGGCCTGAATTTCACTCACATGGGACTTCTTTCTTAAGTTACACTGATCTGGTCCAGCAAAAAGAATAATAATTTTGGGAAAATTTAGTGTTAATGCTATTAAAGCATCCCAAAAAGGCAAGTGCTACCTTTATAACTCAAAATAAAACATCAATTTAGATTTCTTTAGAGCTGATTGTGGGCTAGTTTTTACAGCTTTTCTGCTAAGGCTTTGCTCCACTTTTCTCAATAAGCTGAACCGTGAAGGTGGCAGGCCATCGCTGCCTAACAGCAATTACCAGGCTTGTGAGGAGGAAATACGACTCATACAGACCGTGTCATAACAGGCCTTACAGCACCCAGGCAAGTCTGTACTCTCAACGCTCTTCTTATCCTTCTGCACCCCTTTGTCCCCCAGTGTTGACTTGGCTCCGCATACCCAGGATGGCAGTCAGGCACCTGGGATGAGGACACGCAGGAGGTAGCTCTGCTCTTTGGAGGTCCCTTCTTTATCAATGCCACCTGTACTACCACCAGCGCCTTCCTCTTCAGAGCCTCTCAGAGTTTGCAAGCAGGTTTCTCTATTTCACCTCTGTGGCTTCTCTGTCAGAGACAGGCACAAGGAACCTGCTCCCAGCCCTCTGAGGCAATCAGAGAAGGGAAAAGGCAGAGCTGATAAACAAGGTATGCAATATGCACACCATGTGATGGAAGGGAGAGTGAATGATGCATGGACATGAAGGAGGAGGACCAAAGACATAAGCATCATCGCCATCTACTCAGCTTTCCTGCAGGCAAAAGAGGCAACAGCAGTAGGGATTTCCTCTCATGCCAACCCAAAAAAGACTTTTCGAGTCTGTATGTTAGCAAGTATTGATGGTGCATTGTGTCGGCTTCTAGTAGGTTCCTGCTCACTGCAGGACTAAATTATTTTTTAGGATGCTATTTTTTTCCTTTTTTATTGTTAGTCAAGGCGTTCATTAAGAAATACAAACTTCTAATTATCTTTTAAAATTATATTTTGAAAAGGGTATAATCAATGATATACATAAACAGTCACAAGTTTCTCAGAGGCAGACATTCATCTGACGAAAGAAGGATGCAAAATGGAAATTCTGACTCAGTGTGAAGTATGGTCTGAAAAACAATTCTGCTATAGGCACCACTTACAGTCAATATACTTTTCCATTACCTCCATCCACAGAGAGAACTTATGTAAGGCGTTCTCTCACTTTCCTGCTATATCTCTTCTGATACAACAATCTCTTACAGAATAAGAATTAGGCATTACATTATTCATTTAAATGTGCCACATAACAGTTAAAAGGTTGCAAGCTTTTTTTCTATCATGGACCAGTATTTTCCCTTGATGTTAAAAGATGACAAAGACATTACAGTTTTAAAGGTATTTTCAACCTCCAAAAGTGAGGCAGCTTTTGGAATAAAATTGTACATAAGAGAGCATATTTTGAATGTGTTCTTCTTTTTCCCCTTTTTGTAAGTACTCTGCTAATCTACTTAAGGTGGAAAAGATGGGTGTTACGACTCTAAGAACCTAAGTTAGCAATGTCATCTGTCATCAGCCTCACTTTAAATTTTTCTGTAAGGAACCTGTATATAAAAGAGGGTGAGAAAATTCCCCAAAGCCACTCTTGAAACCTTCATATTGGAAAAGCTGTTGACGATAAAAAGGGCCGACATATAAAAGGAAACTCACCATAACAAATTACTTCCCATAACAAATTAGTATAGTATTACAGCATGTAATCCTACAATTTAAGACTGATTTTTTTGTAGGTATTATTTATGGCAACTATAGCGTCTCTTTTCTGCTGTAATATGATCATCTAGTGAAAGAATGCAATGTAAAGGTGCAAGACATTCTTGCTGGTTTACCTCCATAAAACCCCTGATTTACAGTACATCTGAGTCTCGGTGTACTGTCTAGGCAGGCCCTATTATGAAATTTTCTGCCCTCCTTAGGGGTCTATTTCCTGGCTGCATCTTACTTGGATATGACACACTTTTGCTAAACTTCAGTTTCTCAACAAAAGGTTACTGATTAAAAATTCTTTTTCTGTCCGTATTGTATTTCATTGTTGACAGGTAACACGTCCAAATATTTAACAATAATAACAAATAAGTGTTATAAACAGACAAGTGTTCTCCATGTTTTCTTTAAATAAAATTCATCTATTACCCCATATGGTCTGCTCTTCGTTTCCCACTTTCACTCAGCATGTCCTTGATGATACAAACTAAGGAAAGACAAAAAACATTTCTTAAAGTCCAATTGTAAAGCTGTGCTTTTTGACACCCCGATTCATGGGTGTAGGCTGTATTTGAAAACATTTCTAACTCACTTTTGTGTTGAAAATGTTAAGTATTAAACCGATGTCTTATCACTCTGAGAACAAACAGTTTTTGCACAATATGCCATTAATTTCAGAGAATTAGAAGAGGCTTAGCTAAAAGGTAAAATTACTGAACAGAAAATTGGTTCTGTTTTACCTCAAACCAGGACAACCAACTATTCTTTTAACACCACCATCTGTTCTAGGATTACAGAAAAATTTGATAATGAACTCTACGTTGCACATCTTCAAAGTACAATTGTGTCTAATCTTATGAGTTTTAATGTAAATAAGGTATGTGCCTAACATTGACAATCTAAACACTTGAGATTTAATTCACACTTCGTGAACGGTACGGGCAGTTCTAAGCAGAAAACCATGGTATCATTTCACAGCCTGGCAGAGGAAATAAAATGGATTTCTGCTACTGATTTATTTAACTGTTGTATTTTTATTGTTTCTCAAACAAGCCTTTTTTGGCGATGTTTACAACACAATAAAAAATGCAGCAATTTTATTTTTGGTTTATTTTTTTCTTTTTCCAGTTCTTGAAAATCATCTTTTGGGAGTGCACTAAAGCCCTAAACAGTATACTTCTCCACTGAGGCAACATATTGGATTCTTGATGCTTTTGCAAGGAAGAATGTAAGCAAGCAAAACAGAAATGTTGCAGAAACAGGTGAACATGTAACTTTAAAATGTAAATAATCATGCAAGCCAAGACAGTATTCATGCATGTGGAAATTATTAATACATTTCTGGCATCTAAAGAGACAGTCATAAGTATAAATAAAACTGATACATTAGATTTTTAAGAAATAATTAAAGCCGTAAGCAATACTGTTTATTTGAATCCCCAACCTCTTTTTCAACAGCAGACATCCTACATGCTTTCAGCATCAGGAAACAGCCACAGGCCACTCATCCTTCTAGAGAATATTCAGTGCTTCCAGGAAGGGACTGGACTACATAACATGTGATACAAATCATGACCCCTTCTGGCTTTCATCTGTAGGCAAACAACCTAGGTTCTCCTGGAAGCTGTTGGATCTAAAGATAGATAAATGTGAGAGTAATGAAAAAAAAATAAAAATACTGATCACTGGAATACTAGAAGACACTGATGTAGACAAAAACTTCCCAAAGAAACATTTGCTCAGACCAGTAATAAGTACTCATTTTAAAATCCTTAAGCCAATATACTGTTGCTATAAACTACTGGATTTTTTATCGTTGTATATAAAACAATTTCTTCCTTGAAACAAATTGAAGTAGCTTGCCTACCTTCAGCAATCTGCCATTATACTAAAAGCAGACTGTATCTGGCAACCCAATTTTACAAAAGCACAATAAAAGAGCAACATTTATTGCCAACTCTTATTATTCTCCTGCTTACAATAAGAAAGCAAAATACAGGGTGCATAAAATGCTGTGATTTTATTAGCAAATATCACCCCAAGCATTTTATTCCAAAAAATAATTTAAACTTATGTGATATATTCCTAAGTATATATTCATCATTTACAATAAAAAGCATAAGAGAGATATTTTTCTTTGCAGCATTCTTTTGTCCTTTTGCTTACTTCATGTTCTTGAGCACAAGAAATTGATTCTGGCACTACCAGAGCCTTTTGGTACTACAAGGACAAAAGGTACTAAACAAACACAAAAATATAATACTAAACGGTGAGATTCCTCAGTCCATTCAAGGCGTTTGGTCAAAAACTTATACAGAAATACAATCAGTTATTTTAATTATGATAAGCATTTTGCGTGGGAATACCATGACAAGAACACCATAAACTGTTTTACTTCAATGGTACCAGATAGAGTAGTCTCTGGCTTTGTAATCGCACATGTAAGGAAGAGCGATTCCACGTCTCCTCTGGGGTACGTCTCTGTGCACCACCAGAATACCGTTCAAAACCTGGTTTTAGACAGTATTTTCTCAAACTTTGGAAAGACTCCTTACCTTCAGATTCCAGACACCACTCTTACATCCAGGAAATCATACTATCTTTTTCACAAAGTTTTATTTAAATACAATAGCTTAATTAGTTTGGTCCAGAGCCAATGAAGACATTTAAAGTAACAATTATGTAGACTTAAATAGCTCCACTGTTAAAGGCACCTACCTAAAGAGGCACTCAGCTGCATTCTAAAAAGCAGTCAGGGACCAATCTCCAGCTGGTCATACATAAATGTAAAATGCATCTCTTTTTCTTTTTTTAGAAAAGTTATATATTTGGGCTTTTACAAAATGGATCAGTAAATCCTTTGCAGAGTATATTCTTCCGCAATCCCTTGCCACAGTTTGCAGTTACTTAGTTTGCATAACACTGGGGGAACAGACATTAAAAGAAAAGGGACAGATCAACCTCGGGGCTTTTTTTAACTGATTGCTCAAAAAGATTTCTGATCTATGCAAGAGCAAGTACATATATAATTTGGACAATGCTGTCTTCAGACAGCAGAAATAATAGTGATTAGAATGTGGTCTGGAGACCTGTAAAACTGGATAGTGCTATTCAGGGTCCAAGGCTTATATAGGGGCAGAGGACAGCTTCCACCTGGGTAGCCTCCTATCGGAGCAGAGAAGCATAGCCACTTCTGTTTTCTTCATTTCTCCAGTCGTTCCACAAGGACTTCATAAAGGATGACATCGACAGACTGACAGGGCCAAGGGAAAAGGAAACAGATGTGTTTTGTGCTGTGCCCTTTGTCGTTACAAGTATCAGGAAGCACAAAATGACATTTTACTTGAACTAGCAAAGTGAGAAAAAGAAAGAATATACAGAGCTCCTAAGTGCCTTTCTCTGAATTACCATTTCATTGCCTGATGAAAAGGCCCCTTCCCAGACATCCTTGACACTCACATAATCTTGCAAAGTAATTCTCTACTCTTTCATTTCATCTACAAGGCCTATTTTAAGGAACTCAAACAAATTGGCCAATTTTGTTTTTCTCAAAGGTAAAAGTCAAGTAAGCTCCATTAATTTTAATGGACAATTTAGCAGTCTTAAGGTCTTTCACTGGCACTCAAGTTCTTTCACCTTTTGGGCTTACGATATGAAAGTGAAAGTTCTTTAGTTCTTTCATAAGTGAGACAAGTTCTACAATTTACACACGGAATGGGGGAATATAACCCTAAGATGCCTCTTTCAAAAGCTGCTGTATACCAGGATGAACGCAGAATGTCACCATTTGTTTTTAATTCTCTTTCTGGACTTTGTCTTTAAGCAATAGACCTGACAACAATTACTAACAGGCAGGTACACTTAAAAAAACTTAGGCAAGACTGTCTAATCAATTTCCACATGCAGGTCCAAAATTATGTCACATTTCATTGAAGAATTATCTTATAGCTCTCTCAAAGTAAATTTTTGCATACAAACGTAAAGTTTATTTATACCTGACTTGAATACTAAACAAATTTATGTATTTCAATTATTTAAAAACACCCAGAGACTACAAAGACTTCAATAATTGTTTTTGTTTCAAAATAAAGAACACAAATTGCTGTACTTTTGTTTTCTACTTTGAAAATTCAAAGACTACCTTGCCTCGCTGAAATAAGAGCACTAGCTTCTCATTTTGGAAAAAACCTTCAAAAAACAACTTTCTCTGGCCATACAGCACTAGAACCCTCGGTTTTAAGAAGGGTAGTTTTGCAAACAGGGACACTGAAAAATGAGAGTATTAGGTGACGCCATAGTCCTCACTGACCAAGACAATTCCCCTTTTCTGACATACAGTTTGCCATGCAATATGTCGCCCCTGAGGGAGCAAGTATCCCAGCACTGTTACATCTTACACAGACCATGCATCATTGACATTTCTTTAGGACAGTTTAACATCAATGACTGACCTTCTAAAAAGTATTCCTCCTTGACTTTTTAATATAACACTTCCCTCAGTCATAAGCCACTACACTGGAAGGCAGTTGCTTGGCCTTGTCAGGAAGAAATACAGCTCAAGGGAATTCATGGGGAAGAAGCAGCCTGATACTGGGGGTGGGGGGACCTGAATCAGTCAAGCTCTATCAAAGTTATAAACCATGGAAAAAGCTATCAAGAAAGTTTACCCACACGCTCCCTTCAACAAAACTGTTGTTCAAAGCATCTGAAACAATATTCACATAAAAAGGACCATGACTTTTCAATGGGAAGACATACAGATGATGGTTAAATGGCAGACGGGCTATTTAAATCAGTTTCACCCTTTCCAAATGCTGTCTCATTGTTTGTGTGACAAAGACCTTCAATTTGTATTCTCAGTTAACTAACAGCTCGTTAACAGTTTATTAACTGTTGAAATTATCTATATATCATTTTACATGACCCAATATGACTGATAAACTGAAAAGTTTAGGGCCTCTGGGATATCAAAATAAGTCTGCTCATACACAGAATCTGGTTGTTACCCATGTTACTTCAACTGCAGAAATATTGCTGCACAAGGCTTCTTTGCTACTCTGTCATTTCCTTCTACGCTGTGACAAATGAAAAAGGGCTCACTGCCCATGTGGATTTCCTCTTCTATACGCACATCTGACCCCTGAAAGACTTACTGTAGTTAGTTTACTGTTTACAAACAAGGAGCCAAAGAAAATCATTTCATAATGGACTCGTAACGAACAGCATTTACTTAAGGAACACATGTGACACAAGCATAATAAGCATTATGGGAGATTCACTCTGTACAAAGCGTTAAATCTAAGTTCACAGTCCTGCCTCCCAGGTTCATGAATGTCCACTAGCTTCCAAACACCAACTGCTCCACCGCCTTTGGTTGTGGTCCACCAAGACCCAACCAACTTTCCTGAGCTTTCCACCATTCCACCTCAAATGAAGCAAACACTGCAGTCCCAGCCTTCGGGCCTAAATGTTTTCCAAATTCTCCTTTTGCGTATCTTCCCTTATCTTCCACTTCACATAAAGGCAAAGCCGGGCAGACCACAGAGCCGGTCTCGGACCACCGGACCCTCCACGTCCTGCCGTAACGACCGAGAAAACCCACGTCCCATACCGGCTTGGCCTACTGAAGCCACCCACAAGCTCTGAAAGCCAGAGCACCGGCCACCAGGCGGGAGGCAGAGCCGGCGACCGTGGGGGCTGCCACCCCCGACCCGACCCACCCGACCCCACGCAGCCCTAGCCCACGCAGGCCCCCGCGGGGCCCGGCAGCTGACGGGCCCGGCTGCGGGCCCGGCAGCCCAAGCGCTGCCGGTGGGCGTTCGGAAAATGGGGCGGCGGGGTCCCGGGCGTGCGTGGGGAACCTCCGCCCCCTCCCACCGTCCGGCTCCCCCCGCACCCCGCCCTGCGCCGGGAGGGCCGGCAGCGGGGTGGGCCGAGCCGCCGGTGCTTCCATGGCAGCGGCCGGCGACGAGGGATCGCGCTTCCGCTTCCGGCGGCCAGACGGCGGCAGGGCCCGGCCGCTCTTAGGCCGCGGCGGGCGGCAGGGGGAGAGGGCAAGATGTGGCCGCCGCCGCCGCTGCTGCCCTGGCTCCTGGCGGGGCTGCTGCTGGCCGCCCGTTGCGGGGAGGCAATGGCGGCGGCCCGTCCTCCCCCAGGTGCCGCTACCGCCTTCCCGCGCCCCACGGAGGTGGCCGGCGGGGCCGCCACGCGAAGCAGCAGCAGCCGAAGCCGCCTGGCCGAGGTGTCGGCGCCGCCCGAGCAGGGCCAGCCCATGACCCAGCGCGCCCTGTCCGTGCTGGTGCTGGCCAGCGCCGCCCTCATCGTCTACTTCGTGATCCGGACTGTGCGGTGAGGGCGGGGGACGCGCCGGATGGAGGCAGGCAGACGGGCGGGGGTCCGGGGCCGGCCGGTTGTGGTGGCTGTCGGGGTCCCCTCGGTTCCCGGGTGCGATGCCTCTCGTCGGGGTATCCTGGTCCCCTCCTGTTGTCTTCAGGTGGACTTGTCACCGCTGACGTCCCTCCGTCCACCTGAACTTGATTTTGTACATTCTGTGGGTTGTTTTTGTCCTGCTTGCAAACTTCTGTCTCGCTGAGCTACCGAATTTGACCATCTCCAGTTCTTTGTCAGTAAACATATTTCTTTTCTGCTTTCTTTTTCTGAAACTTCTCTCTTTTGTGCTTTCTTACAGAAAGGGCCCTTAAAAAGTCATCGGCCTTTAATTTTCTCATGCAAACCACTGACTGCCTAACTCTGTGTGCTTTTACGGTTAATTACAGTGTTTGTCGCTGCATTTTGTTGTCATTGCAGTTTTACTTGCTCTCTCTCATACCTAAACTGGGAACTCTTTCTGGGCAAGGCCCAAATATGTGATTATGCATGAAGCACATTCATTACGCAGCAAGGTCTCTATGTACTTTTCATTGTAGTTGGATATACTGGTGGTTAGTGTGACATACCTTCATCATTTATTCCAGAAAGGTAGTTGAAAGATGGTGGTCTCTGTGGGGCAGTTAATGAGACCTGCAGTCCAAGTGAGCTAGGATATCCTTATTGATCCATAGCTCTTACAGGTCACTCTTGAGCAGCCTTCAATCTTATTTTCATTGGAATGCGTATCTTGATGATACTATATCTTAAAGGAAATGGCATAATCTTTTAAGCAAGTAAAAATGGACAAGAGCATTTCTCAGTGTTCCTGTTCCTCCTAACAGGAGCCTTTTGGATTTGGAGTTCTCAGTAGTACTGTGGAAAGGCCAAATAAATAAATAAAAGCCTCTCATTGCAGGAGCTGGAGAAGGAAATTCTTGTTTACTGCCATTATTTTCTGGATAAGTGGCAATTATTTTATATTCTTGTTTTGGGGAGTAGGAATGGTATATATAATGAAATAGAACTGTGTCCAGTTCTGGGCTCCCCGGTTCGAGAAGGACAGGGAACTGCTGGGAAGAGTACAGCAAAGGGCTACAAAGATGATTAGGGGACAGGAACATCTCTTACGAAGAAAGGCTGAGGGACTTGGTTCTTTTCAGTCTGGAAAAAAGACGACTGAGGGGGGATCTTATCAATGCTTATAAATTCTTCAAGGGTGGGTATCAGGAGGATGGGGCCAGGCTCTTTTCAGTGGTGCCCAGTGACGGGACAAGAGGTAACAGGCACAAACTTGAACACAGGAAATTCCACCTAAACATGAGGAGGCGCTTCTTTACTTTGAGGGTGGCAGAGCACTGGAACAGGCTGCCCAGAGAGGTGGTGGAGTCTCCTTCTCTGGAGACCTTCAAAACCCGCCTGGACGCGTTCCTGTGCAACCTGCTCTGGGTGACCCTGCTCTGGCAGGGGGGTTGGACTAGATGATGTCCAGAGGTTCCTTCCAACCCCTACCATTCTGTGATTCTGTGTAATTTAAGATTACTGAAAAGATTTTAAAAATATTGTGGGCATTTTTCCAGCTTTATGCTGTGTAATGAGATCTCCCAGAACAAGGCTTCTCCCTTCCTCTGGGACCCTGTCATTCTGTGCTTTTGTGTAATGTTGCTGTTCTGCATTTGGACCTGAAGCGCTGTATTCTAGGAGCTATTGTAAACAGCAAGGTTAAACCTCATGCTATTCTTTTGTAATTCTTCCACATCTGTCTGCTGCATCTTGCTTCTGAAGTTTGGAATAGATGAAGAACATGCTTTTAAATTTTAACTTGTGGCTGAAATATTTTTGGCAAGGGTTGTATAAGAAATTTAAGATTTAGGTACAAACCTCTTAGTTTCCTTTTGAAAAATTTTAGAAACTTTCAACAAGGTGACCCACCTAGTGAGGAAAGTGGTGGATGTAGTTTTTCTGGATTTTAGTAAGGCTTTTGATAGCGTCCCTCACAGCATCCTTCTGGACAAGCTGTCCAACTGTGAGATGAGGAGGTACTTGGTGCTCTGGGTGATGAACTGCTTGAACAGCTCAAAGGGTTGTAGTGAATGAGCTATATCTGTCTGGTGGCCAGTCCCCAGCGCTGTTCCTCAGGGCTCAGTTCTAGGGCCAGTTCTGTTCACTATTTTTATCAGTGATCTGGAGGCAAGACTTGAATGTACCATTAGTATGTTTGCTGATGGTACAAATCTTGAGAGGTGGTGTTGATTCTCTTGAGGGACAAGAGGCCTTGTAGAGGGATCTAGATAGATTGGAGCAATCAGAAGTGATTAATGGGATGAAGTTTAATAAGTTCAAATGGTGGATTCTGCACCTAGGACATATTAATGCCAGGCTCAAGTATGAATTGGGAGAGGAGTGGCTGGAGAGCAGACCTGCAGAAAGGGAATCTGGGGGTGCTGGTTGGCAGCGGGTTCAATAGGAGTCATCAGTGTACCCTGGCAGCCATGAGGGCAAACTGCATCCTGGGGTGCATCAAACACAGTATGAGCAGCTGGTCAAAAGGGGTGATTATCCTGATGTATTCAGCCTTGGTGCAGCCTTACCTGGCATACTGTGTGCAGTTGTGAGCTCCACAATTTAAAAACAATGCTAAGGTACTCTAATGCATCCTGAGTAGGACAACAGAACTGTTGGAAGGGCTGGAAGGCATGTGCTGTGAGGAGTGGGTTTGTCTAGCTTTGAGAAAAGGAGCTTAAGTGGTGACCTCCTTGCTCTCTACAGCTCCCTGATGAGGGGAAGTGGAGGGGGAGGTGCTGATCTCTTCTGCCTGGCATCCAGTGATAGAACGTGTGGGAATGGTTCAAAGCTGCGCCGGGGGAGGTTTAGACTGGACATTAAGAAGCATTTCTTTACCGAGAGGGTGCTCAAACACGGGAAAAGGCTTCCTAGAGAGGTGGTCAATGCCCCAAGTCTGTCAGTGTTTAAGAGGCATTTGGACAATGCCCTTAATAACATGCTTTAACTTTTGGTCAGCCCTGAAGTGGTCAGGTGGTTGGAGTGAATGGTTTTTGTAGGTCCCTTCCAACTGAAATATTCTAGTCTAGTCTAGCTTAATATATACACACCCTTCAGCTTTATTTATTCAGAGGAAAGATCTGTAATTTTAAAATCAAAAATAATGTTTTTCAAGTTGTGGTAAAGAGTACCTGGGAAATGTAGCTATTCTCTGCTGAGATACCTTTAGCCAACGCTTTGCTGGACTCCGTAAGGTAGCAATGTCTTCCTTTATCAAGTCTATACATTCTGATAAAGGTAGGACTTTTCTGTTTTCAGAGTCATGTGACTTTCTTTGGAAATGGTGCCCTGAAAATACATTTTCTAGGAAATCTTGTGCAAGCTGATACAACTTTGCTAATGTGGCTAACTTAACTTCTCTTCACGCAGGAGATCAATTTTGGTTGGGAATGGTTATGTAACCTATAGCAATCTCCCATCAGCCTTCTCAAATGATACTGCTGATGATGTAATTTCTTTGTCAGGAAAAAAAAAAATCTTAATTTCATTTCTACCTTTAGATGAGGAGTGGTTGTTTTAACCCCCTGATTATAAAGGTTGGGCTGCTTGCACTTCTCCTCCTGGTACACTAAGAAGCTTATTTTGGGAGGTATTGTCAATCGTTGTGACAATTGAAACTGACAGTCACAGAGTGGCAGAGGCTGGCAGGCAGCTCAGGAAATCGTCTCGTTCAATTTCCTGCTCTCAGCAGGGTCACCTACAGCAGGTTGCTCACCTCTTGTCCAGTTGAGTTTTAAATAGCTGTAATGATGCAGATTCTACAGCCTCTCCGGGCATCATGTTCCTGTGTTTTACCACTCTCACAGTAGGATAGTATTATTTATTTTTTTTGTTGATGTTGTTACTGGTTTTTGGTTTTCTCCAATCCCATTGGTGCAAAAAGTTTCCATTGTAGTGAAACCTTAGTCTTTTCTAGAGTCCCTTAGACTGGGGATCTTGCTTGCACACAAAATCCTTTCATGTAAAGGTACCTTGCCCTGTTGCTTTTTGCTTAGTAATGATTCTTCTGTCACTGTTTGTTGCAGATGTGTTCAGAACAGGTTTGTATTTGATAGTTCAGATAAGCATTCAAAAAACTTACAGATATGTAATGGAGAATACCTCTTTTGTACAAGGAAGTTCTAGGATCTAAGCTAACGTTTAACTACCTGAGATAACTGAGATTTTGAGTTTTCTATCAGCAGTCAGTTTTGAAGTTGTATCTCCTGCAAAAGGAGGTCACATGTTATATAGTGTCTGTTTTTCCCCTTACTCTCTGGGGTTTTTTAACTCTTCCCACCCTCCCAGGTCCCTTGCAGTTTTATGTTTCTTTAGGCACTGGGTGTTCTTTAAATTTGATCTGTTGTTTTGCTGCAATTCTCATTTTCTTAACATGCTTCCTGCCTTTTCTTTTTTTCAACCAACATTTCTTTGTTTCTTTTGTGTAGGTCTCCTCTTGTTTTAACAGTCTATTATCTGTGACATCTCTGATGTTAGTCAGGTTCATATTTTCTTGTGGATTCCTCTACTGCTGTTATCTGTATTCAGGGAAGGATTGGGACTGAACATGTCGGAGTATAACATTAACTTCTTATGTACTTTTAAATCCATTTTCATAACTTTATCTTATTAGACCCCAAGGTATCCATAGTAACTACAAAGATAAAAATTACCCCGTTAAGTTTGTGAGAGGCATAGAGAACGCTACTGACGTTAATGAAATTGGCATTTTGTCCTAGGTTTTCTTACGAACAGTCACAGGGTAAAATGCTTTAAGTTAGTTTTTGGTAACACTCATGACACTGCTCTATTGTCATAGTTATGACCATACATGCGTGTTCCATAAGTGTCTACAGTATTGTTTTAGCTTTAGTCTTTTGACTAATCTGTTTATAGAGAAAGTTTTCGTGTCACAAGTAATTCTTTTATCCCTTTTTCAGCAGCATTCGTTTGAACCTAGAAATTTGTGGCAGCCTTGTGATAAGATTTTTTTGCGTTATCTGCAATCTGGACATTTGCTATGACTGTCTTAGGTTATTCTTGACTCACTTTCCTTTTTACCCCATTAAGTATAAAAAGTAAAGTGTATAGTGAGATTGACAGAAATATTGACTATAAAAATAGCATGAACTGACTGTCCTTCATTTCCGATTTTATTTGTGTTTAAAATAATTTCTAGTCTGTTAGAATATCTGATTGCTTATCCTAGTGCCAATTACTTAGCTTTTACTTTCATAAAAACAAAAAAGGCAGTATTTATGAAACTATATATATAAAAAAATATAAAATTATATATATAAAAAATANNTAAAAAATATATTTTTCATCACACTATCATCTTAAAGGTTTAGAATTTTCTTCTAGTTGGTGCTTTGAAGTATGCAACTTCATTCTATGATGAGGATTAAAGGCCAGATGAAATGAAGGAAGAAAGTGGAAGGAAGTTTGTCTTGAACCGAAAGGTGAAATTAGTGTCTTTGTTATTAGCCTTAAACAGTAAAGTTAAGTACTTCAAGTTGTGCTAAAACACTTACATGCCTGGCATAACAGTTGCTGCTGCTTCAAATCATAGTTGAGGGTGGAGGAAATGACCATCCTGATTATTTCTTTTTTATAATATCAGAAGTTGGAGCACTTTGAAGAAAGGTCTGTGTTTTGTACATCCGAACAAGGTTACATTTGTTTCTCAGTTCCAAAAGGAGGTCTGATTCACTGGAGTGTAGTCTAGACCAAGACTGGATGCTGCTGTGTGTTCTTTCAGAGTTGCCCTGGTGTGAAAAGGTGAATGGTTTTCCAAGAAGCGTACTTAAAAAAAATTATTTAAGCACACCAGAGTTCAGGACAATCTGAAGTTGAGAGTCTCAATATTGTATTTGCTCTTTCTTACAAGGTGGTTAAAGTGGTGCCTCAGTGTGAGGCAGAGAGGTGTAATGCACAGTATAATAGTAGTTGTGTATATTATGCATAGTAGCATAATACGTTATACATAACTAATCTTATTAGATCTGAAATATCCAGTATTCAGAATATCAGAAGTTCCTGAATGTTGTAAACGCCTTTCTTGGGCACCCAGCTTGGGTTGGTAAATTCTGGAGTTTCTGAAGGAAGGACCTCTTATCACCTTTTAGTTTAGCACTAGAATCTGCCTAGAAAGCAGATTCTTTTTTTTTTTTTTTCTTAAGTCCAATAGCTTCCATGTAGCTGCTGTTTGCTAGTATACAGTAGCTGAAAGCAACTGTCAGCATTTTGTAAACAGACGCCTTTGCTGAGGGACTAGTGATCTGAGTTCCTGAGCCTCAAAGACTTGAACAGGGCATATTCAATGCGTATAGGAGTAGTTCTGCAGAGCCAAACAGAACAGTTCAGTGTGTGGGGCTTACGTGGGACCCAGGCCCATGCAGAGGAGCCACGGGAAGTGATAAAAGCAGATGTGGTCTGTTCATCTGTGATAAGAACTGTGCCTTAATCCTGAAATGTGAATCACTGCCTCTTCCTTCCGCGTTTCATTAAGCATACAAGACATTGACTCTGCAAGTTCTCTCTTATTCCAAAGTGATATCATAAACAATGTTTTTAACTGGATAGCTACAGAAGACTTCACAAATAATAAGTTTCGATGCCACCCTTGACTTGTTACATCTTTGCTATAGCTTTGTTGAGATTCTCTCTGGTTTGATCTGCTGTTCTGTAGAGATGCATAAAACACAAAGAATATGTAGCAAGACAATTTTTTTTCTCATTGTGGGATCTGATAAAAGTATGCTTTTTAATGTATTTTCACCTGGCTCTTGCATTTAGCTACCAAGTGTATAGGCTTTTTGTACTCACTACAGTAATTCTGTACAAAACCATGGCTAATATTGGCCTTAATCATTTCATGTAGACTGTTGACACTGACCTCTGAATTTCATAGAGCTAAGTGTGTACACTTTACATATGCTAAGTTGTTTTTTTTTTTAAATTTTATGATAAGTATCAATGTAGCTGTACTTTAAAACATAGGTTTTTACATTGTGGAGTAGAAAGTAGAGAAGTATTTATGGAACTTAAATGTTTTAAAATACATTTCAGGCTTAGAAGGCGAAACAGAAAAACACGAAGATATGGAGTTTTGGATACAAACATAGAAAACATGGAGCTGACTCCATTAGAACAAGATGATGATGATGACGATACAACACTATTTGATGCCAATCATCCTCGAAGGTTTGTATATAGAAGCCAAATGTACTTCTAGCAATAGAAGTGAAGGAGTATGGATGATAAGCAGTTTCACTGAGAAAGCTCACTACTGTGTTTCATATGCATGTAGTTGGAGAAGGGATGTCAAGATCACTTGAATTTTAAATGGGCAAGAATTTAGTGGGCAAGAAGATAAACACCGTTTGTCTTCAGCATGTGAGTTCCAGAGAAATGGAGAGGAAGGTATGATATTTTTGTTACAAATACAGTGTCATTATTGAAGCTTATGTTAAAGTCAACAACTAGCTTTTCCTTTCTATTCTCTTTTTTTTTCTAATATTTTTTTTATTTTGGAGGCTCCTCAATTTTTCCTGTGTATTCTCTCCTATGAGTTCTGCTTTCAGAAGCTTCATTCTGCTTTCTCATTGCTAAATTGGTCAGCGGTTGATGATCCTGCACCAAGTTTTAGATTTGGTACTGCTGCATGGGAAGTTTCATATTCTTAAGTCACTCTCTGAAACTATGTAGATCCAGGACATGTAGAAACCTTACACTTAAACATTGTGATCAATTCAAACTTAAACTTATGCAATTCAAACTTAAAAAAATTTTCCTTATTGAATAATGTCATCACAGTGCACATGCAAAGACGTAGTAAAATTTTTTGATAGAATTGTCATAGTGAGGACTACTGTCAAGTATCAGAAGAGATAAAATGATGAATTCTGCCGATCACAGATAGTAATTGATTCAATACTGTTTAATGTGAAACTGAATTTAAGTCTCAAGCAGAACAATTCAACAAATGCAATACATAATGTCTAGAGTTAAAAGTATTGGAGTAGGGAGTCAGATTTTCTGCTGTTTATCAGGAAACAATGTTGGATGAAGTTCTGGAACTTAAAAAAGACTGCACCTTTCACTTCAACTTTGTCTCCTTAGAGGGAATCTTTCAGATTAAATTTTTTTCATAAGTCAAAGTCGCTGTTTCCTTTTTCTCTCCCCCCATATATTAGAAGAAACTGGTTGGAGTATTTCCACTTACTGCTCCTCTGTATTAGAGGAGTTATCCCATGTTGCTAGTCTTGTTCCAATGTAGATTAGGACTACTATGTAATGGCTAATCGCCACATTAGATCCAGGAATTCCCTTGATGTCTTTCCTGGGTCTTTTAACTTCTCTTGTAACTCAGCATACTTAGATTTTGAGGTATTTGATGTCCAGTTAACATGATATTCTTCATAAATGTTTATTTAAAGGAGTATCAAGTAACCTTTTTACTAGGAATGAACATGATAATATGGCTAGTCCTCATTAACAAACAGTATTATACAATTAACAACAGTATTGTTTTATTCATGTTATAGAGGTTACTTCATACTCTTGTATGCTTATTTGCAGATTAAGCATGGTTGTATTTGTTGTTAGGCTTCAAGGATCTGATTATATCTCAAAAGCAGTATTTTATCTAAAGGGACTATACTATTAATGTGTTAAATAGGTATATGTACTGTGTCTTCTAGTGCAGAGGAGGCTGTGTTAATAAGTGATATCAAAATATGTGTCTTATGCATGTAGATAAGTGTTATAATTTTTTTGATTGCTTATAATAACTTCCAATTTACCTATTTTGGAAATTTCAGGGGGGTTATATTAAGCTTTTCAGAAACTGAACTTTTTGGACAGCATGCGTCTCTTAACCCTACTCTTACTTTAGTAGGTTGCTGTCTAAATTTAATGAACGTTCTACAGATAAATCTGAAATTCCTAGCTTGAAGCCTGCTGTATATTAAGATAAACAAGGTTGTATTTTTGAAGTCTGAAGTTGCAAAACTGCCTCAAAGTGTCAAGAGTGATTTTGTCTGTTCTTTAAATTTCTCTGCATACCTTAAAATAGTAGCAATGAAAACCCTAGAGGGAAGGTTCACTAAAATAATATCAGAGGTTTCAGAGGACAGATTTCTGATTATTTTTTTTTTGTCCCTGTATGTTTCTAAACATTCCAATTTGAGGGTGAAAAAAATTTTCCTTCAAGTATTTCATTGTAGAAGTATTTAAAACGCGTAGTACTTTTAAATTATTACAAATTCATTTCACAGTCATAGTCTTGCAGCGTCTTATGGAGTAACCAAAGTATGTAAAGCAGATAGATACTGTTCTTATCTGGTTTACCTGCTTCAGTTATTTCATTCTTGGATGTTTCATTCTTGTCGCTGACAGGATGTATAAAGACAAAACGAAAGTGAAAACAGTAAGAGAAGGAAGGATGGTTTAGACTGAGGTCCTTATTTTTATTTACTTTTCCCTTTTTGCCACACAAACATGGTAGAATGATGCTGGGATGTGTATATGCTTGTCAGCTGCCTGTCAATCTAAAGAGACAAACCTGATAACTTCTAAAATCTAAATAGAGCAGTACCAAGGATCCTATATATTTCTATCACAGTTATTCAATCAAGTAGAGCATATTCTACTAATTCCCCTTCAAAATTTATCTTGGAAACTCATGCTCAATGAAGTGGTTGTCTTATGGATTGTCCTACCTCTGATCCCAATATGGATTTTGTTAAATCATGTCCTAAATTAATGTTTTTGCCACTGCTGCTTTCTGTGGTTGAAATTAATTTGGTTTATGATTAAGAAATTAACTTGCATTAGAGCAAACTCTTTATAACTGTAGACAGCAGGCTTTGAACTGCACTTGCCCTTAACTGTGATAAATAAAAAAAAAAATCCCAATATTAGTGCTGTAGTTAGGAAAAAAAAAACAACCAAAAACAAACCAAAAAAAAAAAAACCAAAAAGCAACACAAAAAAACCCCAAAAACCCACACGAGAAAAATTCCCTGTCCTAATTCCCAAATACTCAGCTCCTCTTTAAATTGAAGTACTGCAGCGAATCATCATTTAGTTTAGCAATACCAGAAAATCTGGAAGTATTTGAAAGTAGATTACTGATCCAGACTATTTTAAAAGTAGTCCTTTGGATAACATATGGTACAGTTTGAATAATTAGTAGTGGTTCATTTAGCTGGTGGCATAGCTATCATAAGATAAATCAAGTATTTATTTTAATAGATACAATTCCTCACACACTGTAGTACTTGATTTTTAAAAGCATCAGCTTCAGCTGAAAAAGCGCTATACCTGATGTTTTGATCAAAGTCCAAAGAGCCCAGAAAAGGTGGAGAAAGAAGTGACATGCAATGTTTGAACATGTCATAGTCTGGAGTAAATACATAGAGTGATGTAACTTGTGGTGTAGACATATGTTTATTTCTGCCCTATGGGGCTCCAAACTGTCCTAAAATTTGAAGAGATAATAATGTCAACCTCTCAGTCAAACTGCAAGAAAAGTAATTGTATTGGAGTAACTGAATAATCTAACCAAACTTAATTTCAACATGTTTCTGTTATCTTGCTGAGGAAACCTGACTAAACAGATCAGAAGTAGTGTCTTCAGAAGATAATAGATATAGATGATGAAGTAGAAGATGTTACTATTGTTTCAAGATAGCTCAAAAGTAATCACAGAGTCGCTAAGGACACCTTGATGATAATGATACTCGGATATTCTCAGGAGATGTCATTACACTTTGTCCTGACACTTGCAGTAATTCAGAGGTATGGTTGGTTGGAATTTTTTAAGGCAGTGTCAATATGCAGTTAGGCTTGGAGCAACTAATTGGAACAAGGAAGAGGGTCCCCTTAGTGGTTTTTGAGTTTAGTCTTTCATTAAGTAAATCACAGTTGCAGTTGTGCTTAACTAAAGTCAACAGTCGGCTTATTCAGTTCGTAAGTTTCTTATCCTCATAACTCATAAAGGGAGGCACTAAAAAATTAAACACAGTTACAGGAAATTCTAATCTACGTGTTCTGGTGTGTTCATAGACATTTGTTACGGACAATAAATTATAGAAGTATTGTTTTATATGGAAAATAGTTGTATTTTTTCCTTCGTCTTTGTGAACTGTTAATAGACTGCATTAGTATCCTCTCTGGTTTCATTTTTCTTGACTAAAACAATCAAGCTTTTTTAAAGGTCTACAGCACAGTATGCATGTGTTAGAAATCCCTATAGGGTTGCTTTGGGTTAGCTCGTAAGACTATTTTGCTTTTTCCAAGGCTAGGCGGAGAAACTTGCTTCTGTCCTGAAATCAGCATATCACTGTTAGTATACTGGTGTGCTGATATAGTTGTTACTTCAAGTGTTGCTGTTTTCTTTCACAGCTATGTGAAAAAAAAGTCCACAGTGCCCTCTGTTGTAACATGGATGCAATTTAAGTGTATTCCCTCTGTTGTCATCACACATATGGCTAGTCTCTGTGCCTCTTCAGTTTGGGACAGTATATCGGATTGGGATGCTTTAGCCATTTTGTTCAATAGCATACTATTACACGTCAAAGTTTGAAATTCTAATCTTTGGTTTCTCACCATCCATCTTTACCTACATGTCAACTGACTAATATCACATCTTTCTTTTTCAAAGGTGTATCACACTAATAGTTTACAATCCTCATTAAATCACTTTTACGCACAAACTACTGGCTGCACTGCAAAGCATGAGGAAAAGTGCTTATTCTGGTTTTGATAGCATTCCAGTTATGGAGTGCTAACAAGAGTTACCAAAGTTTGAACAGGAAGTCAGGAGCCTTGGAAGATTAAAATATATATAATCCAGCATGCTAAAACCCCACTTTTTTTGTAAGTGAGCTGTTTCTCTGTTTGGGAGGTTTAAACGAATGGAGTTTTATGGCACTTTGCTTCATAGTAATATGGTAACTATGAGTTTTTACAGGCAAGTTGAATAATAGAATGTTACATCTCTATGGGTTTTTTTAATAGTGTTTAATCTTCAAAAATGTAGGCTAAGATTCCCGTTGAAACAGGGCATTTCAGATTAATGCGTCTGTTTCTTCTGTTGTAGAGAAGTACGTGCCTTTCAGTGAAAGAACTTAATCTTAGAACCAGAGAAGGAGACTGCTTCATGGGAGGAATAAGAAGCAAGAGGGTATGCAAGTTGTGGGGTCTAATTTAATTTGTGTATATTATGGCATCCTTAATTTGTTGCAATAAATACTGTACCAATTTGTTGTACTTTTTTGTATATAGAGGATTCTAAATGTAAAGCCTACGCAGAGAGAGTGCACTAAAATGAAAACCTATTTGGAAAGGAGATTACTTTTAAAGCAGGGTATTTTTTGCTTGTTACAAATCTTGTATGCCATAAGTGTGGTATACACTTTTTCTACAGTAATCTGGAATGTTAACAAATTTTTTTTGCTGATATTAAACTGTAAGTAAACATAGCCTCTGTGGACTCCTCAGAATTGTTAGAACTTGATTTTAGTTGAGGAGATGCTTTATGCTTTACAAATAAAAAGCCAAACTACTGCCTTTTGTCTTGAGACTTTTTTTAAACTGAATTAATATGTTTTATGTAAGTGAACAAATAAAAACTGTTTACGGTGTTCCTAGCATTTAGCATGGTACTTCAACATTGTATATTTTAAGGATATTAAGAAGAGATATTGCTCACCGACTTCAGGGTGCTGCTGGTGTAGTCCACGCCAAGTCAGCGTTCAGACCTGTGGTGAAGCAGAGATAAGCCTTTGGTTAGCCTTGTTTACTTTTGTACTCTTTAAACAATCTAGGTCAAATACTAAATTTGCTGTAACTCTAGAAAGAAAAAGTGACATCAGAAGCGGCTGTTACTATGATATGTGCAGGGATATTCACATGAATGTAGTTGGCATCCAGAAGTTACATTTCTTTTTTAGCTAGTGCCGTAAAAATTAATAGAACAAGCTTTAAGACCTAGAGGGCCTAATTTTTAAAAATATGTGTTGCAGTTTCACGGGAATCTTGATAATGCAGACAAAATGTTCAAATTCTAGTTCATTAAAATTACTGTGTAAATTTATTGATAATTCTGTATATATCTAGTATCAAGTCATAAACTTGGCTATAGCAGTAGTGGTGGGGCTGGCTGTGTCCTGAAAGTTCCTGTGTTGTGGGCTATGGGGAAAGCAGGATAATTTTTCCTGATTCTTTAATCCCCTCTTGGTGTTTGAACAAAATCAAAATACTTTGTTTGTCTTTGAGGTTATTTCTACAGTGATGGGGTAGGGAGGGGGTCTGCTGTAGCCTTTCTTAACCCTGTACCAGCTGATTTGCTGTACTGAAACCTACCTACTTGCCCTACTCAGATGAGGTCTGAAGCAATGGATGCCAAATCAGCCTCCCAAGGTAATTTTCACCTGCAGTTGCCCATGTGCCACACACAGCTGGGAAATATATTGTGTTTCTTGGTTATACATACAAGGTGGGGGCCAAGAGGATGGAGAGCAGCCCTGTGGAAAGAGATTTGGATTGATGGCAAGTTGAATATGAGTGAACAGTGTGCCTTGGCTGCCGAAAGGGCCAACCATGTCCTGGGGTGCATCAAGCACAGCATAGCTAGCTGGTCGAGGGAGGTGGTTGGCCCACTCTACACTGCACTGGTGTGGCCCTACCTCAAGTACCGTGTACAGTTTTGGGCACCTCAGTATAAGAAGGACATCAAACTATTAGTGTGTCCTGAGGAGGGAGACCAGGATGGTGAAAGGTCTCAAGGGCAAGACTTACAAGGAGCGGCTGAGGTAATTTTTCTTGTTCAGCTTGGAGAAGAAAAGGCTGAGGAGTGACCTCATCGCAGTCTACAACTTCTTAAAGGGGGCAGCAGAGAGGGGGTGCTGATCTCCTCTCTCTGGTGACCAGTGATAGGACACAAGGAAGTGGAATGAAGCTGCGTCAGGAGAAGTTCAGATTGGACATTAAGAAAGGATTCTTCACTGAAAGTGAGGTCGGTCACTGGAACAGGCTTCCCAGGGAGGTGGTCACAGCACCAAGCCTGTCAGACTTCAAGGAGTGTCTGGACTATGCTCTTAGTCATATGATTTAGTTTTAGATAGTCCAAGGAGCAGGGCATTGGACTTGATAATCCTTATTGGTCCCTTCCAACTTGAGCTGTTCTATGATTCTGTATGCAGCAAGGGTGTACTCTGAGGTGAAAACCAAAATTTATGGCAGAGATCTTTTTGAACTGTTGTTCCAAGAGGGCACTCTGTTTATTGATCTCCTTCCCTATGCCTCATTCTATTTAATAGAAACAAAGATTCATTTATCATAGCCTCAGAAAACCCGATCCATAAAGACAGAGGATGAAACAATACATATTCTCACCCAAGCTTTTTGTTGTTCATGTTTTAAAGAAGTCTGTCAGTTCAACAGCTATGGAACTTTGTACAAAGAATTACTTATTTCTAACAAACAAATTTTTTATTCATTACATGGCTTTTTCTTAAAAAAGAAAAAAAAAGCAGCAAAAAAGCTTATCAGTATGGCAAATGGTATTTATGAGGAATCTTTATGAAATGCCTAGTTTTACGGTGTTTTAAACTAAAACACACTTGTGCAAGAGATTACTTCATTCAAAAGCCTGTTTGCGATAAACGTTTTGAAACCTGGAGATACCACAGGGGTGGTACAACATGTTTGCACTGATCTTATTCTCTTGAACCTACTTTGGTCATTGTCCAAGAAAAGATGCATGACTAGGTGGATTTCTATTCAGACCAAATGCAGGTGTTCTTATACTGATTCTGATAGAGTCCAAAGGCTCTTCACCTTTTTAAACCCAGAAAATACAGTTTTGTGAAGATAAACATTAAACCTGCAGTTCAAAGCAGAAACAAATATACTGATGTTGTTGCGATGTTTCTGAAAGTTAGTTTTGTGCTTACAAGTATGGAGATTGTTTAGGGAAGTTGAAAATGTAGTTCAAAGCTTAACTACCCTTTCTAGTAGATTGGTTTTTAATTTTGTTTTTCCTGATGTGTAATCTAAATCTCCTTTTTAGTAATTTTAAGCCTATTACGTTTAAGCTATAGTGAATGGTAGAAAGAACTTTGTTCTATTGCAGATCTGCCACGTATTTCAAGATCATTATATTTGCCCTCTGTCTTGCCTGAACAAAGCACCCTTGATTCTTTCCTGGTGCTGTTATGGTGTAGGTGTGTAATACATTTCATTCCGGAAATGAACTGACTGGTTCGCACACTCTATGAACTGCAGCATCCAAAAGAGAAGACCGTGGATGCTGTTTATGAAATGGCAGGAATGGAAAGTATGTGAGTGACCTCAGGGTACATAGCCCACCTCTCCTTATCTCTACCAAACATCGCTGCCTTCTTTTTTAATTTGTTTAATGAAAGATCTAACGGGGAATCAACTGTCTACACAGTAATCTCTCTGTGCGGTTGTTACCACGATGTAATAGCCTTGCAATCTACCCCACTAGTGTTGCAGTGAAAGTTTTTGATTAAAATGTCTTTAAGCATGCTAAATTATATATAATGTTAAAACTTCTACATGCATGCTGTTTCTGGGTATATGGCAATGCTGGACCATGCAAGAAAACCAAGCCAGGAATAAGCCAATTTAATACTGAAAGGAGCTTATCTGCATCAGCTCAGTACTCTATCTGGCCTATTTAACATGCCTGTTTCTTACCCAGATCAGGTTGGTTGGTTGTATCAGATATTTGTGAAGTGCTGTTTTATGCCATGTAGATTTAGTTCTCCAAAAGCAGTAGTTAAAAGTGCTTTTCCCTGATGAAGCAACACTTGGCCTTAATCATCTGTGTATCTTACCTGAGTGCAGCATGCATGTTTTGAGTTTTTTTGCTTATATTCACAGCTGTCAAAATAACGTTTCCCCTTAGGTACAATTTTCCCCCATATGAGACGGAAAGGGATGGTGTGAAGTCTTAACTAGTAGCTCAGTGATTGGAGGCTTATGTGTAACTTCAGTGATTTGCATTCAGTTAATTTTCTGAATTTTACAAACATAAGAAATAACCTTCCTTCCTCCCCTACCCCTATAAAAGATAAGAAGTTATATTTTCAATTTTAGTGCCCAAAATAACTTTTATTGATTTAGGACCTTAGATTTTGTAACAGCATTGGAACCATTCAATACTAGAAAGTAAACATGCAGAAAATAGGGTTCTAAATTAAATGTTAATAACTACATATCTGCTCTACATCTGCAAGCAGGATGGAGGTTCTAGAGCTTAGCTCAATCTGAGCTAGGGCATGACAGCATTCATTTTCCCAGAGGTGCTATGGGAGCAGGGCTTATTTGCCTGAGCAGCTGTGGTGCCTCTGGCTTCAATGTTATAGGGTCTCTACCAATATAGTACAGAAATATCTGAGCTCCAGTGTGCAATACTGATGTATCTAAAGTGTTTATAGTCTTCTGGATATAAATAGCAGAGATGGATTAAGATTTTAATTTATTACTGTGGCAACTCTAGCTGTTCCTAAGAAACACCCTTAAGTTCACTTGTGTTGATGTAAGTTTCAAGAAAAATAAAACTAAAGTAGGATATATAAAAAACTCGTTAATTATAAAATGTGTTGTTCTTTATTTTACTATTTGAATATAAACTATGTTGTCCTTGGTGCAGATACGTCTGTTTTCAATACCTATGAAATTGAAGTATTTTCCTCAATTTGTAACAGTGTAGATACTGTTCTGTCTATTTGCATGGCTAAATAACATAACTCAGATCACTAACAACATTGTTAGTAATGCTTCAAATTTTAAATGAAAATAAAAATTCCCATATTGGATTCAGTTTTGTCTTTCTAAAATTGTGAATGGGCAAAATTCTGATTAAAAATGCAAGTTGCAGAGGTTTGGTGTTCTTTTTCTCCTCTGACTCATAATCTAGGACTTTAACCAAACGGTTCTTCCAGAAAAAGGAAATTTTAGGATTGAAGATTCAGGCCATCTAGCTGGGTAATGTTGCAGTTGTCGCTGTCACCTCGGCTGTGCTTTTGAGTGCAAGGGGTGCTAACAGTCACTGTAGTTAAGTAACTGTGCTTGACACTCCTTATGCCAAAGCGTGAGATTTGCCTTGAATATGAAATATTAGAGCAAAATCTTGTTGAAACATTTAGGATTGTCATTTTGTTTCGTTTCTCACAGCAAACACCACTTTTGGGTAACATACGTGCCATTCTCCAGTGAACAAAAGCAAGAGAAGGCTACTGTGAATGTGGTTTATTTAGCAAAGTTAAATCTACAGCTTCTTAAAATCTGTTTCTAGTTAAATGGCAAGGTGATAATAATAGTTTGATATTTTCAGGATTCAATTTGACGATTTTGTTTGGAGAATTATTTTTCATGTAAAGTATCAGACTGACAGTGGACTACAGTCTTGCATGTAGAGGAAGTGATATGAACTTGTCCATGCTTCAGAGTTAGGCACCAGAGCAACAGAGATAAGGCAGTGCTGCTGACAATGTTATAGTTATTGCCCCATGTTTGAAACAGGTGCTAGCTTATCACCAGGGATAGCTGCTGGAGTTCTAATTCTGAGACACTGCTGTCATTTGAGGGATGCTGTGGCCAGGAGTGAGTGGAGAGGATGGAGGTGTTGAGGGTGACCTGGCCCTACAGGAAACCTCCCTTGCGGAGGAGGCTCTCCCAGGATGGACCCTTCTGCATTCACTGCTGCTCACAACCCTCCCAGTGCAGAGCCTGGCTGAACCTCCACACTGGTCAAGTTTTTCCCAGCCTTTAGCTGTCACTCTTGTTCTTCTTTTGATTCTGACTGCAGGCTCTCTGTGTCAGTCACTGGTTTCCTCATCTATGGACTGGCAGTGCTGGAACTGAATTCTGTGGCTCTTAACGCTAAAAATTTCAGGTGGTGGCACAGACCTTGATTATAATTATGTTAACCGAACTGCTGTGCTCCACATCCCTTGAAGTGTTGCCTGCTTCTGGATTGCAGGAAAAGCCCAGAAGGTGCAAGTTACTGAGTTGAACATAGCATCAGCTCCAACAACTCGCTCAGGAATGTAACCTCCTGCACCCTGAAATTTAGGGGTACAGAAATTGAGGGGATCAACCTTGTATACTTGTAATTTTTTATGAATGATGGATGTAGGCCCCAAAACTGCCAAGAACTCAAAACTATTTGGACAACAACTTACTTTTTTTTTTTCCCTGACCAAGTTGGTGCAGATTCAGTAGCTGCCTCTCTTGTGCTTTACTAGATGTTTCTTGAAGTTCTGCTTCATAAAAGCTCTGTCTCTTCTACCTCCACCTTGTAGTCATAGGTTGATGCACCATATTGGCTCAATGAGGTTTGTGTGGACATTGAAGGTAAATGGTAGACAGAGCTTAAAATCACTTAACGTGATAGTTGAGAGAGGTGCCTGTGAGTTGGTAGTGAGAAGAGGCCCAGAACAGACTTGCCAACCTTAGAGCAAATCTTGGAAGTTTCACCTTAGATCATGCCTTCTTCATGTCTTAGATCTTGATTTAGCTATCCCTCTGTGGTTTATTAGCGCAGGTATGAGGGGAGATATACAGATGTCTTGCCATGTGGGAATGTTATGTGCAGATAGGTGAAGCTGTGTAGCCTAAATAAACCCTTGGGAATAACGTGGCAGACTGACCTAGATGTAGTCACTCAGGCATGTGCAAACAGGACAGGTGTATAAGTCGTTGTCTCAGATTTGTGGCAGATATTTTTCTAAGGTGAATGCATCTGGGCAACCAAGCTCATTTGATGTAGACGAAAGCTCAAACAGGCAGCAGATAGTAACATTTTCATTTCAAATCTGGATTTGATGTGAAGAGGCAACCTAGGCATGATGGTTTTATATCTCATTACAATGTATTTAATTCCTTCTTAAAGAACTCTAATTGAGACAGATTCTTCTACCTTCTCAGCACAGTGTACTAAGAGGAGAAACAGTTTACTTACAAGCAACGTTTAACACGTTTAACTCCAGAATAACTGCACTGCTCACAGCTCTGCCTTGCAATACTCTTACTATGCCTTAATATTGATGCTTATTTAAAACAAACAAGAAAACAAACAAACTTATTAGGGCACTTAATCATACACTTAATTCCCACAGAGGTCAACTGTGTTTAACCTATGTCTAACATCTCTGCTCAGCTAAGATTTTAAAGCATTGTAAATTATAGTAATGGAATTCCAGTTTGTCTGGAAAAAGCAGGTACCTGTACCAGGCTACTGGAAAGCCATTGCCTGGTGGAAGTATGTAGGCAGATACAATACCCTGTTCATGTCAGTAAATTTTGTGTTACTTAGTAGTACTAAGCAAAATTTGACATACTGTAGAGTTTTGTCTCACTGAAGGAGATGTATTTGAATGCTCACTTGCAACAGAAGAACAACTTGGAAACCACTTTCATCGCATGTATTCAACACCAGATACTCAGCACTGTACCAAGAAGAGGAACACTCATTCAACTTAAAAATGACAGTTACATATTTAATGGCGGTATGCAATATGGAAAATTCAACTACATGCTCTGTTAAATATTATTCCTTGTTTTGCATTAGAGTAAAAATTCCTTGCTATCTTCAAAAATAAATTCATTTGCTTGAAGGTTCATGTTTGATATGAGTCTGTGTTTAAGACAGATGTAAATCTTTACGTGCATTTGCTAACATCTGTTCCAAGTAATGTTGAATGTTACTAACCATAAAGGGTTTTTTGGCCTTCTTCAGGATCAAAAGTTTGGTTTTCCCTCTTTTACTGTTTTGCACTTGCTTAGAGTAACAATTGTCTGGGTTTACACACTTTTTTTAATATTAAAACCTTTTCGTTAACATAGTTGAACTCTTAGTTGAGAACTGATAGTCAATATTTATATAGACAATATTTCAAATAGCCATTCTCTGACTTGTGTTAGCTTCTCTCACGGCTTGTGTATGTGTGTGTCCATGTTGCATACAAAGAAGTTAAAAATAGCTGCAGTTACAATAAAAGATCAAGTGGTTAAATATTGGAAAGTATCGTACAAGTTTTCTGCACAAGCTTAATTTCTCATGTATAAACTGATAATGATATCACTATTGATGAATATATAATGTTTGGGGTTTTTTTCACAGGATGTGCCATACTTACTGCAGGGCAAAGAAACCCAATTAAATAAATTTTCAAGTACTGTTTTTCTCACACATTTGCATGATTTAGGTCTTATTCCTGAATTCAAATGTTTTTGTACATAGCCAAAGACAACTTCCCTTTTAGCTTTCTTCCAAGACGCCCATGCCAATAGTGGCTTAGACCTTCAAATGAATAAAACCAAATCAATTTTCACAGAAACACCAGAAGTTCTTATTCCCATTTTACAGATAGGATACTGAGACCATGAGACTACAAAGTTACTAATTTTACTAAGTTTGCTTCAGTTAAAATAGCTAGAAATGATTTTTCAAGGTGTTGAAGCATTTCGCGTGTTCTAAGTATGTGTTGTTTTATTCATCATTGTGTTGTAAGGACTTCTACAGATCAGAGTCAGAATCTTAATTTCATCAATCAGAAAATGACAAATGTATAGTGAATGAGAAACTGGACGAATTTTGAGTTAAAAGATTTGTTCAGTATCACCTGGAAACTCCGTGTCAGAGCTTGGAGTAGAATCTGTTTCTGTAGAGCATTCTTCAATTTTGTTTCCCTTTCTTTTTCTTTTTAACCTTGTAATAAAGTGCATAGACCTTTAATCACCATGTATCCCTAGTTTATTCCTCGAGTGCGCTCCATTTGGTATGCTGAATGAAGCAGCGTCCTTTGGGAAAAATACTTTCTGATTATGTAATTAAGGCCTGTATTGCAGTGCATATGCACAAGGGGGCAACTTTCTTCTGCTATGATTAAAGAAAAGTTATTTGTCTTTGGAGAACTGGGCTAGTAGGAGAAAAAGAAAAAGGAGGATGAACTTGGGAATTGTTAAATTTGTGATTGTTTTGGGAGGGACTATTCTATTAAAGATTCTTCTGAAGGAAGGGGGATTTCTTTGAGGATAGGGGATATGAGATGATGTGTTCAGAAGAAAGACCAGACTTTGCAGTATGTTTTCTGCAGGTTTCAATTATTTACTTCATTCTCTAAGAGAAACTAATTCTGAATTGATTTGCTTTGAATAACCTGTTACAAAGCTGGGTCTGTGAGCTGCATGAGTTATCTAGAACTCAATAGTTATACCTTCGGGATGACAGAGCAGGAATTCAGTGCTTGGCAGACTAAAAGGTTGAAGGAACCATTTATCTGGCAGGAGTAAATTTTAAATTCTGTCTGAGGATATGCTTTACTCTATCTTGCAATAGATGCGTGTCAGCTATGTGCTCTGTTTTTTAAACACCTGTTTTTTTTCCTTCACAGCCACTTGTATTTGGTTTTATTCTCTACCTACAAAATATTTCTAACAAGTACAATCAGGGATTTACTGTGTATGGTTCAACATAAATGGTTGAACATAAATACAGTAACAGTCCAAGAGCTTAGAAACTAAGCAAGTGAAGCGCAGAAGAAATAATAGACAAGAAGCAGCAGTGTCTTCATTTTATGGCTACAAAATGTAGTGTCCACTACTGACTGCCACAAACTTTGCATCAGGTAGGGCAAATTATAAACTCTTTGCTAGTCTAACCACTTCTGATCTTTCACTCAAGAAAAATGAGAGCAGAAGCTTTCCTTTCATTTTTCTTGTGAAGGAGTGATAAAAGGATGTAACGACTTTATTTAAGGGTCAGTTTTTAAATAACGTGTCTTTTCTGAAGCAGGGAAAGGTACATCCCACCTTACCGTGTAACACAAATTAGATGGTTGGTCTTGGTCTTCCTGTAATAAAGTAAATTTTATTGAATGTCTACCCAGCGTAATTATATGTAGATAAATAATGAAATATGAGAATAAGAAAGGGTCATTTTTATTCCGAATGAGGAACTACTTTACCAGTAATGCCTAAACACCTAACTAACAGGAAGTCTGGGGATGGTGGATTCCAGAGGACGCTGCAGAGCCTACCTGCAATCTGTGCAATCCTTGGGCTGGACTAAAAGACAGGTTAGGGGACCGTCTGCTGGGCAGCAAGAGATTGCTCCAACAGGTCAGTCCTAGACATAACTACCGATGTTTGGGGCAAAGAGGAGGAGAAATTAATTAATGCACCAGATTTCCATTTGCATACTGGTTGGTCATACTTGGTTGAATGTGGACAGACAGGACACTTCAGGGAAGATGAGCCTGAGCAGCTGAAAGTTAAAAGTGCTTGCAGAGGAGTGAGAAGCGGCATTTGACTTCCCACAGTCGGAGGTCCTGAAAAGAGTTTGGATCCCTCAGCTACACAAGGGACAATCAGACTCAATCAATTTCAGCGCTGCTTGTCTCTCTTAGGCCACAGCAGCAGCAGGAAGTAGTGGGCAGCCAGGAATTAATGTCAGTGTTGACTTAATCCTTCTGAAAGGAAGTTGAATCCCTAAAAAGGGTTGTGTATACAGAGTTCGACTTTCCAGATCAACCAAAGTTTGTGGGAAAATGACAATGCATGTTTGCTAATACTTAGTTTGAGTCACTTCAATGCTTAGCAATTTATGTTTGTTATTTGGTATCCAAGGTTCCCTTGCCAGAGTCCCTTCCTTCCTTTCCTTTAATAAAACACAGTTTAATTCTCTATGGGAATAAACACTTTTTTTTTCCCCCACTTAAAAAAAAAAATAAAAATCCTGATTTCCTGTTATTCTGATGTGTAATAGCTTGGAAATTTTAGGGATCATCCTCAGTCGTTTTCTTGGCCACAGGGTGGCAGCACTAAGCGTCAGGCCCAGCGCTCCTTATCTCCAGGGGTTCCCCAGGACCCAGAGGGAGGAATGACAAGCACCAAACCCTCCAATGAGCCCCAGATGCAACTGTAGGGCTCTCAATATTCCCTTTTCGTTTTTGTTTGGAATCTCAGTTCTTAAGCAGAGTGTGAATTCTAATTTCAAGTTTGTTAACAAACGGAGTCTTTGACGGGTTGCTACAACTTGACATCAGTACCCAAAACCAACAATAATGTTATCTTTTGCTGAAAGTGGGAGAAAGTAGGTATACAAGTGAAAGAAAGGACTTTTTTCAAGCTGTCAAGGAGGAAATCAAATAGGGTACAGCAACTAATAGTCTAGGAGAATGAGTTTTCCAAATTTGCTCCAGAATTTGCTCCAGAATATTTCAAGTATGAAGGATGAGGAGAAAAATTAATTTTCATTTGGTAAGATACATTTTGCTTACCAAATCATCTTATTGTTCTCAGTTGAGAATGTCTGAAGTTACCTTTCTCTGAGAGATAATGCTATTTCTATAGAGTGATGTTTTAAAATAATGTATTTTAAGTGTAGTGATTTTAGAATTATTAAATATGTAACAGAACTACTCTATGCCTTACAAAATAGGCTATAAAACTTCAAATGCGCAATATATATCTGAATTTTGGAGAACTTGAACATTCATGAGGTGTTCTTTAGACCAGTAAGGTATGACTTTACTTTTCTTCCTCTGATGAAATACTTTGGTATTGTAAAGAAAGTATTTATTGTAAAATATAGCCAGTATTGTTGTGTCAAAAGACTCATGTATTATCAATTAATGGAAAATTTTTAATGGTTCTTTGTTTCCTCAAACAAGCCAGGGTTTTTTTTTGTTTTTTTTTAAGGATTACATTTGGACTACTAAAGGATGACAAACCCCATTTATTGAAAATTTAAATACTGCTGAAAATGGTGTGTTCTTCTTGCATTTATTCTGATTCTTCTGTTCTTTTAAAATCCTCGCAAGAATTACGTCCTGAGTTTTATTGGTGTCTAATGATTAGGAAGCCTGGTGAGAACAAGTTAAAGATCCCCTTAAATGCCCTGTAAATATTCACTTGAATCCTATTTTATGTAGTGTGCCTGCTGGCAGGGGTGATTTATAACTGACCTATAAAGGAAAAGACTAATACATCTAAATAAAAGCAGCCACAACTCTGCCACAACGTGCAGAATGCACAGAACTGCATCCTCTATATTACATTATTTCAGATACCCCCATTTAAGCAGACTCAGTCAAATTCTCCCAGCTGTGAATTATGAAAGACACAATTCTCACAGAATATTGATGGCTTTTCATCATTATGATTGTAAATGGCAGTTTTGCAACTTATAGAGCGACCATGCTTTCACATGAACTATTTAAACACTATCATCCTCACTTTTACAGCAAAATAAACTGCATTGGTACTCGTGTTTTCCTGAACTCACGTTCTGAACACAGAAGACGCAATTTTCTCCTTTGCCTATCTATGAATGCCATCTTTTGAATTCAACACATGAATTGTGTGTCTTTGTTAATATTATTTCTTTAAAGCAAGCACCCTACTCCACAGTAAGTGTTACACCAAGAAAGAATAGTTAAGCGTACTGTGAGAGAAAGTACAGTGTGCAAAGGTATTTCCGTCAAAACACTAAGGATTACCTGTATATAATCACATTAATAAATTGTCCAGTGAAGAAGATAGGTAAAGGTAAAGAAGGTGGAAAGGAAGTGTGTGAACTCCACTGGGACAGGTACAACATGTGCTGTTTGAGTTAGGTTCAGTAGACAATTACCTCTGAAAAAACATAATTTGTCATTTTTTTCAGTGGATGGACAATTTATTTCTATTTTTGTGTCTATGAAAAATGAGAATAGGCAATATACTGCGTATCTCTTATGGTGGATTCTGAGATGGAAACTTTGGTCAAAGTAGAGCGTGGCATACAGAAAACGGCTTAATGGAGTGGGAATGTTCAAATATTTATTCTTGTAGAGAAAAAAAGTCTATGCAAAATTCTGCCCTGAAGTGATTTGTACTAATATGAAAATACATTAGTTTTCCATATTATTATTTTTGCAGTTTTTGGTAATTTTCATCATGGAAATTCCTGTAGCTCAGCTTACAGTTTTGAAGTGGGAAATGGAGGGTAAAGAAAAACGACGAAGACATAGATTTAGATGTGTGAATTTGCACTAAATAATATTAAGTGGAGTTTGACCGAGAATCTTTGCACAAATGAGTAGATAATTGTTAATAATGGGTTCTGTTCTAAGGGGTTTGTTAGCACTAAAACCTAACATTTTAAGGTGCCCTTTTTCCAACTGATGGGCAGACATGGATGAATCTTGCCATACAAGTGACTATAAGTACTGCAGGGGTCTGGCTCTAGCTAAATCGTTCTTTTTTCAGGCTGTTAAACCTTCCTTCACGTTGCAACAGTGGATCTTTAATCGACCTATTTATTCATCCAGATTGCATCTGAAAAGTGGGACATCCAATAAGGTGATTATTGTGCTTGTGAAACAAGTAAAAAGAACCATGTAAAATTTGACAGAGCACGTGTGTCAGAAACCTGGCCTTGAAGTTAAATATTTTTCACTGTCTGCTGCTCTATAAACCAGTTTTTATTCACATATGTTGTAGTCCTTTATTGTGTGATAATGCTCTTTATTTATAAATGTCATCACTATTTTTAAAGACTGGAATACATTGTACTGATTCCTTTTGTTGACACTATGATAGTAAACTGAATTCATAGAAATAATGTTGCAGGGGCTTTGTGATTCACTCATGTTAAAGTAGAGAAAAAATGCATTTATATTCAAAATGGATGCAAAGAACTAAAGTGAAATTAATCTTGCTGACATCCTAGATCAGGCTAGGAAAGTTAGAATCAAGTATAAATTGGGATCATGGTAAGATTAGGCCTTCTGTAGCCTTATTGTTGTAACTGCGTAAGGAAAGAAATTTACACGCAGTATTTTAGCATCTGATCTCCTACATCTCTTAAGAAGAAGGTTTTAAAGTCACAATTACGGAGTACGTATTTTCAAAGTCCTTTTTTTCTCAATAGTGTCCAAATCTGAATAACAATGTTGTCGTATTTAGATTCTAAGAGGCACTCCTTAAAAATATCCGCCCATATCTTTTAAATAATGGTCTATTGTTTTCGATTTCCTGTTTCCCTTTGATCCAAGTTCACTGTTGAGAACTTACTTCATTTTATGTTTACTCTGGTGACATAGATCTTTGAGAACTATCTTCACCAAAGTCTTTTAAAATTGGAAGACCCCAGGTGACCAGTACCTTTCTTCAGTCAGGATGAATACCTTCTGTTTCTTCTGCAGTTGCTGGTGGTTTCTTTGTGTACTTTATTTCCTATTGTTCCTCTTCTTCTGTGAACTGCTTTTATAAGAGCAGTACCATTGCTTTTGTAAAAGTCTACCAAGTGGAGTGTACTGATGGCTGTACAACCTAAGACAATGGTAGGAATTCACTGAGCACAATAATAATTAGTAAATGCAATGATAACTTGAATACAGCTAGTGCTGTATGCAACTAATGTACACTAGCATTCTTACATAATGTGTAAGTTAGTGTATGCTGTTGTAATGCAGGAAGTTAGCAATTATTTTAATGTGCTTGGTTGTATTTCACACTAGAATATCATTTCTAAACATACCATTATGATATGCAAGGTGTTACTCTGTAGTCTGCAAGAGACCAAACTTTGATTTGTTTGCATCTTAAAAAGTTGGGAAGAGAAATACAATTAAGCCATCAAAAAAAAGATAATAATTAGAATCTGATGAATCATAGAATATCTCAAGTTGGAAGGGACCCATAAGAACCATTGAGTCCAACTCCCTGATCCTTGCAGGACTACCTAAAGCTAAACTAACCAAAGCATCTGGACAATGCTCCTTGAACTCCGACAGCCTTGGTGCTGTGACCACTTCCCTAGGGAGCCTGTTCCAGTGGCTGACCACACTCTCAGTGAAGAACCTTATCCAGTGTCCAGCCTGAACTTCCCCTGATGCAGCTTCATTCCATTTCCTGATGTCCTATCACTAGTCACCAGAGAGAGGAGATCAGCACCCCACTCTGCTCCCCTCCTTGAGGAACATATGGACTGTAATGAGCTCACCCTCCAAACTTCTCTTCTCCAAGCTAGGAAAGGTCAAGACAACAAAAATTAAGAGACAAAGTAACAAAAATTAAATGAACAGAGCAACATCACTGACTGCATATTGCATTTTCAGTCCAGCATTTTGAGTTTCATTACTGTTTTGAACTTACTGAAGCCTAAATTTTTTTATTGACACTGACATTCATTGTTAATCCATTTCTAAACAGGGACTGCTACTTCTCTCTTATCCCCTCATTTCTCAACATTTAACTGTTCTTCATCTCCTTTTACTCCTTCATTACTGTTATTTTTTGACTTATGGATTCTTGAGTGCCTTCCATGGTCCTAAGCTAACACCTAAATGAGTAAATGCTAAGAAATTTAAGTATGTTGCATAGTATGTGAAACCACCTTGTAATACTCAGTGTCACACATGAGAAACCATGTAAAGGCAGGATGTTAAATCTCTGTTAATTCCTTTGAGTTGATAGGCTCTGTAGTGTAATAAAAATGAGAACTAAAATTATTATTATTTGAAAAGGGAACCTTCTTTTGTCCTGTGCCCCAAACGGACCACACTTACCACTGTGATCGTATGATTCATGTCTCCTTTTGAACCTCCTTAATTTAGGTGTCTCTTTCCATAGGAAACATGGTTACTCTTTCTTGAGTAAGTATGAGACACAATTCTACCTGAATCTAGGTGGAAGCTTTTGAAATTATTTCTGTAAGATTACTACCCTTTTTTATTTGGACTGGTACATGGAGCATAAGTGCAACTGGCACTTTAATTTCCTCCTTTATGGCTACCGAGTAAAAGCAGGATAAAATGATGAGGGCAGTAGACAGGAAGTGTCAGCTTGCTTAGAGAAAAGTGAAGTTCTCAGATCCTTCAGCACGCCCAAAGGTAGAATCCAGAGAGGAAGGAGGCTGGAGAAATGCAAGGGTGGAAGATTTAGTTGAAGAGGGGAATGCTATGACGATAAGAATGGAAATAGAAAATTAGAAATGTCAAAGAGAAGACTAAAGGAAAGATCAGCACCTCTGGTTAAATTTTGTTACATGAAATGCAGTGTGTTCAGTGTCCAAGGGGAAAACAAAGCAAGTAAGGATTCCTGTAGACAATATACGCTGTGAATTTTGAGAACAGCTATAGAGCAGTCATTTTCCATCTCGTTAGTTCGCATAAGATCCCATACTTAATGTAAGCATATTTTTGCAGGTGCCTCATTGCTGTCACAAAGCTTTCCTAATCGATTTCAGACAGGACCCAGGTGCTGGAAACGGGAGGATGGTCGTTTTATTCTTTGAGAGAAACAAAAAGAGAGTCTGCTAGGAAGAATGCAAGGATTTTGTTTCCTTAAAACACATTTTGAAAGACTTCATAAAAAGGAAATTGAAAGAGCCAGAGGTTATTTGTATTTATTTAAGTCGTACTTAGTGTTTCCTATTCTCTTTCACTATGCTGCGGCATAAATGATTTTCTATTTTTCAAATCAAACCATGTTCTTTAAAGACCATTTTTTACCTCACCTATTTGTGTCACTTTTCAGGGCTAGATTCTTAAAAGGACTTAAAATAGGTCTTAAATGCAAGTGCTATTCTCCTTATCTTAGTGCAACGTCTGGTTTAATAAAATTCGTTCTCAGTTGCTGCAAAGTCACAAAATTGGACATCCCAGTTTTCAGTCTTGAAGTTATTAAATACCTGAAGGCTTAATGGTGCCATGTGTACATCTTGGCACAGACTCAGGTTCTGCACAAAACAGTATGAGGAGATGGTATGCCACCTCTCCTAGCCAGTACCTTTTATGGAAGGTCAGGTAAATGGCTCCTGATCTTGGCAACACAATAGGCAGAGGACTCAGAGAGCTGTGACAGATTTTGATTGAGGTCAGGGAATGCCATGTTCTTTGTAAAGAACGTTTTCACTGTCTTCTTACTTCATCTACTTGATTTTCCCACTTCTTGTTTTGTCATGGCAGTACAGTCTGTGAATCTTCTGTGATCAGCAATACATTTTGTCTCTCAGCTCGTTCATGATTTGTCTAGCTCTGGTGCAAACGCAAGCTCTGTTCTCTCAGTTGGTACAAGCTAGGACAAGGTTTTAAACTGAAAGAGGGTAGTTTTAGATTAGATATAAGGAAGAAATCCTTTACTCAGACAGTGATGAGACAGTGGAACTGGTTCCCCAGAGAAGTTGTGGAATTCCCCATCCCTGGAAGTGTTTAGGGTCAGGTTGGATGGAGCTCTGAGCAACCTAATCTAAAGATGCCCCTGCTCCATGGCAGGGGGGCTGGAACAGATAGTCTTTAAAGATCCCTTCCAACCCAAACCATCATGAGATTCTATGATTCTAAGTTACAGTAAAACCCAGTATTAGGTCATCTGCTTCTCCCAGGAGGAGAGCATCAGTTTTGTGACATATATAGTCCTCTGAAAGAGAAGTTTCTTCCCAAAGAAAAGTCTCTCATATCTTAGGCAGTTGGCAGCTGTCTAAAATGAGGTCATTCTATGTTTTAGGAAAAAAATAATACTGGCCATGAATAGGTCTCATATGCTTCTGTGCAATAAATATACCCTCAGTGATCAGGTATTAACAGATTCCTGCATAATAGTTGGAGTAGTGTATTGGTTCAATTCACTTTTGTGCAGGTGAATAGTTTTTTTTAAAAAGCAGCTTAATTCTTTGAATTTTCATTAAGAGTATTTAGGATGTATTTTAGCTGGAATTTTTATTGCTGACCATGTCACATGTCAGCAAGATCACGAGCTGTTTATATGTTCTCGGTACATATTTGTAAATATGGGAGCTGTCTCAGGTATGAGTATGTCATGCCAACGTCACTGAATCTTACCATGTTTAATATATTTGTGCTATAACCAAGTCAAGCTGTATGGAATAGGGAATCTATACTTACAGATAGTTGAAATTCCACACCAAGTGTCATGTACAGTTTCCATAGAAATTACAGTGTTTACATAGAAGGAAATGAATTAAGGTATTTGGCTACGAACACATTTTCACAACATTTCATTTTGAAAATTTCAGAACAAACTGGATTGTCATCAGTCTTGTTCTGTAGCTTTTAAATCAGCAAGGACTCAAAACAACATTAGATTAAATATTCTGTAAAAACATTTCTAGATGCTGGAACTTACCATACTCCTAGTGGCCCCTGAGACAGTTCTGCTCAGTGTATATTCTCCAGACAATTTTAAGGCATAGTTCAGGAGTTAATATGGGTCAGAACAGCATGGTTATGTTTCAAACAGATATTTTACAAAGTTTTGCATGAGAAAAAAAAAATACCCTAATTTGATAGAAAACAAATATGAGCTCATTGGAGACACTTGTCAAAATATTTCAATATGGGGATGACTATGGAGGATCCAACTGTCAGATGTCAGTACCCATCACTTCATACTAAAAGTATGAGTTTGGAAATGTTGCTAGCCAAATATATAATCTGTTGAAGATAAATTTTATATGGAAAAAAGTTTATTTCCACAAAAATATTTTCTATTTTTAAAAATGTTTTATAATTCTTGTTTTCTTTCCAAGCAAAAAAAGTCACACTTTTTTCACTTCCTGAACTGAAACAAAAATTCCAGTCTCAAGAAGGCATTTGTCTTTCCATTTTATGTCCTAATTTTATTTGAAAATTCATTTGAAACACTGAGTCTAATATTCAAATGTTGGTTTAAAGCAATGAAATATTTCATTTTAATGAATTCTGGAAAATTATGTCAGAGCATATTTGCATCTGCAAATTGTCTATCTATTTCAATTTTGTCCTAATTTGAAAGAACAATTCTTGTGCTATTGGGAATATCTAAAAAGCAAAAATGCCCTTGTATAACCTGGTCAACCTTTTGCTTATTTACCCCCAACTCCACAAGTCTGTTTCTTTTTCATGAATTACAAGCCTAGAAGAGATTTTCATGATTCAATTACTGGAGGCAAATCTGAGGTTTTGCTTGCACAAGTTCCAATAAACCTGATTTTTAGACTTCAAGCAAAACATTATTTGGCTCAGCACATGTGGAATTAGATTTTAAGAAAATCCTCATTCCCATTTAGGCACTTCAATAGCTGATAGATTTTCAGAAAAATTTGGCTCTTGTTCCAACACTGATGGTCAAATTTTTAAGAGAGGAGTGGGATAGAGGTTTAACAAGCACATCTGTCTGTAAAAAAAAGGACTTTCTTTTAAAACCAATAATAGTTACTTTTGTTCTAAAAATATAGCTGTAGACCTCCTTATAGGTAGCCTTGAAGGGGTTTAGACAGACTCCCAGATGAAAATTGACCTATTAAACATGAAATACTAAAATAGATATGAATAAGGAACTAAAATATGTGCTTGGCAGCAGAGATGTCTGGAACTTCATTGGGGTTTTTTCACTTCTCTTTCTCTCTGCTGCATCTGTCTGTGTTGGGAGGTGAGATGCGCAAATCATTACAGAAATACATGGTCAGAGCAGAGTAACACGCAAGTAAAGTCTCAGCTTCCTCTTCACTCTACTCCAGTGCTGGCCACACACCCACCTCAGCTGTGATCATTGGGTCAGTAATCAAAAGGTGGAGGAGGGTACAGATGCTGGAAACCCCCTAGGAATGGGAAATACGAGGGCTGGAATTTCTTCTTTGATGTGTGAGTGTGTTTACATACAGAAAAGGAGTACTCTTTCTTATAGTGATCTTTTTGTCCTCTATCTTAGGTCATATTATTAATTCTGTGGGCAACACATCCCTTTGTAACATATCATTTGCACTTTCATATTTAGTGGCATTTCCGAGCACTTTTTGCAGATCCTGCTTAACTCATATTTTTTCATCCATTCTCTTTCTCTCCCTCCCTCCTTTCCTCAAAGGTTACAGCCCTTTTCTGTATTAGCACAACTCTTCACCCTTCTCAGACAAAGCCAATTGCATTATTTTTGAAAGTATTTGGCTCTGTGACTGTGCTTGTATATTCCTTACTTCAGAACATGCCCAAAGACTCTGCTGCCACGTTACGTCTGGCACACAAAGAATAAACTTGCTCAGCAATTACATGGAAAGCGTCTTGAGGAAATGTTGAGAATGGCTGTGCTATGACTGGTTCAAGGAGACAGGCAAAATAGGATACAGCTTAGGGGCTGGGAAAAAATGGGAATTCCTTCCCTTCTGCCCCACAAAAAGCCAACCATATTTATCAGTTCAAGTCTTCCAAAAGTCCTTGTATGCTTTGATTTCTCCTATTAACTTTTGTCATCCCCAGATTCTCTTACTGAGGCTTGCCAGTACTCTTCTTGCTCTTTGAATGTCATCTGAGAGTGAATACTGCTACCAAAGAATATTTGCTATATGAAAAATCAACCTGAGTGACATTCAAAGTCAAACACTGGCTGTGACTGTGACTCAGGTCCAAGAGCTACTAATTAAACGCTATAAAAATGGCAGATTGCTTTTGCTAGTTCATTGTGCTAATTCTTCAGACTGGCAGTGTCCTGACAAACTTCTTCCTTCCTTCTCCTGTCATTTCAGGAGATTAAATAGTTCCACAATGACAGATGAAGAGGGACACTGAATCGTATTATTTTATTTTAGTTGTTAGTCAGGTAGAAGAAATGAAGGTGTCAGGACACAAACTATTGGTAAATAGACCAGAAGTGTCAGACATCAGTGTACTACTTTCTGCCCCTATTGCAAAACCTTGGAGACTGTAGAAATGACTGTAGACTTACATGTGTCATGTCCTGGAATGTGCTCTAATAAATGCTTGTTTCCTCTCTAGGATGAGCCCAGCATACTCACAATGAAAAAAAAAAATTAAAAAAAAACCCAAACCCACAAAGCTTTACATCAAAAGCAGCAACTCTGTATGCTGATGTAGTGAAGAATTGAATAGGAAGCTAAGAAATATATATAATTTCATAGTTTAAAAATCATTAGGGTTTTACTGAAAAGGAGTAAACATTCATCAGTTTGAAAGGGTGTCTGATTGCCTAAATTGTAAGTACAAGCTTTCCTCCAGCCTTCAGATGCTTAAAATTTCAATAGAGTACATTGCTGCAAAGTTTTGTTAAATTAGCTATTCTGGAAGCCAGCTTCTCAACCAAGAGGGAAAAACTGTACTTTAAATTCATTTTGCAATACGTCAGACACCAGAAGACCTGTTCGAACCTTTAGCAGACTGTATTTATAGGAGGGATGGGCAAATATTCAGTTTGCAAAGAGATGTGATATTATTTCTGCTCATCTGTTTCTTATTTCCCTCTGGCACAGGGTAGTTAGTCCCTTCATATAGAGCAGTTGTGTTTGTTTTGTGATTAAATTGGGGTAGAGGATGATGGATGGGTGGATGGATGGGTGGATGGATGGATGGATGTTAGTTTGAACTACCCCAGACAGGAATGGGATTGTTGACCTGACTGCTCTTGAGGGAGAGATGTGGAGATGGTGACAACCAGCTAGGGCCGTGGTGAACACTTCGGAATGGGAATGTTTCCAGCCAGCAGAGTTAACCTCAGAAGAAGGTGTCAGGCAAGATTTTCGTATTCTTTTGCATGAGAAAATAATTACACATCTGTGGAGAAGCCAGATTTCACCAGGTCAGTTCTACCTATCAGTTTGCAGGCAGACTTTTGTGCTTGCATGCAACACCAGTAAAAAAAAAGACGAGTCTGCAGCACAACTTGTAGGCTCAGATCCAAAATCTGTAAAATACAATCAAGTGCTTTGGGATGGATGTCAGACATGAAGTACTCATATTATTCATGATATCGTCATAAGAATTTCAATTATTGTCAGTGCTCTTTGTAAATCTGAAACATCTGATTGAAACAAAGAGGTGAGACAGGAATATTTGCCCTTTGGACATTTTTGTTCAGCTTTTATTTTCTTCCTGATTCATGCGCTCAGACACCTGTACAACCTCACCGTCCAAAGTCTTTTTGTTCTCAGAAATGAACATTGCTGACTGCACAGGTGAAATGCAGATTGTGAACTCTTTATGCAGTACATTGCATTTACACTTTGATCACTGTGTCTGTCATTTCCACAGGCAGATACTTGTGATGTCAAAAGCAATGACAAGGACTTAATGGCAACGCCTGTAGCAAGCTTAGAATGTAAGACAAATGGACAGATTTTTGTCAATTGCTGCAACGAGTTTGGCAAAGATAAATCACATATTTTTTGCTGAATTACCTTAGTTTCACTAAGCAATACCTCTTTTACTGAATTTTTCATGAGGAACAAAAATAATGTGTCTTTAATATTTTATTATTTTCCAGTTCTTTCTTTTTCCTTGTTGATTTTGTAAAGCAGCTGCTCAGATTATAAACTATCCATCCCGACAACGGTCTTTTGTGCTTCCCCAAGGTTTAAGCAGTTTTTATATCTGCTCTTCATTGTCCTCTGCTTGGCCTGCCTTAAACTGGACCCCTAGGGAACAAAGTGATGCATAAGCAATCTTTTTTAGTATTCTGTGGCTTAGAATCATCTATCCCCTTTAGGACTTCATTTTGTATTTCTCTCCAGCAGGAAACAGTAATAGATTTTGTAAATCTCCTTTTATATGTCTCCTATTTATTACACATATCTAATGGAACGGCGTGTCATACTTCATTTACTTCAGTGCACGTTTATTAACCTGCTATATGTTAGAGAACAAACATTGGTCCAAGAGCCTTTGCTCTTCACCAGTGCAGTTAGTTACATTAGTAAGGCTGAAGATGCTTCTGTACGTGAGCCCATGTTCAAAATTGGACATGTATGATAAATATTACTGTATTAATAGAAATCCTGAGTGATCCAGCATTCTTTTCTGTCTGAAGCTGTTTTTAACAATGGAACAAGTCCTTTCTTAGATGGTGTGTCTTGGAAAAGGGAACTTGGAAACTACACATGAGCAGTTTGAGGTAAGCATGTCCGTAGTATTTATCAAAGTCAACACTCACAAAAACTACAATTTAATGAGAAAAGAAATCTCATAAGAGAGAGTAAGTGAGAGGCCATGTAGAAATTCATAGTCTTCCAGATAATTAACATATCCAGACATAGCCATTCCCCCTCTTCCCTTTCTTAGTTAGTTTTCTTACACACACACACATACTTATGCTATGTCATTAATTCAGTAGCTTTCTATGTGAATGTGCTACAGGAATTAAGACTACATAAGCAATATGAGCAACATGCATATTTCATTGAGCTATAATTTCCACTACATTTGTAATGATTTCTATTCCTCTTCAAGAAATAAGTGGGCACTTCTTTTCATATACAGTAGATCACAAAGAACTCTCTCATATACTGCCCAGTGTCCTTCTGGCACTATTTGTGTAGCAGTATTCAGGAGACATGTTGCTCCCGTGTTCCAAAATCAGTAAAAGCTTTGTCTACTTGTTTGGTGATTAATAAAAACCAAAAAATATCTATAATCTGCCAAATCTACTTTCTGTTTCTGTCAAAAATCTAATATGAGGAAGATTCAGCAGAACAGAATAAGAAACATTCAAGGAAAGAAAAGGACAAGACACTCCATAAATTTTAACCTTGCTGATAATAGCCATTCTTGCCTCCCTTGAAGAATATTTAATTTATTTTTATTGCTGTATTATGTATTTTAAGCTTCATCAAACACTTGAAATTGGATTTTCATTTCTGAGTGTGAGCTTCTATTGAGTAAACATTCAAAATAAGGGATTTAACAAAAACGTGAAGTACTGATCGGTCATCATGATGGAGAGTAGTATGCCTTTGGATCTACATTACCAAAAACCATGGTATTCCAAAATATGTTTTGGAAAGAATACAATACATAAAAATGAATAAATACAATACATAAAAAATTAATAAATACACATACACATTGGAAACATTTTGTGCAACTGGATGGACTTTAAAGACTGTTTTCATGCTTGATAGAATCCTATTCCTAAATGTTCTTAATTGTGAGTAAATTGCAACTTTTTCAGTCATCTTTCATTTTAATAACCATTACTGTAAAGCTGAATAATGTCTGTTGTGCAATTTCTTGATGCAAAAAATTATTCCCAGTAGAATGAAACATTAGAAAGCACCTGTGTTTTTCTTGGGCTCTCAATTGTATTACACTGTATTGCAAAGCAATTCGTATTGTAGGTAAATTCCTACTTTTAGCCTGGCCTTCTAAGGAAACAAGCTTCATGACTACATAATCTCCATGAGTACAAAAGTCTTTCTGGTAGCCTCTCTTAATAATGAAAGATGCTGCTCCATTTCATGTAGATATGACAGCGAGAGAGGTTTTAAAGTCATTACCTCCCTAAAAAATAAAAAAAAAATATAAAAAAAAAAAGAAAGAAAAAAGAGGTAGTCAAATAGAGAAGAGAAACTCTAGAGAAGAGGGAAAACTACAAATTCAGCCTATTAAAGTGAATACAATGTGTGTAGGACTGATACACTGGAAACCAGAATGTATTAGTTCCACTGAATATGGAATTGTTTTTTTCCTTTGGCCAAACTGGCAGTGCACATTCCTATAAAACTGCACAAGCTGTTATTACGTATGAAGATTCTCCTGCAGAAACTGGAAAAATATTGTACACAACAATCGTGTTGACTTTTGTGAGCACAGCAGGTATGCAGACATTTGAAGAAAGTTTTATCCCTGTGAAATTTTTAGACTACCTGGTCCCAACAATTTAGGTTTTGTGCATAATAAAAGTCTTGTTAAAGTTCTAAAATTCTTTCAAATTATAACTTTGTTTAAATGTGTTTATTTTAATAATTTTTTTTTTTTGGTCCGTACTTCCAATGTAATTCATATTGAGTAAAGGAAGTTCTTAAGAAGCAGAAACAAATTTTAGACATTTTAATAATTCACTGTTCTCTGCTGTGTTCTGAAAAAACATATCAGACTTTTTGGAAAGGCAGGTACCTAACAAGTACTCTGTGATTGTCCACCTAAAAGGAAAGACTTTTGTTCAAACTAAGTTTATAAGTGTGATAAAAGACTGTGCTCTTAGTAGGCAATCTAGTATGGCAGAAGGATTATTTATTTCTGAAGTATTAGCAATAAAATTTGGCCAAGAACATAGCATACATTGTGGGTAGAGTAGTACATAGTATTAGCAGCATTGCATGAGGCTCTGAAATAGACTAGACTAGAACATTTCAGTTGGAAGGGACCTACAAAAACCATTCACTCCAACCACCTGACCACTTCAGAGCTGACCAAAAGTTAAAGCATGTTATTAAGGGCATTGTCCAAATGCCTCTTAAACACTGACAGACTTGGGGCATTGACCACCTCTCTAGGAAGCCTTTTCCCGTGTTTGAGCACCCTCTCGGTAAAGAAATGCTTCTTAATGTCCAGTCTAAACCTCCCCTGGCACAGCTTTGAACCATTCCCACACGTTCTATCACTGGATGCCAGGCAGAAGAGGTCAGCACCTCCCTCTCCACAGGGAGCTGTAGAGAGCAATGAGGTCACCACTTAAACTCCTTTTCTCCAAACTAGACAAACCCAAGGTTCTTAGCCACTCTTCACAGCACGTGCCTTCCAGCCCTTCCACCAGCTAGGTTGCCCTCCTCTGGATGCACTCAGGTACCTTAACATTGTTTTTAAATTGTGGGGCCCACAACTGCATGCAGTATTCAAGGTGAGGCCATGCCAATGCTAAATACAGTGGGATAGTCAACCCTTTTGACCGTCTGGCCATGCTGTGTTTGATGCACCCCAGGATGCAGACGTTTGCCCCTCCTGACTGCCAGGGCACACTGATGACTCCTATTGAGCCTGCTGCCAACGAGCACCCCCAGATTCCCTTTCTGCAGAGCTGCTCTCCAGCCACTCCTCTCCCAATTCATACTTGTGTCCAGCGTTACTACATTCCAGGTGCAGAATCCGGCGTTTGTTCTTGTGAAATTTCATGCCATTGATGATTGCCCAATACCCCAATCTATCTAGATCCCTCTGCAAGGCCTCTTGTCCCTCAAGAGAGCCAACAGCACCTCCCAGGTTTGTATCATTAGCAAACTTGCTAATGTTCCTGCCTCGAGATCACTGATAAAAATAGTGAACAGAACTGGTCCTAGAACTGAGCCCTGAGGAACAGCGCTGGTGAATGGCCATCAGACAGATGTAGTCCCATTCACTACAACCCTTTGAGCCCTGACATTCAGCCAGTTCATCGCCCAGGGCACTGTGTACTTGTTCTTCTCATAGCTGGACAACTTGTCCTGAAGGATACTGTGAGGGACCATATCAAAAGCCTTAGTAAAATCCAGAAAAACTACACGTACCTGCTTCGCTTCATCCACAAGGCAGGCAACATTATCCCAGAAGAATATTAGATTAGCTAAACAGGACTTTCCCTCTGTGAACCCATGGTGACTGTGCCCGATGATTGCGTTGACCTTTAAATGCCTTTCAATAGCACCCAGTATGGTCTTCCACATAATTTTTCCAGGAACTGTAGTTAGACTAACAGGTCTATAGCCAATGGTTAATGGTTTGACCATTCAGAACATTCTAACAATATTATTATTAACAGAAGTATTTATTTGTCCTCTAGATATACTACCTTTAGCTATATTAAATCCATTTATTCTGTCTGGGACCACTTAACCAATGGCTAATGGTTTGACCATTCAGAACATTCTAACAATGTTATCATTAACAGAAGTATTGCAGTATCTATACTGCAGTTGGTGATGACTGTTCTTAAAATGCTTTAACTATCTCCTATTTCACCCTCTGTGGATATGCTTATATGAAAAAAAATGGCGTTGAAGGAATTGGCAGTGGAAGAAGTTCTAGTTAAACATAATGGATTACTGGAAGATGATAATTATTTTAATCCTCATTTTTATGGGGCCCAGCTTATCCAACATAAGGCAGAAAGGAAAAGGGAAGAAAAAGTAGCCAGATCTATCAGACCTATTAAAAGACAGGAGGGGAAAAACAAGCCCTGATAAAGACACAAGTCTTTGCTTATGTTTTGATTTTTCAGATTTATGGTAGTGATTCAGGATACTAATTTTCCTTTGTAAACATGGCCAATGAACACAACCTGGACTGCTTTCTGGCACTCCAGCACTACAAAGCCTACATCCTTATGCCTAAACATATTTTACCTACTAAACAGGATAGCAGGCTGCCTACTGGAGTGGGTTTTGAGTCTTTTCTAACTCAAAAACTGGCTCTGAGAATTTTCTAGGAGATAGATTTTGGTCCCCTAAAATTGCCTGTGATCATTTTAACTTTATAGTTATTTAACATAGAATAACTTGTTGAATTTTAGTACTTGAATATTACCTGCCACTGCTTAATTTACAGCACAGACAAAGTTCCATTGAAACTTCTAACACTGTCTCAGTAAGGCAATGGGTAGAGTGTAGAAGCCAACACCAACACTCTTTGGACATTTCCTCCAAACGCTGGCTATCAAAAGCTTACTGCCAGGAGCTAGCATCCTCACAGAGCACCGGTGTAAGAGGAATTGCCCCTGCTTGGAGGAAGCAAATACTTGTTGTTACTCCTCTGGTCCAACACTGCTCTGCTGCAGTGAGGGGCTGGGCTAGAGGTGTCCTGAGGGCTCTTCCAGCCTTAATTATCTGTCCTGTGATGCTATCGCCCTTTGTTCCTAAAGCTCAGTATAGCTCATTTTCCAGAGACTGACAGCATAAGGCACCATGGCTGCAGATGTGGAAGTTTGATAAATCCTCCACAGCCATTCTTAGGTCTAAAAACATATCTCTTTTACTTCTGTACTTCATGACTTGCCTTACAGCTATTCAATATGTTGGTTCTGCTTCTGTTAATTTAGACTATACTGACATTAATGTGTTCATTATATTTGTCTGCCTTATTTCATTAATGTGTTACTAAAAACCCAAAACCAAACCAAAAACCAGGGCTGAATTTCTAGGACATATGCTCTTTCTTCTGCCATGTAGTGAATATGAATAAACAGAAAGCAACATGAGAGTATTTTTTCTGTAAGATAGTCTTCAGATGTTTTTCTTTAATCATTTTCTGGATAACTACCGCTAGGTTTATAGTTGCATAAATCTAATTAGTCATGGACATTTACCAGCCAATGATTTTCACCTCAGTTGTTCTGAATGCATATCTATACTACATAACTTTTATGTTCTCTAATATAGTGTAAGTGATTTTTATTGTTGACAATACCTAAGTTTTACTGCAAAGATGTACAAATAAACTGTAACTTTAAAAGATATGATTTAACCAATTTCTCTTGAAAGGAGGATTTACTTATGGATTGATGATACAAATGGTTAAATATTAATTTCCTAGATTCATCCTCTGCACTTAGTTCTTTGCCTTAGTTCTGAAACCAGACAGAATCACTTCACACCTTCCATCACTCATTACTTTAATGGGAAAATAAAAATTTTTACAAAAATGTCTAGCTCAATTTAAATTGTCAAACAAAGCATACATCACAGTTTTCTGGCTTTGTATGACAGAAGCCCACTCCAAAAGTCTGTTTACATGGATTAAGTGGATATCATCTCCTGAATTTGAGTTTAAATAGGAAATTAAATTACATTACATTAAGTTACAGCACATCCACTGTACAAGTGACTGAAGAAAAGGAAGGTAGGCAGACATTTCTGTAAAAATGTGGTTGAAGTCTGTTCTTCGTAACTGCCATGAAAAATGTGTGGTATGTTGTATTTATATTTTCTCTAGGAATTTGGGGAAAGAGGTTTGGTTTGTTTTGTCTTTGCTAGAAACAATAAAAAGAAGTTGTTAAAATCTATCCATTACTGACAGTTTTTCAAGCTACAAAACACAGCAGAATAATTGGCAGTCACAGAAACAGAATGGGTGGAGCTGGTCAGAATTTTTTTGCATAAACATGAGTTCTTTAGTAAATGCCAAATTCTAAAGCAAAATCACTTTGATAAATGCAAATCATAACACAGGTTGAATTTCCCGTCTATTTGGATGATAGTCTGCTTCTAGGTGGAAACAAGAAATATGAATTTAACCAAAAAGCCGAGACAAAGACAGACAGGGAATTTAAATGGAGAGTAGCATAATTAGATGGGGTTTACAATTATTTTTGCATTAAATGTTTAATTATTTTTGATATAATTGATGTTTTTGTTTATGAATGATTAACTAGTATTTTCTTGGTTAGATTTCTGATTATAAAGCAAAAGAAGTCTTTTGGATGTAACAAATCAGCAAAGGACATATGCTGTTAGCTCATGCACAGTGTAATCTCTATAAATTATTATTGATATAACCTATATAATTAAGTAATAGGATGTCAGGAAAAGGATATTTCCTAAGAGAATTAGAGGACAATTTGAATTGTTCCATTTTCTCCTGCTAACAGCAAGATTACACCGAGAAATGGAGCTTTCTAAAATAAACTGTTGGAGTCTGTTGCTATCCTCTCCTAGCCATTTGATACACTCAATGGCAGCCCAAAAACCTGTCTAAACTCTCAGCTATTCCATATCTACAAGACATTACTAAGAAATGTCACATGCTCTTTCCTAGTCACTCTTGATTGATTTTGTGTGTTTTGCTTAGTTTTATGGTTTATGCTACTATATCAAGGAATTCAAAATATTAAGACGGCCATTTCATTTTAGTTAAATTATAGATATCTTAGGAAGCATCATTTACTCATGTAAAGGAACTTACTGAAAATATGAAAACACATCACTGTGTCGCACGTCACCTTGCTTTGATAACATTTTGGAATACGAATTTCATGGTGTCTATGAATATCAGTAGCATTATGAGTTTCCAGTTGTTTTAAATGCTTTACGGAAGATACTTTCAAGTTGAAACTAATGTAATAAATACCATCATTTCTGCATTTCTGAAAGTGTAGTGTTTTATACTCTTCCATACATGTAGCAAATGTTTCAGCATAGAATGATCACTTTCACCTTTTTATGTCACTTAAAGCTATGAGGATACTGAGAATATAAAATACTTTAAGATAGCAGTCTTAGAAAAAGGTTAAATTGAGGAAATATGGGAAATATATTGAATGTATTCTGGGCTTGATTACAAATAGTAAAACATATAGTCTGGATCTACACAGAAGTGATTCCAGTATGTTCATTAAATAACACCAAATAAGGATAGCAGTAGTGATAAGGATAGTCATATAATATTCTAAATATTTATGTGTCTATCTAGTTGTGCCGCTGATCATCCAAGCCTTATACAGTTTGCAAACTGGAGACCTCCAGCTGTGTTAGACTAAACACATTTATGATGCCCCAAAGCCATCTTTTTTGTAAGTGTCTGGGCTGTTAAACCGAGAAATTATTCAGAGAAATAAAGTTACTAACTGCAAAATAGGAAGGAAGTTCTGCCAAGTTAATCAAGAGGATTATTCTAGGTATCTGTCCCTGAACATTATTTTGAACAGATACATTGCAAAGCACTCAACATTACTTTTATGAAAATGAAAACAAGCTTAGATTAGGTACTTATTAAAATCCTAAACTGCTGACTTCTTGAAGCATTTGACTGTGACGAATTCCTGAAAAATTTTGATTCCAATAAAACATTTGCATTTACCCTGGGTGAATATCCCACATATGAAACTACCAGACAGAAACCCTGCTTGCTTTCTGAAGTATTAAAAAAAAGATACCTAGAAAAAAAAAAAAGTTGTATTCTGTTTGATTTACCTTCATTCCTTACGGACAAAAAAATTCTGGTAGGGACTGGACAACGTCAGCTTTTCAAGAAAGGAATTAGTTGAAGAACTGCCTGTCAAAACTGAATACAAGAAGCTCATTGAAATTTCAACAAAGCCCTTCTCAGAAGCTGAAGGCATGAGAGGCAAATACCAAGCGTTGGATTTCTCATCTGGCCCCTAAGAAATACTACATATTTGATAAAACCAAGACTTATCAGGGATGAACACCTTCCTAGTCTCTCATAAATTCCTCTAGAAGACCATAGAACAAGACTACAGCGGAAATACTACTTTCAACTAACGGTGCACTGAAGTACGTACCTATTTCAAGAAAGCCTTTGTAAACTGTCAAACACTGGGAATTTTCTAGCTCCAATTCTAGTCTAACTTGCTGCCTGCAGAGCTTTTAGTATGTGGGGGTTTTTCTTTTAGACAGGTTACAATTTCCACATTATAAAAAAAAAAACAGACCTCTCAGAAACACATATCTTTTAGATACCCACAAAGGCTTTCATATGGATAAGAAGCGGGAAGTGCTGAAGCTGTTTATTTGAGAAAGTGAGAGATAAGGGTCATGTCTAAGTGACATGGGTTTTTTTCTTTTTTAGGATATTTTTGCAGTTGTTGGACTCTGTTTATGATAGTTCTGGAACTCAATGGGAACTCAGCTTTGGTTCTATTTTTGGTGACATTTTATAGATATAAACATCTTCTCTTGATGAGTCTGCAATGTCAGATTTCATAGCTTTATAGAAGAAATGCAGCCAATTCTTGTAGGAACACACCTAAAAAGAGTCAGAGATTAGGTTTTCCAAGGTGGTTCAACCTGCCTTCCTCTCACACTTTCTGCTGTATGGTCTCAGTCCAGTTTTTCTCATTGTCTTTCATACAGCCATTTCTTTGCAAGACAGATGCTCTTTAACTTAGCTGCATGGTATTGGAGCACATCACGGCTCAAGATTTTTTCTTTGTATGCCTCTCTACCATGTCATTAGTTTACTTGCCAGCAAGAGAAAGTAGTTTTGAATAGTTTGTTATCCACTTTGTGTGTAGAATATCCAGGTGCATATTGGGTACTAAGCTTTCAATAGCTACTTGAGTAAGAACTTAGATTAATTCATTTTAGAATTTAATCATTTCCCTGGGATTTGTGAAGGAGCTCGAGCTGTAACTGCATCATCAGATAGATGGCGTAGGTTGGCAAAATTGAAAATGCACATTTGTCTGAAGTGGGAACTTCAGACAGCAGAGCTGTTGGTTCTCAGAGCTTTTTTAGTTGTTTCCAAATAAAATTTGTTTGGAATCTACTTTTTGAAAAATTTAAAAAAATAGACAGGATGCAATATTATTTATCATTAGAATACAGTAGTCATTCTTGAGAATTTCTTACTGAAACATACCCTTCAGTCAACATCTATAAAGTCATAAATATGATGGAAAGTTACAGAGAACAATTGTTCAACACTTACCATAACACCCCTAAATTAAGACATCAGACTTCAAAGGAAGACATTTTTTACCTAGTATAAAATTAAAATTGATTGCCAGACATTTTGCCAAAGGGTGTCGTGCCTGAAAAACCTACAGATGTAAATTCAGGAAGGAAAAATCCATTGATATGGGATAACCACGGGAACAGAAGAGCCACAGTAGAATTTCCAACTGAGGAACTTTCTCAATGATGCCTTTCAGAGGTAAAGAAAATAACTCCTGTACTTGCCTCTTTCTACCTTTTTCTGTACAGATCCAGTAGTTGCCAGTGTCTCAGATGGCATACCTGAACAGAAGCAGCTGTCTTCTTTTCTTAAGGCTAGGCTGTCCCAGTAAGGACAGATTCATTGTGAATGGGAAGGAGGGTTATTTGCTGGAAATAGTAAGAAACCTGGAACTCAGATTTTGTTACACAAGCACCTACTTCATTGTAATGCATGAAGAAATCTTAGAATCCATTGAGATCTATTATTACTGCTCAACTTTACAGACCTGTTTAATGCAGCTATGCCTGTGTTTAAAGCACATACTTAAATGTTGTATTAAAGGCCCAGAGCAAGTGTAACCAGAAACTCCAGTTTTCATGATCCATAAGCTTTAGTTCAGGTTGAAATTAATTTCTTTATGTTCTAGTAAGAAACAAAAGAATGGAATAATTCTGAAACACAAAAAATGAAAATAATTTTGCTGAAAAGAATGAGGTCCTTACTTTTTCCCAGGAATATAAATATGGCCTAAATTTTCAAAGACTTTAACTGACCAGATGTCAGTCCAGCTACACCTGCATTAGAATAAGGATATACGTTTAAATACAATAATGTGTTTCAATTGTGTTAGTTAAGCATGAGAATTATTATAAGAGAAATTACCAGGTGGATCATCCTTCACATATACTGGTACTGCATTTGTTAAAATATTATTTCAATTTTGGTTTGGTTTTGTTTTTTTTTCTTCAAATAAATACCTTCAGTTTTGGTGTTTAAATCAAAGCAGTAAAAACAATGGTACATCTGAAACAGGGTTTTCTGTTTTTTCTGTATGATAAGGAAAACAAAGAATAAATATCTTCCTTAAATAAATAAATAAAACACCAACAAAAGAAAACCAGAAAATTAATGTTTAAATAATTGTTAGTGTTTTATTTGTAACCTTTCATGAAGGTTGTGAAGAAACATTAGTATAGATGATACTACAGCAATTCTTCTTGTGATGATGGGCTTCATTAAAGTATAATTGATTTCAATAAATTTTACAATCCTCAGATCAAAATCAATGGTGTGTAACAGGTTAGTATCCAGTAACTGTACATGTCCAAAAGGAGATATTTCATTATTATTAGAAAAATTCATTAAAATCACTAATTATTGAACATCCCACCCACCAAACTCCCCTGCACCCCCCCAAAAAAACCACCAAAGACCCAAACCAAAAAAAAACTAAACAATCAAAACTAGTTGGTTTCTGTGCTTTGAATGGAACAAATTTTTCAAAAATTATTCTGGCTTTTTTTGTTTTGCTATTTGAGGGCATTTCTAGCACATCTCGAAGATATATCCATGAAATACAATAGGACCCTAAATTAGACATAGCAATACGTGAACAGTAATCAAATGGAAGAAGGTATGTCAGCAACAAACCTACCTTAATCATACAGCACCTTCCACAAATTATTCAGTTCATTGCACAAATGGAGTGTATTAAACTTTCTCATTTTATCTTGCTTGGGGTAATTACGAAGAATGTACAGTCTGAAAACTAATTAAAGAGAAAATCTAAACAGCAAAGTCTAATGAATTTTAAGCAGCATTCGCAGCTAAATGGTGAGGGAGTTTCTAAAAATTTTTATTTAATACATGTGGACACTTAATACTTGCTCAAATGCAAACTATTTTTACCTATCAGAATTATGTTACGTATATACAAATTTAGAAGGTTTTAAAATTAAAACTTAGAAAAAACAGTAGTATTTCTTGGATTCTTTTATGAAAAGACCAAAATGATTTTCATTTAAGGTGCAAAGACTTTTTTGTTTGTTTTAATTTTGGTGTCTTTTAGCTTGGACTAGGCAAGAGAGTATACATATATATGTCTCTATCATGTCACATAAATAAGAAATAACAGAAGGTTTAGACAAGTTTTTGGAGCTGCCTTTGAGCAAATCAAATGATTAGGAGAGGATGACAACAAACTCTTAATGGTTTGTTTTAGAAACTTCCACTTCTCTGTGTAAGCTTGCTCTTAGCACTTTTGAAACAAAACTTCTAACTGTCTCTGTTTAGCATTCTTTAGTTCATACCACTGAATGGAAGAAAGAAGATGCATTCTGGGAATGCACCTATCCGGCTTCAGCCACTGATGGTAATTCAGTCCTTGGAACCTGAGTGGAGCCTTGGAACCAGGTTAAACCCCTGAAACTCATGTAGTAGGGATCTCAGTGTCTATTTCGTTTTCTCTATAAATGCACTTGTTTTTGCTAAAGTGAGCATAACCTTAGAGGACTAAATTTTGTGACAGTAACATGCTTTGCAAGCTGTGGATAAGTATGCTATAACCTTACAGAAATGTTCAAAAGGCTCTATATATTAGGTTTTCCTCATGTATAGAAACATAGCATTAGCCCAATCTCATGGATTAAGCAGCTCATCTCCTTGAGGGAAAAATATTACAATACTAATAAAATAGCTACACTATCTCAATTGGATGCTGAATTGTTACTCCTTTCTGAAGTAGGAGGAGGGCTCTTTCCTGCCTTATAAGGGCTGGGAACTAAAACTTGGATAGCTCCAGAGAATACAATGTAACAGTTATTTGAAAGCTCTGTTAATTAACTAACTTAACAGAAGTGTGAACCATGTAAGAAGTCAATTAAGTGGATTTGAGGTGCATAATCTTTAGTCATGCCAACCTTTGTTTTATACAGAACTCACAAAGTACATCAAATACATTTCCATCAGCCTGGATACAGAAAAGCAGCTTTTTTTTTTTTCTCGCTGCACTTAAAAACATTATTTGGTTCTCATGCTTCCCCCAAGACTGTTCACAGCAATGCTCATTCTTAGAGAGTGCTTGCTTCTCTGAAAGAGAACAGGCTTTGGATTTGAAAAATATGATGGACAGTCAGCTGCCTGAATATCAGAACAGAATTAGAGACTGAGTAATACATTGCAGACATGGTTGCAAATACACATGAAATGATTCAAAACGCTGTTCACCAATAGCTTTTCAGAAATGCCACCCATTGGAGGTGACAGTCCCCACAGATAAGGCACCACAAGAGCTCTGATGTGAGTGTGCAATCCCTCCACGTGGCTCGGACTTACCCCTCTCATCTGGTCTGTTTGGTCAGCTCAGATGGGGGATGGGAAAATGCAAGTAGGAGGCCCATAATAAACAGCTGAGGGAACAGGAGGGAGAGAGGTTCAGAGATGCTATTTCAGCTGTTTCCATTGTCAGTGCATAACACCTGGAGGGAAAGTTTCTTGACCCTGAAAGAGGACCTAGAAATGTTTTACTCTTCCTCATTCTCAAGAGTGACAGTGGTTTGTTTTCTTTCCCATTTGATGCTCAATGACTAAATCCTTGTGGTATCAGGCAGTGAGACTAGGTATCTCTTTCCTCATTCACAAAATGCCTAAAAAAAGATTCAGGAGGTCTCTTCCTCCCTGATCTGCTTACTACTCCATGCAAAATGGGAACTTGGCATGACTACAGATTTCAATGCGTGTTGACAAGGTGGTTTTCATACCCAGGAAGAGTCTCTGTCATATTCAGGTGCAGAAATCAAAGGGAGAGTGGGAGTAGGGGCAGAGAAGAAGCTGTGGGTTCAAATTTCCCTATGAAGAAGAAATGGCAAAGGCGAAATGGTACAGCTGTTGACTATTGGTTAAAAAAGTGTGCCTGTTGCTGACAGAAGTGTTTTTGGAGAAAGGCCAGGCATAAACATCTGACTCCAGAAGGAAGTTGAAGACTTTAAGTGCTAAGTGTCCTCTAAGGTAAATCTGCTAATCTGGAGATAAACAGTACTGCAGTCAGATTTTACTCCCCAGGGTTTTTGATTAGCCAAATTAACTCTTCATCTCCTGCTCTTGTCTGTTGTGGACCACCTTCTGAGACATTTATGTTGCCTGACTAGTCTAATGGCCTCCTACAATTAAGTGACTGCATCAGTGGACAGGGGAAGACCTATCGATGTCATCTACCTACATTTCTGTAAGGCCTTTTATACACTCCCCTACAACATTCTTACCTCTAACTTGGAAAGATATGGGTTTTATGGAAGGACTGTTAGATGGATAAGCAACTGTCTGGATGGCCATGTCCAATAAGTTACATCCAATGATTCAGTGTCCAAGTGGAAACCAGTAACAAGTGGTGTCCCTCAAGGGTCCGTACTGGGAATAGTGTTATTTAATATCTTCATCCATGGCATAGACATTAGGATTGAGTGCACCCTCAGCAAGTTTGCAGATGACGCCAAGCTGAGGACTGCAGTTGATTCACTTGAAGCAAGGTCCAGAGGGACCTTGACAGCCTTGAGAAGTGGACCCATGTGAACCTCATGAAGTTCAACAAGGTCAAATGCAAAGTCCTGAATCTGTGTCAGGGCAACCCCCAATATCAATACAGGCTGGGGGGTGAAGGGATTTAGAGCCACCCTGCAGAGAATTTGGGAATATTGGTGGATGAAAAACTGGACATCAGCCAGCAATGTGTGCTTGCAGCCCAGAAAGCCAATTGTATCTTAGGTTGCATCAAAAAAAGTGTGGCGAGCAGGTCGAGGGAGGTGATTCTCCTCCTCTCCTCCCATGAGACCCCACCTGGAGTATTTCATCCAACTCTGGGGTCCCCAGTACAAGAAAGGCTTGCACCTGTTGGAGTGGGTCCAGAGGAGGGCAAAAATGGTCATGAAAATGGTCAGAGGACCAGACCACCTCTCCTGTGAAGACATGCTGAGAGAGTTGTGATTATTTAGCCTGGAGAAGACAAGGCTCTGGGGACGTCTTATTGCAGCCTTTCAACATATAAAGTTTTACAAAGGCCTGTATTGAAAGGACAAGGAGCACTGTTTTTAAACTAAAAAAGGTTAGATTTAGATTGGATATAAGAAGGAAATATTTTACTCTAAAAAGCCAAAAGCTCATGCATTTTCATTTTTTGATATCCCCAAAACTTTCCAGACAAATGAGCAAGTCCAGTAATGCATCCTTTCCAAGGAGTCATATTTCCCATAGTATTATGTGCATCTTTATGTGCATCAGCTTGATCTGCAGCTTTGGGAGTCGAATAGGACATAAATGAAAAGCTATAATGAAATGCAAGACATCGTTCGAGCACTCTTCTGGTCTTTTTTGTTAGCTGAATGTCTGCTGAAAATTTAGGCCGTATGACATTTTAATAACTTAGATGTTATTATGATCAGAATGTATTTCTAACTAATGCAGAACAGAGATTACTTAATAGGTACCTGTCCATCATTACTTTCAACATGAAGGTCAAAGTGACCGCTTTCTGCTGCTAGTAGTCACATTCATGATACCAATACTGTGCACTATTAAGTTATAGGCTGGTGTAATCATTTTAATCCTTTGTACCAGCTATATATTAAATGTCTGATTATAATTTTGATAGTGCTTCCTCAATTATTGAGTAACAATAGAAGAATTAAATTGTGTGACCATTACCATTTATAACATCATCTGGAAGATATACTGCATTTAAAATGGAATTGTATCTTGTCAGTTTTGCATGATCTTGGATAACTGTTCTGTTAAAGCTTCTCAATTACGCTTAATTATAGTAGCTAAATAAGTAGTTTTTAAAAGCTTCATTTAACAAAGTGTCATGAATCAGCTTTACCCTATTAAATACAAGAATAAAACTAAAAAAGCCCAGCAGGTGGAATGTTTTATGTAGTTTGATGGCATGGGTGGTTTCACAGAAACATGTCACATACTCTAAAGTAAATAAGTCTAACATATTTCATCATTGAAGAGTGCTAGTCACACAGTAAAACAAGTGAATGGCTCTCTGGTAGAACAGACTCCTTGACAAGAGTTTTATTTTCTTTGATCTTTACACATCTGGTAACTCTTTCTGAAGATTTTGAGGATGCTTTATTCTTTCTTCTCTCTTCCATCACCACTAGAAAATTATATCTTTCTGGGTACTAAAAGTACAGTGTCCTTCCAGGTGTCCAAGTCATCAATGGCTCTTTTAGGCAGATAACAAGGTGCTGTTAATAGTTCCTCAGCTGCCAGCTAAAAAGATTTACAGTAGTTTTGCTTAGTGAACTGCGGAGAAGTGTGAAATAGAAACAAAAACAACTATCGGGCTTCATCATGTGTCTTTCTCTAAAGCTTCATTCCCCAACAGTGTGAAGCCTGGACTAGCTATTACAATTTCTAAAAGAAATCTTTTGTCTGTCTGCATCATACTGTGGGTATCACTATCAACACAATTAATTTCTTTAAGTAGATCTTACTACTGATTATTTTTTTTTCAAATTAAGGTTTCAAAATATTTTCCCAGTGTCCTGGTTTGAGGTAGAACAGAACAGAACCATTTTTCTGTTCAGTAATTTTACTTTTCAATTAAGTCTCTTCTAACTAACTGCACTCTCTGAAATTAACAGCATGTTCTTCAAACAGTGTCTGCTTCCAGAGTGATAAGGCCTGATGTTTATAGAGAATAGCAAGGAATGGTATGCAGAGAGGCTCCTGCTTATACTTACTGCTATAACAACCAAGGTCAGCTCACTTTGGTATGCACCAAGTTGGAGGGTTGGAAGTGGAAGTGCATAGAGGGATTGCACCTGCAGGGACGATGGGACAGGACAGGTGACCCAAAACTGACCAGCAGGGTATTCCATCCCATCTGCCTCATGCACAGTCTAAAAGCTGAGGAATTGACAGGATCAGCCCTCTTTCTTCAATGGCTGGCATCTGAGGAGGACTCTGTTCATTTGCCTCTGATCCTAATCCATGCCTTCCTAAATCCAGTTCTGGAATCCATCACTGAGTCCAGCCTGGGACTACGCCAGTGCTGGCCGGTGATGTGATCATCATCCTGGGATCTTGATGTTGGTTTTGTATATATTGTATATATTTCATTATTTTTGTATTGAAACTATTATCTTTTCTTTTTATTAATATTTCATTAAAGTAGTTTTCATTTTCTTTTTAACCTGTAAGTCTCTCTCCCTTACTCTCTCTCCCTTCTCGTGGGAAGGGAGAAGGGTTAAAGACAGCATTTGTCGTTCGTCCAGTGGCCAGCCCAGCCGAAACCATGACACCTGGTAGTTTGTGAAATAGTATGTTCAGAGTGTTTGGATAACCACGACATATAGACGTGATGCTTTTGTATTGTAAAAGCTCCATAAATTTTGTGGAAGTGACAGCTATCCAAAATACACCTGTAAGACCTGGTTTAAATAAAGATGCTAAAGAAGTCAGAGGAAAAAAAAAAAAGGCTATAAATGTCTTGGTTGGGTTGGAGGGATAAAAATATTATTGCCGATATTGGACATTACTCATGGGTATTGGAAATAATTGAAAACTCTATCATGATACTGTGCAAATCAGCCTCGCAAGATGTTATACCTAACACCCAGAACCCTGGAACAGATCGAGAGACAGGACCATTGGTTAACTGCATACTTACGCATTGTTTTCTCTGCGGTTTTAATACTCACTGTCTGGGATAGCAGGCAGAAATATGTGTACTCGTATGCAGAATTAGGATTAGACTACAGTACACTCCTATCATAGAGAGCAAAAACAAATAATCTGTTCAGTTATTTCTTTGTTTAATAAGGTTTCAGTGGGTGATAAGCAGAGGTCTGACTGAATAGAAAGCTGTCTGCAGAGGATGAGCACAGGACCTATACAACACTTAAGTTATGTCAAGGCTTTAAACGGGATTAGTACAGATTTAGTACTGTCATTGAGAAATTTTGTTTATTTTTACCATTTGCCTTGTATCTTCTTATTTGTGCTGCTGAAAAGCTCTAATAGAGTGTCTGTTTTGATAAACATGCTATTTTGTGTAATCACAAAGGCCACAATTATCAAAGAGGCGACAACATTTAGGATTGTTTTGAGTCTTACAGCACATTTCAGACTGCAGTCCATCATGGTTGTAAAGTCTATCCATGTACCTCATTGTTCCTTTTTAATTTCATTTTTAATTTAGGAATCACTTTTTGTTGGGTTTTGTTTGGGTTTGTCCAATATATAATTTAACTAGGGAAATGCCTATTAGACCTTGGAAAAGCAATTTCTAATCATTCATTAAATTTGAAGTAATTGTGTTTAACCATCTTTGCTTACAAAGTAAAAGAAAAATCTATACATATTAATCTATGACAGAATAGTAATGCAGTGATGGTATGATGTTTTGTGAAGTTCATCATAATGATGAAAAAGACTCCATGGGAGAACAGTGCCATCTAAATAATGAAAGGATGGATCTGAAATCTAGTTTTGAAGGCCACCATAAATTATTACATGAGATGCTTGTCTGATAAGCATTTGCAGAAAGTAATAATACTGGGATTTGCCAAGAAAGTGATTGAAAGCATTTTCAAAGAAAGCTCAGTGAAAACATTCCTGCAAAGGCTTCGCTAGTAAGTATGTAAGCGATCACACTGAAGTGATTACCTGGCATAACAATTTATTTAGTTTTAAGTTCCATCCATTTCCTTGGCGCTGCTCATGCGTTTAAAAGCAGCCAAAACAGCTGCAGAAGGATATGAAGAGGACAAGCTTTGCATATATTTTCACTGAAATGTTTCACTGTAACTCTCCCAAGCTCCCCAAAGCTGAATTGTCGAACTCTCCCTGTGGAAGAAACAATTCAAGGAATGTCTTTCCACTGCTCTGCATAACAGGGATGAATTCAGTATTCAAAAATCTTTCTATGTATTTAGAAATCAGTTACCTTTGAACCACACACACCCCTTTCTAGTTTGTCTACATGTGGACTGAAGTCGAAAGAACATGTCCAGGTGCAGTTTGCACTTTAAAGGTCCATTTGTGTAAATTGGTACAGGCCCAGTGTTTTACATAAAATTTCAGGCTCTTCATTTACTCATTCTGTTTCAAAACATGAGACTCTTTTTTTCTGAAAAGGTCATCTTACCTGGATATAGCTGAAATGTGAATTATAAGCAGACAGTACCAGTTTGAAATTGGAATGGAAGGAGTGGATGCTATAGTTTTGCTCCAGTTTTTACAGAGACAGAGACTAAGACATTCAAGTAGTATTTTGCTTCTCCAGTTCTTTTGCACACTAAATGAGGATAGATGTTTTGATTACAACACATTATACAGTGTTCTAACTAGATTTCTTTTTTCTTTTCTTTTCACCTGGCTGTACTGTGTATTGCTGAATTGTTGTGACACAGCTTTGCTTCTGTGTCATACTTACCTTGACACTGACTTTGATAATAGTTTGATCATTCACTGGCTGATAGTTGGGATACAAAACAACAGGTAAGCAGGGCATTAAAGAAAAAAGGCAGACGCCTTCATTAAAAATATCTAAATCTATGGTATAAATTTAATCTGTAAATAGGTGATAATATTAATTATCCTGACTTTAAATTATATTCAGAAGGTATTTATGAATACTCTCCTGCCAACCACTGCATAATCTACAACTTGAAACACATGCAGAAGCCAAGTGCATTTTCTGCCTTATGCACAGAAACATATGCTTTTTGTTTGCAAATTCTGATAAAGGGATTAAGGTATGTCACAAACAATAGAGATGTAGATTGAGAATATGTGGTTATATGTTCTGTTAAAAAAGAATAATCACAAAGGCAAAGACATACAGTGCTTATGGTTTTTTGTCTGATTTCTTAGCTGGGATTAAAGTTAATCCAGAGCAAATGAATGGTGAGCTGTAGTCACAAAGAGATCGTGGGTATCTAAAAGCCTCTCCAGGCCCTGTATGCTGATTTGTGGTCTGTACATCAAATATCCACCATGCATTTTATGCCTTGTTGCCTGGCATAAGCAGCTCCCTGTCTTCAAGGGGAGCTAAATGGGACAGTTTATGCTGTCTGAAAGGTACAAGTCTGAGACCCCAGTAGAACTGCACTGTCTGCCCTGACTCACTGCCAGTATGGGGATCTCTCACATAGTGCTGCATTGTATCATATAGACTTGCTTGTTTTCCTGTGTTCATTTCGTAGAATCATAGAATCGTAGAATCATTTAGGTTGGAAAAGACCTTTAAGTCCAGCCGTTAACATAGAACTGCCAAAGCCACCTCTAAACCATGTCCCTAAACACCACATCTGCATGTCTTTTAAACACCTCCAGGGAGGGTGACTGGTGACCCAACCACTTCACTGAGCAGTCTGTTCCAATGATTGACAACACTTTCAGGGAAGGCATTTTTCCTAATATCCGATCTAAACCTTCTCTGGTGCAACTTGAGACCATTTCCTCTTGGTCTCAGGAAGAGACCAACCCTCACCTCTCTACAACCTCCTTTCAGGTAGTTGTAGAGAGCGATAAGGTCTCCCCTCAGCGTCCTTTTCTCCAGGCTAAACAACCCCAGCTCCCTGAACCACTCCTCATAACACTTGCGCTCTAAACCCTTCAACAGCTTCATTGCCCTTCTTTGGACACGCTCCAGCACCTCAATGTCTTTTTTGTAGTGAGGAGCCCAAAACTGAACACACTATTCAAGGTGTTGCCTCACCAGTGTCGAGTACAGATCACTTCTCTACTCCTGCTGGCCACACTATTTCTGATACAAAAAGAGTTGAGGGACCCTGATCTCTCGCTTGCAGCCATGCATGCAGCCAGGTTGTGGACCACCAACACAGTAGGAGCCCTGACTCATTCTCTGCTTTTAGCTTTGGTTGGGGCATGGCAAGAGCTTTGGTCACCTCATTTCTTTCGATCTAAATGTTCAAGACTGAGAACCCCTCGCCTGCTGATATGGAGCAGAGCCCAGGATAAATATTCACACTGAAATCACCAGGTTTGGATCAGAACTTAAGGACACGCTTGAACCTTTTCAAGTAATATGTCTTTTCTGAACAGGTATCACCATAATCAGGTTTTGCAACCTCGTTGTTTCAGAGCAAATGGACACCAGTAAGCTGTAAGAACTGTGCTAGCAAAAAACCCTTTTGTGGATATTGCCAGGAAAATTTCAGCTTTCTTCCCTAAACATTCAAATGTGGAAAACAAAGCCAAGTGCTTACATTACAGAAATTCTGTGTCACTTGTACATGCAATTGCAAAACTTCTGTTATCTGAAGATAATCTCTAATTCCATGCTAACTAGATATAGAGATTGAAATAGTGTTTTATGCTGGAAACTTACAGGAGGCTTTTAATTTTTTTTTTTTCTATAAAGGAATAGAAAGAATCCAGGAAAGGAAAGGATTTGTAGTATCAAGTAAGAAGCCTCAGAATTGCACAGGAAGAGGTGTTTCTTCCCCTTTACCCTGGAAGTTGATATTATAAAAAGTAGATCAGTAAATGCTCAATAGTGAAGATACTTCTTTACTGTGTTGTTTTTCTTTTCTCTTCTCTGGAATGCAGACATGAAGCTCAGACACCAATTTTGGATAGCAATTTTTCATATTTATTTTTTAGCATCGGCATCTGTCACCTTGGCAGACAACTCCAGCAGTTTTGTTGGCAGCTCCAGACTTGTCCCCTGGTGCAATTACTGTTAATGGCCTGAGTTATCTCATCCTCTTAACCGACATCGTTCAATGATGAACGGTTTTCTTTCAGGGAACTCACCATGTTTCCCATTGTGCATCAACTTCCACAGAATTTTCAGCAGTATGAAAAATGACAGGAATTTCTAGAACTTTATGACCATCTGACCTCATATTAAACCGTTTAACACCTACCACTTTATTAGCATATGTTTGTGAACTTCTCTTTCTCTCTTGTTCTTTTCAAATCCGTCATGAAAACAAATCCTTTTTGCCCTTCAAAGGATTTTAATTCTTTATGTCCAATTTTGTTTATCAGTTCTATCACACATAGAAGCAGGTTGTGAAGCATTTGGTATAGAACTTGCCTGCAAGAATTGCTGTGAAATGTTTCCATGTATTATCAAAACTGTAGGCTAGTTTTTTTCCCATTTCACCTCAGTAAAGCCTTCCATTTTGCATCAGAGTTATTATTTAAATCACATTACACCTGCCTGTTAATATGTGAGATACCACTTGCTGTGCCATATTACTCAGGGAAGAGTTCTTGGGCTTGATAACTTCTTTTGCTCTGAGTAGCTTGATTCTACTATAATTAATGCATAATTCATCTTGGAAAGTAAATAATCTTTGGCCTTACTAACCTTTGGAAGTGAAACCAGTTAGAAATCTCACACAGACTTGGGATCATGGTGAATATTTAGTGATCACTACACCGTGGAACCAAATGAAATAATCTGTTAGCCTGCGTTGCCACTACTTTGCTATTGGGAGGGAAAGAAAAGGCAAATACAGGGGAGGAAAATACTAAATACATTTCTAAAACCTTGGGTTTAGTGGCAAGCATTTATATATTTGTAGAGTGATTAAGAAGAGAGTAGTGAATCAAATGTGGATTCAATCTTTCCTGATGAATAGATAAAACGTTTTTAAAATAAGAAGTTGCTAGCTTTCTCTTTCAAGTGCCATGAGTGAACCTGTCACAGGCATTTGGCACAGTTGTCAGCAATAGTTGGTGCTCTGGAGACGCAGGAAGAGAAAAACACATCTGTGCATGTGTGTGTGAAAGATTAAGGAAATGGCAAGCCAGCTATGTCTAATAAATGTCATAAATATCAAATCTGACAAGTATTTGCCTGGTTGCATTCTCAGAATCCACAAAAATACATTTTCCACAAGAAAAAAAAAACCAGCATTTTCAGTGGAACCATGAGTTCAGCAATTTTTTAAAAGAATGTATCCAGCTAGGATGACTAAAATTGATCATGTAGTCACCAGTAAGCACTAAGGTACTATGCAAAAAGTGGGGTTTTCCCCTTGCATCTGTACTGGCTTTATAAAAGAGAAGTGAGCCATCCGTGTGCATTTTAAGACATGACTCAGCTGCCTCACTCTGGAGGGAATTTTTGAATGTGAATCCCCCTACTAAATAGTTATCTCTCACAGTGTTTTAATTCAGGAAGGGAGAAGTGGGAATATCTCATGCTAGTTTTCAAATGTTGCAGAAAACATCATAAATAAATACCAGATGGCTCATCCTGTAATTTTGTAACCCACAATTAGTTTGAATGTATGTTGCTTAAAATATGTTGAGGGAACTGTCCCTTTCTATACGCACCTCTCACTGTCCCACATGCCTTTTGAGAAATTATTCTTTCTTAGAAGACATTTCTTTCCTCTATTTTCTGCAAGCTAAAGAAATTTCTAAACCTGCTTTTATGAAAAAAATTGTACATCTTTTCTTCTTTAGCTGCAGCAATATCATCAGAACAATAATTCAGGAGAATGGAGAGACTGAAACACCTCTTCAAGACTGTATTGCCACATCTAACTGTATCTCACTATGCCATAGAAAAATGGATTCTGCAAGCCTTTTTGCTTTCTTGGCAACATCTGCAAGAAAATGAGGCCCATAGTATGCACTCACTGCTGGAACCCAGCTATTATTAGCAATGCCCAGGCAGGGTTACATGACACCTTGCAGAAAACCCCACGCCCAGTGTGCCGTTTTGTTTCCACCTCTGTCAAAGGACATCACCAACAAAAGTGTTCCTTTATTGTCAGTGTGAAGGAGGACTTTGACATTGGCTTAATCTCAGCATTATTCCCAGCCTGGTCACAAGGGAAGAGCACTCCTGTGCTTAGCAGCACATTGTTGCACAAGATCGCTGAGCTGTCTTCCAAACAGGAGGGCGGGATTCATGTGCCTAAAGACAGGTTTATTGTGCCATTGGAGAGTCCATGAGGAGTGAAAAAAATCTGTGTGGCCTGGCAGACATGTCACAGGCCTCACGGGTCTTTAGTGACAGGTCAAGTCTGCAGCGATGGCTCAAGGCCAGGCAAAATGTCTTATATTGCCTGTAATGACAATGAGTACATGTTTAGGTAATTGAATGCTGCCAAATATGCCTATAAGGCACAGTGCAGCATCATTCACAGATACTGATCAGAACATGAAAGCAATACAGCTCTTTTGCCATGGTATTGTATCTCTCATGCATTGTAGAGAAAGGAGATTACTTTGCCAGTGGTCATGGGGCTGTTTTGCTTATGGTGGTGCAACTGAATAGACTAGAGCTGGCTTGGGCAATGGCATAGTGCTGCACTGGCCAGAGCTCCGGGAATGACACATCTAGAGTTACTACTACTCCATGCAGAGCCACTATGGGAAAAGGTGGATTTGATTACTGAAAAGTTCTTCGCTTAACATAGGTTAGGAAGCTATTGCTTAATGATTGCTATGCAGAAGACTAAACAGACCAAAGAACACATACAAACCATGAAACTCATATGAAACTGATAAAAATACAGCAAAAAAGTTACATGGTCTTCTTTCTGTAGGTTGTCATAATATCAGAACTTGAATGTTTTTAACTTCTTCAAGCCATACTCTGAGAGGTGCTGAGGAGAAGTATATTGTCCCAAAGCCAGAGTGAATCACATACTCAAGAATATGCCATTTGGATTATGATACCAAATATCAAGGCCTTTACATGTTCCTGAGTACTCAAGAACAGCTCTTTTCATCATTGAACTCTGAATATTCAGAGTTGAAGGCCCTACATTACCTACTCTAATTACAACACTTTTAAAATGTCAGTCCAATACCCTACTTTCTAAGCAATACTTCACTTGCTAAGCACAAGGCCTCTGAAATCTGCTACTGAAAATCAGGCTTCTTAGAACTGCCTAAAGTATTTTAAATATAGGCAAAACTTCTTTGGCAGCTTAAAATACAGAATAAAGACACTTAACGGTGACTCAGGAGTTGAAAGAATCAACACAACATTTGTAAACCCTCACTTACTTACACAGGAAAAGAGAAGCTGGACATACATAAATACAAAAGTTTTCATTCCTAATAACTACTCCAGCAACACAAACAACATGCAGTGAACCGCTGCTGTACACAGAAACAAGAAATAGTTCCTTGGTGCGATAAAAAAAACGGTGTGGGTGGAAGATTTAGTTTCGGTTGTTCCTAACAGCCCAGCAGAGAAATGCATTTGTTAAATGTAGGGTGGTGACACCCAGGGCGAGTGAGTCTTGGAGCCCCAGCTCCCAGCTAAGGGAATCCTGGAATAGGTAGGATAAAAGCTCCTTCCGCTGACTGCCTTGGTATCACCAGTAGTCTGAAATGAAAGCATTCAAGTAGAAATTATTCCGATGAAAGTATTAATCATATAACACACTACTACAAGACAGTCTGGCTTTAATTTTTTGCTTAATACAACCCTGCCCTTTTCTCTGTTTCTTTTTTAGCTATATACTATATATATGAACTTTAAATATAATATATATGTGAAAGTATTCAAAATAGAGGAAAGATGTACAGAATAATTCTCCATTGTATTACTAATTTTTTAATCTGAGTTCTAGAACTTTTTCCTAGTTATTTTTCATTGTTCCTCATCATACTTTTTGAAGCATGTAAGTTCTCTCTTACCTTTTGTATTTTAGTAGGAATGGTGTCCCTGTGGCTCATTTTTGAGCATAAGATATCCATATATTTGTGGCAGAGTTAGACAGTATAGTGAAAAGTTATAACTGTACCTTGCAATATCCGGTGCATTCCTGCCACAAAGCAAATGCAGCTCTGAGATCCTTTGGTACAGGTATCTTGTGCCTGTGTTGTACAAAACCAGTTCTTGCTAGAATAGAAAATCTGCATGCATAGTGTTTGGTGTATCCAAGACTAAATCTTAACGACATAGCCATCTCATAAGCCTTTCTTTGTTACTCAGGCCTCTGTCATGTACCCCAAATGCACTACTTGTCTGCCTCACATGCATTACACTGAATTTACCTTTTAAAGAGACATCCTAAGTCTTTGTGGACTACGGCACCTGGCCACTTTGTCTACTCCTATTCTTCATGTTTTTTATTGATCAAGGGTTAAGTTATTGATCCCTTTGTACAAGAGAGCCAGGTGCACCATCTGAATATACACCTGGAACTGGCTGTCCTGGAGGAGCTGCCACAGGTATTGCTTTAGACCATATTTAGTAGCATCACATGTATCAACCATAGGTATGGATGACTTATTGGCTCGTGAAAACAAGCATTTTTGCCAGGATCATGCAGGGGTTTTGGCTGACTGAAGATCTGCTGAAAAACGTGGAGGATTGATTAAAGGCAAGAATGACTATTACCATGGAGACCACATCAGCCTGTTGCACTACTGGTAAGTAAGGAAGTTGCAGAGCCAAACTAAAAAAAAATCTGCATAATGTTCCATGCCAGGCTTTCCCAGTTTTCATACTCACTGTAGGCACCGACTTTTCATCCCTGTCATCCTGAGAGTATGTCTGGAGGACATTGGACCAAATGGATCCTACATAGCTGTTCTTACATCCTTTGTGCACACATTTTATCATCCCAAAAGCAAAAAAAAAAAAAAAACAACAAAAAACCAACCCCACAACCAAATCAAAATTCTCTTTCCTTGTCATTCCTTTCTTTGCCTCACAATCATTCAAAACAGACTCAGCCTGACTTCGTTCATTCTTATTCCTCTTCCAAAGTCTTTGAGAACAGGGGAAGAAAGAAACACTATTTTCCTTTCTTTCTGCCCCTGGCATACTTTTGCAGTGCTGAAAACAGTTTGCTTTCCTCTGTCCAAAAAACAGGGAAAAAAGTGGGTTTCCAATCCAAAAGACAGTAAGATTTACTTAACCCAGTGATCTTCTTTCCCAACCATCCTGCATGGATTGTTACTGTTCTGAGAATCATACCTGGATATCCTGCTAGTTAGTTATCCAGTCTTCATGCTCTTTTGTCCACTTACTATCCTTTTTCCCCAAAATAGACATGTACGTATGAGTCCAACATCGAATAAATGATCATGGCCACTCACACCAATCCCTGCCTTGGGACCTGAATAGTTCTGAGCCTTGCTTTCCTTGCTTGGTGACATTGTTATGTCATAGGGCAGGTTAATAAAACAAATAAAGTTACAAAGGGAAAAGAGTAGAACACACCTAAATTCAGATTACATCTTTATTGGAGAAAGAGTCCTAAACTGGAAAATTCTACTACTGAAGGACAAAATAGAAGACTTTCTGCCCAACAGTTAAATAGAGTGGCTCAGGAAGGAAAATAACATTCACATCAGTGAAAATCCTGGATAAATGAGCAAGAAAGAGAAGACATAAATAAAAATATAACCAACTGTGAAATGACTGGTATCAAAAAAACCTGTGGAACTGGAAATACAAACCTCTGTGGGGTTCTGTTAAATATAATAACAACAAGGATGTTTTGCAACATAGCCCAAGAAATCAATCCAGAGCACATACATTCCCAGCAGACAGAGGGCCTTGGTCCAAAGGTTACCAGGGTAGCTCTTCGCTAAGTAGGGGGATCAGAAGAATTATCAGGAGGTTTGGCAATGTGGGGATGACACTCTGCAATGCAGTGTTGAGGTTTCTGCCTCTTCCTGGGCCTTCTTTCCTAGGAATCCCCATGTGGCCTTCACCATAGATACTGTAAGGACTTGGTAGTCAGTATGCTCTACAGTGCCTGTCAGCAGCTATTTCTTAGTTGTCTTTTACCACTGCCTCAATTAACACCAGGGACTATACCTTGTCATTTGAAGAATCTGGGGCAAAGAGAGCAAGCATGTCTTTACTAGTGCCTGGAAACTCACAATATTCAGCACCATTGCTCAAATCAGTCTTCCCAATGACCATTCACATGCCAACAGCCCTTAAGGGTATGCCTGAAGATGCCAAAGCACTGGACAGCTGTTTTACTGCATTTATTGGTTTTTGGCCTTGGCCCTAGAGAGGCAGCAGTGTACCTGAGACTGCAGCTCCTTTTGGAATTTGGCCATAAACAAGGGCTTAGAAGATCTGCAGGAGATGGATAAGTGATATGCTTTGGTCCAACATTCTGAAAAATTGGTAGGGTACTTGAAACTCTTATAAATTGTCTGTCTATCAAATACAGTGTAATTTGAAGAAAAAGGGAGGGAAATAGAGGTAAATAAACTGTTAAAACTTAACAGCACAATGGGAGATGGAAAAACGACTAAATCCAAAAATCTATCTCTAAACTCATGCTCTGCATTTATGTAAATAAGATTTAGGCAGAGAGAGTAAAAGAAAGGAGGGCTTCACCCAGCTGAAAGTGTAACTTCCTATTACCAACGTACCTCTGCCTGACCTGTTGGAATAAGATGCTTCTGGCTCCTGATGCTAGAACTTTTTAGATCTGGCAAGTTTCCAGGCTCATGGACAGATTCTGTCCTTCCTCAGTAACCACGAGCAAATTGCCACCAAAATCCTGAACAGAGAAAAGAAACAGCTAAACACTCCTAGCGTGCTTGCCAGTGGCGTCAGCATTTGTCCCATGGCAAGAGTGAGACAAGGCATCCCTGTGATGCAGTTAAGACTGGAATAGCCTGTTTTATAGTAGCATTGTGACATTCAATAAAACTAAAGGAAATGAAACCCAGAAATACATTTATTTCATTTAGAGGCAGATTATGGACTGCAATATATGGCAAATATAGCTTACGACTGCCTATTGCTCTGACGTAGATAGGCAGACCCATTGCAACATGACTATATTTTTGAAGCATAAGAATTTTACTGAAATGTCTCAGGCAGACACTTAGGGAGCGAGCAAAACAACAGGGAAAATCAGCACGTGCCTAAGCTAATGGAACTTCATTTCCCTTAACGGAAAATGCAGCTTTCACTGACACGGTGTGTCCTGATGCTGTCAGAAAAAAACAATCATACTTTTTCTTTAGTGGAGTTCAATAAATGAAGGAATCGTGCTTTCTCATTTCTACAAAGGACATTTGTAAGTTAATTGTGGTAGAATGATGCGTGTCAACACAGAGGCAAAGAAAGTTAGGAAATACAACCGGCTGATGCCAAAATGAGATGGAATGTGTAAAATTGACAGTGTCAGGGTACAGATTACTGAGGCACCGGGGGAAATTTGAAGAGAGAGAAGACTATTTACAGAGAAATATACAGCATCTTAAAGAAAAAATCTTCTCAGATCCAATGCCTATCTCCTACCTGTTGATCTCAGTTGCTTTTTTTTCTTTTATTTACTTTGCATGATAAGCTCTTTCTGATATGAGGAAGCGGAAGTGTGAAAAAACTTCAGCATGTTGCCCCTGTAAATCATAAACAACACAGTGTTTTGCTTTTTAATAAAATACCTCTGTATTTAAGACTGGTAAAACAAGAATCTGCATTAATTTTAACATTAATAATTCAGCAGACTTCATACATGTAATCAAGTAACGAATACAGAGGCAGGCTACAGCCCAAATAGAAAAGGCAAATACTGCACAGATATCACATGCAATTTAGCAAATTTAAGAGAAGTCTGCTGGTTAACAGTAGTACACGGCAGGAATGCTGGAGAAAAAACACGCCTCTGTGACTACAAGTAGAGATGCTTGGATGTGGCTGAACATACAAGGAAATCACTGACAAATGAGGAAATTCTGGATTGCTTTCTCAGATGGTATAAATCAGGATGCAGCAAACACTGTGAATCTTACCCAGGAATTTAAAGAAGATTTTTTTTTTGGTTACAATTGTTGTTTTATTTTTGCAAAGACAAAAACACAGAACGCACAACAAAGAAAATACCCATGTAGAAATATAAGCTTGATACTGTATTGTATCAAGAATCATATTGCAGATACACTTTTCACTGAAATGTAATCAGCTTGACATTTATCCATCATTGTTTTAACTGAGTAGTTTTTAGAGCACAGTCATTTAAGCCTTGTGCAGAAAACGAGTTCCTTTTGTTATTGCTAATTATTATTTCCATTTTTTGCAGGATTTACTCTATGATATTTTTCCTCAGCAACATGTCACTGTCTATTATAACTGTTTTCTATGACTACTTAATCAAATAGAATTGATATTCATGAAAAAAATTAAACTGCACTGTAAGATATATAAGACAAATTACATTTTCAAGAGCATCTTTATCTAAATTTTCAAAAGCGTTTCAAAACCCATTACTTCCAAAGGGATTAGGTGCATAAATTTATATTTGCATTTGGCAGTAGTAATTTTCAGACATACGTAAGGCATCTAAAGGCAGAAATGGAGAGAAAGGCTTTAGGGGCAACTGGAGCATGGGCTGATGAGAAATTAGAAGCAGACCACATATTCAGAATTACACTGGGAAAGCTGCCTACTGCCTGAACTGAAATTATGTATCTGAGCTCTGCCTTGTGATCCTAAGCATTAGTTATGGTTCTGAAAAAAACCCAAGCTTGGGAGAAGCTGACCTGTCTGTTTCTTTATTTCATATGATTTGAAACCAATGAGTTATGAAAACATTGCAAAGAAGCATTTTACAATGCTTCTTTATATGTTATACATTTAATTGGAATAGTAAAAAATATTTGATTTCTGTTCCTCTAAACCAAATTAGTCATATGTATCAGTCTTCCTGGACCTTAAAGTAATTACAGATGTGAAGATATTACATAAAAGTATTTGATAAATTGCTGCTTTGTTCTGATTTGTTTTCAGGTAAGCATTCCTTATAAGCGCTTTACTGTGTTTAGATTTAGAAGGAGACTACGTACCTCCATTTGAATTAGGATGTATTTAAGGCTAAAAGCACTGGCACTGTCAAAGCTTATTATAAGGTTCCCTGAGTACAGAATTCTCCAAACAGACTTTAAAATGTTTTCTTAATTTCAAACATTGCCTTTTCTCCTTGCAACAAACAGTTCTTTCTTTTTTATAACAGCAGCCACAAGTCAATGGAAGTGACTTATACCGCAATTTTAGACAACTACATTATCCCCTTACAGACTCTTCCCTGAAAGTACATCTTTGCAATGACTCGTACAGAAGTGGTTTTGGTAGTAGCAAGGCATTTATTAAAGCAAATGCCACTATAAGGCCCTCTATTCATGTTTCTTCAGAGGAGTTTTATATGGTGTCTTTCCATGCAGAAAGTTAGCAAACTCTTCTGTCCACACAGGTGTGTGAAAGCCGAATACAGCTGATGTGACAAGTTAATAAAATCTTCCGGCTTCTATGGCAGTATAAACATTAACAGGTTAGCAGCAGTCATCAATAAGAGGTAGAGGCCTCATCTTCAAACAGCACAGTCCTACAGAAAGGGAGTGCACAGTACTTTCTGAGGAAAAGCATTTTCCAGGCAGGTTTAAAATAAAGTATTGTTGCTAGCCATAAAGTGAGTTATCTGTAACTCTTCTTAGAGATTTTCACCTTAGAAAGCAGGATAGATGTGGAAAAATTTTCAATATAAAACTGCTGGGAAAAGAGTTCACCTGAGGAGGAATTTCAGCTTACCAAAGGCATGTTTGACAGGTATCACATGTCAAACCTTTATCATTACAGAGGTAAGAGCAGTCGTCTGGTAAGACAAAATCTAAGAAAACCTGGGAATTACTTAAATTATGATTAAAACACACTGAAAAATAACCAGAGCCTGAGGTATAGCAGCTGTGAAGTCATAACATTTAAAGCCAAGACAAACACCACTCTTCTCAGTTTTGCAACCAATTCAGCTGTACAGAAAGAAAACACTAACTTGCATTTACTTGGAGCATATTTACCAGCAAATATGACACACAGATCAGAAAAGAGCAAAAGAGAGAGAGGCTAACACATTCATGTTGTAGTGGTCTCTTAGTTCTCAAAAGTTTTTTGCATCTCTCATCCATACTGTATCCAGTTTTTCATTATGTTTTAAAAATGTTGTATATTGGAATGGATCACTCTCATCAATTCATCAACAGAATAATTTCTTCCTTTTTTTTAGTTCCACCCTATGTTGATAGAGGAGCACTCTTACAATTTATTGTGTACTCTAGCTATTAAGGTATAACTCAAAAGTAATCCATCAGGTAGGTTTTATTGAACATTTGCTATATTGGTTTTATTATATTGGGTTTGTAGCTTTTAGTCAGTGCATAACATGGTCAAATACCTTATGATATCCAAATATATCTATTTGCCTTTCTTGATCAAATTTGTTACTTCAGCAAAGAATAAAATTAGACTTGTTTCAGAAGACCCATTTTCCATATAAGATCATCAACTGAATTAAATTTGTATCCAAACTGGTTATGAAATGATTCTTGCAAGAGGTTTTTCATTACTTGTGTGGATCTCTCTAGCCCACCATTATTTAGATCATCCTCTTTGGGTGTTTTTTGTTTTTTTTGTGTTCGTTTTTTTTCTTTAAAGTCAGCATAACGTTATCATTCTTCTCCTTTTTTAGAGGTTTTATACTTCTCTATTAGAACTCCCAGGTGCCATGTACTCCAGCCCAATGATTTAAAAAATATTTTTATTCCTTTCACAATGAAGCACCTTCCCCAATGGTTCTGAACTTCATACCACTCTCTGATACAATCAAATCATCCTCATCCATAAATACTTACCGGAGAAACATCTGTTTTTATTTTAAAAAGTATTATCAACCTCCCCCTTTCTGTCTAATAAATTTCAATTTTATTCTCCTTGAATACTGTAAACTCCTTCTTCTCCCTGTCTAGCTCTGGAGGTTTAGCTGAAATCCTTACCTGCCTTCGCAACTTTCTGTTCTATTTCAGAACTCATCTGCACCAGTTGTCATTTGGCAACTGATTTCCTATTCATTGTATATTTCCCATTAATTATATACCAAATTATGATAAACTATACAATATTGCTTTTAAATTTCAAACTCAATTTGCAGCTGACCAGAGTTCACATCACCACATCACCAAAGTTTCTTGATTTTATATTGAGAAGGGCTGGACTTCAACACACCTAGTAGGTGTTCTCAGAAGGCACTTTTCCTTTACTTTGTTCCCTTAAGAGAATGCAGGAAAGGAAATTAGGAATTTGGAACTGAGTCTATTTTTGAAGAAGTCAATAGGATCTGATGGAGTGATTAAAAAGCTAAGATGCAAAAGAGTCATTCAAACAGCTGGAGAAAGCCGCCCCAGGAATGCGCGTGGCTGGTATCCTCTTTTCCTTTTATGCACAGGCTGATCTCATGATGCTGCTGTAGGTAGTAGCTGACAGAAAGACTGCAATTTGGCATTACACAGTATTTAACTATTTAAAAGATGATTTAAAGACAAGGGAACAATTAAATTATTAACCAAACTGATATCTCTATACCACAGTTGATGGAGTTAATAGGAGATGAAGAAAATTATATTATGGGTCAGTGAAGTCTAAATGAAAAAGTGAGTAATGTAGAAGATCCACATTCTCCAGAATGGAGATTTTCCGGAATAAACTGGAATCTTTGAATTGCAAATGTCTAAATGAATGAAAAAACAAAGATTGAAAATAGATGGATTAGAAAATGAAAGCAGGAGAAACCATCTGTCGTCTTGACTTGCCTGAAGGAAAAATGAAAATAAGAGCAGAAGAATTAACAAATACATCTTTAAAGAAATGTTTATAGAAAATTTTATGGCTGCATCCTTTGTCATGCAATGAACAGTGAGCAGAGCACCTGGTGGCCTCCACAAAGCAATGATAACAAAGTTCCTTAATTATAGTAATATAGATAAGCTGTTACAGCTGGCTAGACTGAATAAAAGTCTGATTTATAATTCAGATAAGCATTGCTATTCCTTGATTGCAGTATGAAAATACAAAGGAAGCAGAATCCATAGAAACTGAGAGGAAGCTTTGGGATTACAAAATTGAATGCTTGTTTTATCCTGCTAAACAAGAAATTGATGTGGGTGAAACCAGAGTGTTTCTTTTATGCTACTGAAAGATTGTCAGTCTTGATTTACACCAGAGAGGAATAAACAAAATAGAAGGAGTAATATTCTGAACATCCCAACATACCCATTTAATAGTCCTCACAAGAGTGAAGAGTCCACAGAGCCCATTCTCAGAATTACTTCTGCATTTCATCCAGACAGTTTAAATAACAGTGTCTTGCAGTCTCTCACCTGATTTAACATTTAATATTAAATATTTTTAATATTATGATTCTTTCTCAAATGCCTCTCTCCTTTTGAGATGGTGGGGAAGGGTTCGTAGCTGGCATACATTTCAGTAGGCTCCTGGACTCCTATGGAGCATGTGCATACACACATACCTGCACACACATCTGCCCACGCATGCACAATCACTGCACACACACATAGCACACACAGAGACTTGTAGTCTCTTTCATGCATGTTGTCTAGCACTACTTTGGGACGAAACCTGCAGTGAGATTCTGTGGGCTCAGACTCCCACAAGCTCAGGCATTCATCATACAGTATGCTCACTGGAGAGCAGGAGACTAAACTACACCATGTAAAAAGGGGGTTTTATCCGCAGCCAGTTGTTGACACATTTTTAAAAAGCAAATAATGACGCAGTTGACCATGCCCAACTAACTGCATCAAATGGACACCTACTACTGGAAGCAGTTTCTGCCACTAGGCCTCAACCTTGCAGAGGAAGAAGAACTTTCCTTAGAGCTCTTATTAGGCGTCTAGGAGGGAGAGAGAATTTCAGCACATCCCTCTCTTCAGCGTTTCCTCTTAGGCGTATTAAAGATTTTGGTGCTCAGTGTGCCAGTTTCTGTGAATGCATTTTAGAGTGTCTAAATCTGCCCAAATTGCTGTGGGGAATTTAGTCACTTGAACAGAGCATCGTGGATTTTACTTCTAAGAAAGAAATCTAACTTGAAGGCATGACAGTAGAAAGCATCACAACATCTAATCACCTCTTGGGATTTGACCCGAGAGCTTCACAAAGTCGTAGAGTGGGAATTACCAAGCCGTCTTAAGGGTCTCTCAGCCCAGCCTCTTTTATGTTCAGAAGCTGTCTATTATTCTTATTGGGTAGTGTTACCTGTTTCAGGTACAGGTATTTCGATTTGCAACTGTATTTAACTAAGATTTCTATCAAAGAATGATGCAAGCAGAAAAAAATATTTTTGCCTTAGAAAGAGCTCTGGAATAAATATTTCCTCAATATTCTGTATTTCTGTTTCTCCTGAGGAATCTCCTGGTAGGGGACTAATGGAAAGAGCAGCTTTCAGTGTGGTAACTGTGGTAGTTCCCATGTGGATAAGACAGCTGGAAACATATTCAGATTCTGCCAGGCTAGTTCTTCAGAGAGATGTCTCTAAGTAACTTATCGTGAGCTCGGTCCTGGCACAGAACCAGGTTCTGCAACTGCATTCCCAAGCTTTGCACCATGTCATATGTTAAGCCTCTCCAGGTGGCAGGTAGTCTAATCGTCATTGATAATCTCTTCTACTGCTTTCTGTGTTCATGATAAATTCCTCAATGCCTCTCCAATAACCTTAGAAAAAATAGAAGAGATCAATAATACACAAAGTATTTTAAAATGGCAAGTCCATGCTGTGGTGGTGGAGAAATGAAATTGTTTCACCTCAAAGACTGGCATAAAATTTGCAAGAACCGTGACTAATCGCTCGAGGGGATTTTTTTATTTTTTTTTTAAAGAATAAGAAAGCAAGTGGACAGTCAAGCAAGTGAAAACAAGTGAAAGGGTCTGCCAATAACAATCTCCCTGATTTTGCTAGAACCTCCCCTGTCCAAAGAGTATCAAATTGATTCAAAGAATTAAAGAGCTGGGCGGCCTTTAGAAGGGCATCTATCAGCTTCTGTCCCTTGATGGGCCAGGAGAAGATCATGAAGAAAACGGAATCACCTTATACACAAATAATTGCCACTTCTAGATGTACAAACCAGACTAAAATATCTGTACAGGCATGATCATTGCAGTAATGATAGAAACATCTGAAAGACCAACACAGCTGGCTTCTTCCAGTGTGTGGGAAAGCAGCTCAAAAGCCTAAGAGAAAACCTTGAAAAACATGCTCCTCCAGAATATGTATTCCAGATTGGCAAGTGTAGTATGCCACAGATAGACGGCAAAATGCAGAGCATACTAGCAAGCATGCAGTCAGTTTTGCAAAGGAGAAAACCATGATGGTAAAGGCTTTATGTCATAGTACAGGTTTAACTCAAAACAAATTTTAGAATTTGACAATCAGACTACCATGCACACACTGCAACAAAGATCACTCTGTGTTGTTTGACCAAAGCATGTGTATTTTTGTAGGCTATAATTCCATTAATCTGAAGTCTATGAATTGTGTTTTCAGTCAGATATGCCAAATGTTCTTAAGCAATTTTGGCATTTAGCACCATAGCAATAAGGGTATAAGGCTCAACAGACCCTCAACCTTTCGTAGCGTCCCATCATATAAATCACAAAATATAGAAGCGCAGAACTGGGATAGGCAGCATTCACTGGGAAGTAAAAAAAGTATCACAGATCACTGAGTCATCTCTTCTTCTTCTATAAGCTATTTATTATGCTGACCCTAAAACATACATGATATGCTATGGAGGCATTGTTTGTTCGTGTCAGCTCATGCTTTACACATTGCCTTCTAATTAGGCAGAACACTAAAGCTGATGGCTCAGTTATTGTACGTTCACACACTGAATTTGCAGTAGAAAATTCAGCTGCTTTTATGCTCCAGGTAGAGCTATCATATCATGTAAGGATATTGACAGACTATTGAGATAGGAATTTTAGCATTAATAATTTCTATAAAATGGAAGAAAAAGTAAAACATACATTATCATGATCTGGTCCAAGAAGACACTAAGGAAACGCATTAGACACACATCAGCTATTTTAATTACCATTTTTAAAGCTTCACTAGTTCTTTTATCTTTTGTGCTTAATAAGCTTTTATAACAGTTTTGTATTATCTTTAAATTAAATTTTTCTTCTCTACGTTTTTTGTAGAAGCTCTGAAGTAGCTCAAATACATTGTTTCCAATATACAACTATTTTAAAAAAATATATTATTACAGTGACTCCTTACCACGATATTGTTTATCTGAATAGCTAATAAATGAGAACCTCTTCCACAAGACCAGTATTTCTTACTTATTTATATTCAGCTCTTGAATACAAATAAAAATAGGTTGATGTTCTAAATTCCTGAGGAATTCAGAGAGCTTAAGAGCTAATGCCTTGAGAAGAGGTCAGGATCCTGTAACATTCAAATATTCCTAATATCCACCTGAAATTGCATGAATCCTTCTGTGCTTGGTAAAATTCTTCACAGTGCTTGTATTTCCTTTGTTTTTTCCAATACCTGCTCAACAACAAAGGCAGAGCCTTGCAGTAGAAATTTTTTCTCAGGTATGCTGCTCTTCAAATGAGAAGGCATGCTTCAAAGAATTTTAAAACATTAAAATGTTAAGTGGGAATGCTAATGGAGAATATGTAATTTGAAGCAGACCTCTGTTTCAGGGTTAGATAATGAGAAATTGCTTGTTTCTGGTGGTACTGCTGTTACATTGCATGATAGGTCACAAGTAAATTTGTCAGACCACAGTAACATCACTTCTTTCAAAGACATTACTCGAGATTTATCCAGTGTCACTGACATCAATAGTAAGATTTTAGTGTATTCCCAAAGGACTGCAAGTGCTCCAAATGTCTTCAAGTAAAGCCCAGAAAGAAACACCAGCCATAATTAAATAGTTCAGAGAGGAGTTTCTTTGGGATGTAAGGTCATGGGTCTTCTGCACAGTATAACAAGGGAAATACCTAGCAGAACACAAACATTAGTGTCACGGAAGTAGAAGTAAGTTTAACAGAGCTGGGTTTATTATGGCAGTTTCATCTCATAATCATTGGTGAGGCTTTGTGAAAATATAATCTCCCTTGCCAAAGTTATTTTCTGATAATATTCTTGTTATTATTTTTTTTTTTTAAGCATCTGGCAAAAACTAAAACAATTCCACATACATATGATAAACACAGCCACAATGCATACCATGTATGGACCTAAAACTAAAGAGCATTAAAATAAAATAATGACAAAATCTGTCAGGTTCTTAGGCTTACAAGAAGGCATCCATATGTCTTTACTGCTTACCTACCCATCCAATTGATGCCAAAAGTGACTTAGATGCCGACAACTCTGTTTTGAGCTTTCTCAAAGATGATAAGCATCTAGGACCTTTGTCCCATCTAAAACTGTTTGAGCTTCACAGGCAAAGTGTTCTTCCCATCCTGATATGCAATGAAGAACCCACTCCAGTAGATGTACTGTCTGATTCTCCCCCTCTACTCCACTCTCATGAGACCCCACCTGGAGTACTGTGTCCAATTCTGGAGCCCCTACCACAAGAAAGATACGGACTTGTTGGAATGTGTCCAGAGAAGGGCCACGATGCACCTCTCCTATGACGACAGGCTGAAGGAGTTGGAGTTGTTCAGTCTGGAGAAAAGAAGGCTCTGAGGGGACCTTATAGTGGCCTACCAGTATCTTAAGGGGGCCTAGAGGAAAGCTGGTGAGGGACTTTTTAGGATGTTGGGTAATGGTAGGACTAGAGGGAATGGATTAAAAGTAGAGATGGGACAATTCAGACTGGACGTTAGGAAGAAGTTCTTCACCATGAGGGTGGTGAGACACTGGAACAGGTTGCCCAGAGAGGTGGTGGAGGCCCCATCCCTGGAAGTTTTTAAGGCCAGGCTGGATGGGGCTCTGAGCAACCTGATCTAGTGGGAGGTGTCCCTGCCCATGGCAGGGGGGTTGGAACTAGATGATCTTTAAGATCCCTTCCAACCCTAACAATTCTATGATTCTATGATTCTATGATACTTAATATGTTTCAGTTTCACTGCATAGCAAAGGAGCATTGGTACTTCGATTTAAAACAGATATAGATGAGAAGGGCCTGCCTGTCTTCTGCCTATTAATGTGGAAGTAAGAGACTCACCCCAGAAATAAAAGACTTTAGTAATTGGCCTGATAGGACTCAGAATTCCCTATTTCTCAGTGATCCATGTGGAAGCTACAATCCAGAAATCACATTTGGAGGTGATTATAGACTATATTATGGGCCTATGAAAAAACTTGCAAGAGCAAATGTTACTGTGAATCCTACGGTAAAGGCAGACAGGCAGCTCCTGTCCCTCTTTCCATGACTTTTTTTGTTCTATATTAAGAACTTTTTGCATAAAACCCAGAAATAATCAGAATTAAAGCAGGATTTAAAACATACGTTAGGCTTTCTTTAGGATATCTTCACAGCAGTGGTAGAAATGCAAGTATCTGCTTCAATTTTCTTTGGCATTTTTTGTTTCCATCTTCATTCATCTCCTACTTGAAGTCTGTGAGCTGGACAGGGAGGTTTCAGTAGCACCTACGCACATCGTTACAATAGAGTCACAATATCCATATTAGTAAAGGCCATTGCATGCTATTTTAGTTCCCTGAATACCGCACTTTATTCCTGTATAATCAGTAGTTTTATGGATAACATCACAACCAATGCTGTCATCCTGAATAATAAAACACTCTGAGAGCTTAAAGCAGAAGAGAGCAGGATTAGAGTTGGATTGATTTGTGGGTGCGAAGAGCACTGATCAGGCTGTCCACAAAGTCCCACTTACTTCATTGTCCTCTTTTCTATTTTTGCAATACATACGATTTTCATTTTTCTAATTCAAAGGCTATATCAACAAAACCCCTGTACCTGAGTTTCATGTTCCAAAAAATTTCATGGTCTGCCTCAAAAACGAAATCATGTTTCCATAAATGTAAAGTACAACCTTTAACCAAATATACTGGAGTCCATGTCAAGATAGATTTTGTGTCCACAAATTTTAGATCCTTGGCTACTGTGGCAACAGTCAAAAACTGTCATATTTAAACAGTTATTTCTCCAGCATGGTCAGAATAAAATATAGAACAATCCATCCAAGAAGTACTTCTACTCTTTATTATGTTTTTTCCTAGATGCAAATAGAATAAATGTGTCCTAAGAGTATTTTAGTCTTCCTTGATTATCACTACCTCATATCACTGCAGTCAGAAACTGCTTTAAAACCATAAGCCAGAGGAGCAACAGCAAAGGGAGGTTAGTTTTAAAAGGCCCTTAAAAAGAACTGTAATTATTTGGAGTCATTAAATCTTTTTTTATTATCTTTTTCTTAGATGAAAGCTTTTAAAACCCAGTTCTCTGGAAAATGAATATTCATATAATTGAAATAACAGCCAGAACTACCAGGAATGAATCCTGTATGTTATCTTTTTCTTTTTGATTTCTTAAAATCAAAATGTAACAGATTGACAGAGTCAGGGAACACGTGTGCTAACTTTTTCGTTTAATTGGATCTTTCTTGCAATGAATAGAGCTGTCTGCAAGGCCTTTTTCTTGTGCATTGAGAAATGCAAACAGACAGCCACAATAATGATGGCTTTTCAGTGAAAACAATAACTCAAATAACAAGATGAAGCATTTTGCTAATGTTGAAAATGCCATTGTTTCCCAAATGGTACTTCTTCTTCTGTTTTGAGTCTTCTGCTCGCTGACACTTTGTTGATATTATCATATAAATAATAATAAATAGAATGCAGGAATCAGAAGAAATTCTCAAATAATCATAACGTGGTCTGGAATTGCTTGTGAGAAATACCTTTTAGTTTCTACCAGAGTTTCATTGTGTAAGAAACATTTTCTAGTTTGAAACCAGAAGTGCCAACTATACTCTTAGTCCTTCAGAATGCTTGGGTTTTCTCCGAGCTGAAAAGTTCACTTCCCATATATACATATATAACTGTATATAAATATATAGATATATATATACCAGTGTGTGGACTTATCAACTACTTTCTTTCTTGGTGCTTGAGACTCTATCTGCTGGATCATCTAGTAGAGGAAGGAAGCAGGGATGCAGGCTTAGTGACAAGCTGAGACACTCTAGACTTTATGCTAGGGGAATATGGCTTCTAGCAAAGTTCCTTTAAACCTGGGGTATTGTTACCCTTGGCTGACATACAGTGCCATGAAATATTCTCAATTTTATGATTCTGTTGTCAAGACACAGCTGGTCAGCAAGCCCTGCTGTGGGCAGGATGGAATGGTGTGGTGGGAATGGAGTCCAAGGGAATCTATAGTATACACGTGGCACAATTTTCTCCAGCTGAGTACAGAGTTACCTTGAAACCTGCAGCAACTTTGATGTTGCAGTTCACTTCCTGGGGAGTGGGACTGTAAGACTCAGCACACTGGAGCCACATGGACCTGCAAGTCCCCTTAGAAGGTATCTGGCAGCAGCACTAAATCTTCTGCTCTGGGAGCAGAGGTCTCCCAGGAGGTGAAACAGATGGCTTCAAACGCAGTGCAAGGAGAGAGGATAGCGTGGTCCCCTCTAGCTGCACCTTTAAGTGTGGGAATGCTAGGTTATGCAATAAAAGCCCATCTGCACACCCACAGAGGAGCACAGAGAAACAACAGAAGGTGTGGAAGCCAAATAACAGCTTGCCTTGCCTACTCCAGGCCCATGGCAGGACTCATCGGTCCATCATATGCCCATTTTCACAAGTCTAGAGGCACAACTACAAGTGGGAACCCAAGGTCAGGACTCAGAAGAGGCACCCTGTTTTGGCCCCTCAAAGAACTGTCCCAGGAGAGCCCCGGCTGCATTGTCCAGGCATGAAACCCTTCAAGATGGGTCAACTCCAGAGCACCTTTCAGACTGAATGGTCTCTGCATAAGGGAAGCAGAACACATTATGGCATTCAGAGGAAGAGCATTTTGGGACAAAACTATGTATGGGATACGTAGGACAGGAAACACAGGGAGGGAAAGCAATAGATTTAAGTGATTTGGGATGAACAAGAGTGGGAAAATAGAGGAATAAGGTGATAAAAAGGGTCAGTTGTATGTAAATTGTTTGCTGGTCAGTACACTTGCCTAGCCATGTTATGCACCTGAATAATGCAGTCAGCCTTACCTTCTCTATGTGTAAAATTAAAACATAGAGCTGCAGCGTCTTCAGCTCTCTTGGACTGTCAGATCTGGCATGACAAGTTTTCCTCCCAACAGTACCAAATACAGTGATACACATGGCATCAAAGGCATATATGTGAGGCTCACTTTCCCGGGGGTGGAACAGAGTATCTTGTGGACAGCTTGCACAAGAGCTGAGATTTGAGACTGTGAGCACAAAATTGTTTCTGCTTTCACCCATGCTGAGGAACAACAAAATGCATACCTTCCGGGAAAAAAATGCAGAACTGCACTAAGAAACCTGCTCTATCACAAATATGATGAAAAGTCAAAGGTTCAAAAAAAGGTTCAAAACAAGAGAAAAGAACTTACAATATTTGACAAACCTAGGAAATTATAGATGATAAGCTAAATGTATATTTTCCTCTATGGGGGAGAGCGGACTGTACTGGTCTTGCGAGTTACTCTGTGTCTTAGACAGCAAATGCTGTTTCTGTAACCCATCTCTTCCGTTCACCACCTCGTGTAAACAGGTGTCTGCTCTTTGCAGGGTTAACCAAGATGTTTAACTGTTTGCCCCTCTCAGCCACATACCTTTTGGTAGACTGTGCTTTATGGATTGAACTGCATTTTTTTGCTAAGAAAATACAAGACCAAACCAACAACTTCTAGTGCCTTCCCTAAACTCCCACTGTGTTTCCAGAAGAGACAGTCATTCTTACACAGTATACCCACAAGAGATCAGAACAGCTCACTCTCTGCAGCATAAAGAAACAAGGAATATTCCAAAGAAGTTTACATATAACAAGAGAAAATTACAATACCCGAGCTCATCTAACAGATTGCTGCTGCTGGAAAGTATGTTAGATCCGTTTAGTCCATGTAGTATAATGTTATCCCTGATGGAATACATGTGCAGCAGCAATAAAGCTCAATAAAAGTCCTCAGTTAAATCGTTGTATCCAAATTCATAACAGAAATGTGAGTCAGGGTGAATGGCGTTTCTTATAATCCATAACTTGTGTATGTTTAACTTTATTCTAATACTTACAAGAGACTGGCTCTGTCAGATTCAGCAGAGCTTTCAGACACTTGAAAGACTGATACTTTTCTTTTTATGTTAAAATTTTATCCAGTTTCTTTTCATGCAGAACAATGGTTTACTGACTAGATCTTAATCTTAATGCAGTGCCTTTATGGGTTGCAGATCAAGCTCCGAAGTACATTTCAGGAGTTTACTTACTTTTGCTCATTACTTAACACATAAGGATACATACAAAAGCAACAACAAAATGCTCAGAGCACTTAGCGTTACTGCCTACTACTAATTAATTTTATGCAGCACAAAGCTCTTCATATTAGATGTGCTTATTGTGGATTTTGCAGGTTCAGTAGGCCACAATGCTGTTTCAGAACTGAGCTTTATAGTAATATAAATGTTAACTAACAAGGTAAGTGTTATATTTTTGGGGATATTCTACTTCTTATTCTTCTTCCCTAGATATCCCTGTTTCATTGAGATCAACATGATGACACAGATTACTTTTGCACTTCCAGGCACACATCTGGTAAACTCTTAAATGTAAGCAGTTACTACATCATACTGATTTGGAGGATACCATGAACATCAATAACATGTAATAGACCAATGACTTGCCTCATCCCCTGTCCTTTTGTAATTCCTTACATTCAGGGCAAGAATGGCCCAGACACAGGTGACAAAAATTCTCTGGTTTTAGCACTTCATGTTGATAGAAGCCCCTGAAGGCCCCAGGTTACCAAACAGGAAACACTAGGCTAGGAGACTTTGAAGGAATTTAGGCTACATAAGTCAGACAAAATTTTATTTGGTCTTGTGTCTGTTGTTATTTAAATCTTTTGGTTGGGATTTTGTGGGACTTTGAGGGTTTGGGGTTTTTTGATTTTTGATACTGTGTGTCCTTCTCCTCACCTTTTCCCTGTTCCAAATTCATTACAGTGGCTCTCCAGCCTCTAAGGATATCTTTACACTTCTGCTACCTACCTGACATGCACTACTTGACCAGGTACTTCTCCAGCACCTTCCCAGTTCCTGCTGTAGATACTTTCTTCAAACAACTGTGGTTTTCCTTGCCGGGAGACATGCTCCACTTACATTGCAATAGAATAAATCAATCTATGTACATACTACGTTCTTCCAAAGCCAATGACCTGGTGTCTCATTTAAACATCATCTTAAGCTTTGAGATCATAAAGGTTTCAACTCAGAAACCTTCATTCAGATAATGGAGGCACTACAAATAAGCAACATCTTTTTATTTATATAAATTTATCATTCTGGATATTACACTTGTTTTATTTACAACAGTATACACTAAACCCACATTTACCAGAAATTTGTTTTGTCATGAGATCCACTATCATCATGTCTTTTAGAGGATATAATGCTCCATGTTTCTAGCAGCTATGAATGAGTTTGTTTAAGCTCAAAGCCAAGAATTTAGTTTTGTAATCAAAGACTCTGAGCTTAATTCCACTGTTACATGAATTGTCAACAGTACATTTGGCACAGGTTAGATAACTTTCAAATCTTTATCTTCTTATAAACCTTTTCGATGACAAGCAAATGAATCTGGAAGGTATTTAAAACCTCAGATAAAAAAGTAAAGCACAATTTATAAATAACTTGTTCAGTCAAGGTGCAAAATAACAGAGAAAGGGACCTAAAAATATTAGAGTACGTGGTGAAAATAATAATAAATTGAGAAAGACAACAACACGAGTTTGGAAACCAGATCAAGTGCTAGAAATGGAAAAAAAAATCACCTAATAGCTGTAAATCTTTGTTGTAGCCTCTAAGTAAAGATAGCTATGTATTTTTTGTTTGTTCTACTGAAAATTGACTATGTATTTCTGCACATACAGTTTGAAATCCTAGTGAATTAACTAATACAACTAAAATAGAACAATACTGTCTCTTAATCTTGAAATCAAATCCATATGACAATATATGAGTAACAACCTGGAATGAATCAACTAATTCCATTCCTGGAAATCCACAGGTATGTTGTTATCTAACTTAGTATGAGCCCTCTGAAACAGTAGCCCCAGATATCAGAAGGACAGGGCTTGACATCAACATAAGGCTTCAACCGCACAATTTTAGAGTACTATTTTTCAAGCAACAGGTACAGCTAATTCTTATCCTGCCTAAATGTTTTCTTGGAGTATGGAATGTCTTGCAACTGTCACTCTTCCTTTTTATGGTGAACTAGTTTTATGTATATGCTCAAAACCTATGGTGAACAGTGACTAAGTTAGTAATTTTTATAAATGTATCAATGGACACACTAATATTTTAAGAGAATTTCAATGATACTATAAAATTATGGACAGTAGTAATACATAAACAAAAATTTATGAACAATAAAGAAACATTCTGTACTTTCCATAGTATCTTATCATACATTTAGGAACAAGCACACACTATGGATGCAGTAGTCTGTCAGAGCTGGTATGACATTCAAAGCAGAACGAAAAATAGACCATGTCACTAAAAGACTCCGCCCCAAAACAATAAAGAGGGATCAAAAGTTCCCTGCCTCTGCAACGAGCAGGGATCAAAAGCTGCTATTTCAGATATGAACCACATGGCATCAATTTTAGTTAGTATCTCCAACCATGCTTTTCCTTTGGACCTTGGCTCTGGGATTGGTACAATAAGAAGAGTTTCTCACTTTTTTCTCCCTTTCAGACTGACAGGACAGCAAAGGCTTCCATTACGATGTGGATGCTGAAGAAAGACACATCTTTTTGGTATTTATGAATACCAAATTTCGCAGCTGAGATGCCAGGTCTTTTCCTCCTTGAGTACTTTGACAGAATTATTTTAAACAAAATGAATGTTCGATTGTTTTGCTCTGATAGCATGAATAGGGTAACGGTTTGATCTTAAATCATATAGGCACTTCCCAAAGATCATTTCTTTCTACTGTTTGTTGTGATTGGCTTAGCTCTTGTTTCTATCAGAAAAGAAAACTATGTTTCAAAGATGTTATGAACAACATCTGGAAAGGAGATGTCCTCACAGGCACAGCATTAATGTCATCATCCCTTTCATCTTCCTGATGCTTAGCCTGCTTAATTTCCTTTCTTGTTCTTTGTATGTTCAGTGACAAAATGACTAATATTTTCTCCCTGCTTTCCCACCCTTAAACTTCCCTTATTTTCACTTACATTTCCATTACTCAAACAAATTTAACAGTAATCATGATCCTTCTTTGTTACTTTGAGGAAGTTGAAGTTATTTTCTTTATTTGATCAGATAAAAGTAATTATTGGCAACATATCTCTCACTCATATTAATACATATTTCTTAGCTATCAATTAAGTAATAACTTAAGAAACAGTTTGTATGGTTTAATTTTACACACAGAAAGCCCTGCTCATGTAAGCCAGCACAGCTATAGTAACACAGCTTTGAAGTAAGGTCCAAAATGTCTTCTTTAGATGAGGTATATTTGATTTCACAACACTGGGTATATGTGAAAATATTAATAGAGGCTATTTTTAGGAGATTTTTCCTTAACTATTTCTTGTAGTTCTTCTATACCACTTTTTGTCCAAATAACAGTTTTATTTCACAGTTTTAATCAATATTTCACAGTGTAGAACATGCGTATTCTACCTCTGCCAAGACTAGATCATAAACTGGAGGAATTTTTCTTCTTTTTATTCTTTAGTCAGCACAAAATATAGATTTTTATCTAATAAGGAGATACAGAGTTTTCTTTCCTGAACCTACAGCTACTGATCTGATTAAGCTTTTACCCTGAAAGGTATACTGTTTTAAAATAACATTTCATCTTCTTTTCAAAGGAAGACCAGCTGTCAATTATTTTTACCTTCTAAATTTAGGAAGCAATGCCAAGCTCTATGGGAAAAACATCAAAAACTAGAGAATTATTTTTTTTAAATATGCTGAAGAATTCTCAATTCACTAGATTTTTTTTTTAGCCAGTTTTACAGTTAGACCTAAGATCATTCCTACTGAGCAGCCAAGTTTACAGGGCCTTTGTGCATCTTTACACAGGCTGATATGAACCCTGCAGAAGTTCTACTGCTGCTAGAGCACAGCACATTTTGAAAGTTTTGTCAAGCCCCACAGACTTAAGTAAAAACATTTTTCATAAATTCAAGACAAAAAACACCCTGTGATCTCACTGTAAGATATGATGTGTTTTCAATACTGGATGAAATTTCCAAATGCAAACTCTTGCATCACATGAAACCACGCTTCCCTCACACTGGTGTTTCCACATCGTTCAGATAAGACCCGGTCCGGGAAGTGAAAGAAGGAGCGAGACTTTCATTTCTCTTATATATCAGCGTGGAAAGTCTTTTGCAGTCTGATCTGAAACTGTTGACTTCTCCCTTTCATTATGTCTTTTTCTTCTGTTGGAGGAGAGTCAAACAAGACGGAAACGAAATGAGGTGTCAGTGTGAGAGTACACATGGAGACATTAACCTCAGATGGGGTAAATAATTGTTTTTCTCAGCAAAGCTCACAGACCTCTGGAACCATATCCAGGCTGAAGGACTGACCTGTGTTGAGTAAAAATGCCAGAGAGAAGTGGCCACTTAACTAGCAATGGACATGCTTGCTAAAATTAGAACAATTGCCCTAGTAATGATTAACAGTGCTGTAGACAATGCACAGCTAATGAAGTATCTGCTGTCTAACAGACAATGTCATAAAAGGCTTCCTTTTTCATCTCAGCCTACACATCAGGGGCTTCTACACCCTTGAGGAAGAAAGGAAGATAAAACTTACAGGGAAAAATATTGGATTAATGAACTGAGAACACATAACACATAAAACAAAATAATAAACTGACACTGCTTTGTAAATAACTAAAAATCCTGCAGGAAATATCATATGCAATTCAGTTAGGTTTTACATATATGTATATATTTTTTTAATATATACATATTTTTCTTCAAAAGTTTAGTCTTATGCCTATGTATCTATTATATCTGTGTATGTATGTGTTCTAAACCTATGAAACAAAAAGGTGTACGTGCACATTCACAATTAGTAAAGCAAGAAACTAATTCTGTGTCAGTTGGGAATTAGCAAGATGAAGAACTTTGGGGCTCAAAATAGAAAACTACTTAAAGAGTCTTTTGTGTTACAGAGAACCTTATCTGAAACACACTAACATCATCAGGAAGACAGTTCCCTAGTACATCAGTTTTCTGAAGTTAAAGAACATTAAATATCTTCTTAGTTATCTGTCATGTATGTACTGTCAAGGAGTCCTGTGACTCCCTAGCAGGTGGGTGGGAGAAAAAGCAGAAAAGCAGAACCTCAGAAACCCAGTCAAATAATCGTGGATAAAAAGAATGAAGAAACTGTATGCCATCAAAGCACACAGACTCCACTTGGTCCCATCATTTTCCATTGTATGGAGAAATAAAACTGTGCACTTATAGGGAGTGGACGTCTTCCAATTCCCCAGAACTTCCCCTTTTTCCTTGAGATATTAATGCTTTAGAGGCTTGTTGAGTAAGAGCTTAACTATTTTGGGACGTATTTATTTCCCACCTTAAACTTCCTTATTTTCACTTACGTTTCCATTACTCAAACAAATTTAACAGTAATAATGATCTGTTACTGTTAATTATTATGATATTGAAGAGGACCGTCCAGTCCCCTTCAATATATTCATCAATGACCTGGATGAGGGGATAGAGTGCACCCTCAGCAAGTTTGCTGATGACACAAAGCTGGGAGGGGGGGCTGACACACCGGAAGGCTGTGCTGCCATACAGAGAGACCTGGACAGGCTGGAGAGCTGGGCAGAGAGAAACCTTATGAAATTCAACAAGGGCAAGTGTAGGGTGCTGCACCTGGGGAGGAATAACCCCATGGAGCAGTACAGGTTGGGGNGTCTCTTCAGTCTGGAAAAAAGACGGCTGAGGGGGGATCTTATCAACGCTTATAAATACTTCAAGGGTGGGTGTCAGGAGGATGGGGCCAGGCTCTTTTCAGTGGTGCCCAGCGACAGGACAAGAGGTAATGGGCACAAACTTGAACATAGGAAGTTCCATCTCAACATGAGGAGGCACTTCTTTACTTTGAGGGTGGCAGAGCACTGGAACAGGCTGCCCAGAGAGGTGGTGGAGTCTCCGTCTCTGGAGACATTCAAAACCCGCCTGGATGTGGTCCTGTGCAACCAGCTCTAGGTGACCCTGCTCCAGAGGTCCCTTCCAACCCAACACCTTCTATGATTCTGTGATTCTTTCCTGTCCATATCCAAAGATAAGTTCCGAGGCAACCATACCGGGGGTTGTAGAATAACATACTTCCTTCCTAGATAGCCGTTTGGCCTTATCACATTCAATATTTGAAGGTGTGTTATTTCTAGATTTTGAGGGTCTGTAAATTTGCAGAAATGAAACAGTCTTACTTCAAAAGTTAACATCCTTGGTTAAAGATCCCTGCAGAAGTATTAAATTCATGCATGTACAACCAAAAGCTGAGCTGACAAAGTATACATACAAAATCGTGCCACTGAAAACAGAAGGATGCCTGGAGTGAAAAGTAAATGCCACTGTTTTTAAGTTTTTATTTGTACTGTCTGCTTCTGAACATATTTGCTGCCCATCCATGTGTCAGCAAAATGCAACAGCTTGTGAGCAAAGAAGGATTATTTGCAATTTTTTAAAGGTTTCTGAAGCTTTGTTTCTTGTTTTTGATACAAGGTGAGGTCAAGGTGATGATGACCTCTCCCTCTTTTGCTGCAGATGTGTTAAAAGGCTTTAGAGATTTCAGACAGTGTCTGTAGAAAGGTTTTTAGCACTGTGAGGGTGAACATATTTCCTTTCTCACATATGCAGTTGCAATGCTGCCATTCATCTGAAAAAGGTCCGTCCTTTCCCCCTCCATCTGTCTCAGTTTATGCACACAAAAAATTCACAGTAAGTCTGAAGGAAAGGGAGGAGCATCCAGTATATATTGCTACTTCTTCATTCTTTTGTGTCATACAGCCCCGGCTGAATTTTTTTAGCTTCCCTTGGCCTCTCAGAAACTCCATTTTTTCTGATATTATAATCAATCATGTTCAGTCTTAGTCAAGAAATACACATTTTCCACAGGCAAAGATTTTTAAAGTATCTGGAACTGTATATTACCAGTCTCCAGCCAGCTCATGGTAGGAGCCTGTGATTCGACAGGGATCATTTACAGCATTTTCGTATGTGCATGACATAACTGCTGTGTTCCTGGTTACATATTTAAAGTACACAACAGCATCCCAGTTACACACTGTTCTAGATTATAGCAGTGCAATATGGATCAATATACACTAGTTACTGAGGTGTGTTGTCTAATGCACCTCGGCATGCTTGCTACCTGCTTTATTCTTTACAGTGGTGAGTGAGTTGGATGACATCAATATTTCATGCCGAAAGAAGAGTGTTTCTCAAGCCAGCTCTTAAGGTCCCCTTTCCACTTCTGCCATCAGTGTCCTGATAGCCACTTGGCTAATGCTTTGACTGATGGACACTTTCCCTATGGACTGACTAGCAATGAGATGCAGGATCCCTCTTCTTCCCAAATAGCTTCTTCCCTTTAACCATACTTCAGCTTGTTCCTTAGATCCCGATGTTCATTACAGCTCCTCAGCAGAAGTTAAATGATCCCAAGTCAAATCCGTGCAAAACAGGTGAAATCAGATCATCAGTAGGAACAAACATCAAGATTAGCTGGATCTCCCACAGAGAAACCTCAGCTGAATGCTCAGCTGAGAAAGGAGTATGCCTGGTTGCAAAGCCTGAGTTTTAATATATCATCATCTGCTAGAAATGACTGTTCAAGACTTACATTTTTATGTTACTATAACTTCTCTACTGTTGTAGCCAGCAAGTAAAATTGGGTTGAAGAATGATTTATTCTTTTTTACATACTCTTTATTAAGCAAAGAAAAAGAGAGAAGCTGAAAACTTTAATTTTCCCCTCTAAACTATAACTCATTGCCAGGAAGATTTATTGAAAGAAAAAACAAAGACGTAAAAATTAAAATAGCGTAACAGAAAGAAAGAGGGAAAGAAAGAGAGAAAGAAAGAGAGAAAAAGAGAGAGAAAGAGAGAAAGAGAGAAAGAGAGGAAGGAAGGAAGGAA
>VWZL01000840.1:629028-667915 GCA_013396915.1 Stercorarius parasiticus
AGAAAGAAAGAGAGAAAGAGAAAGAAAGAAAGGAAGAAAGGAAGGAAGAAAGAAACGAAGGAAGGAGAGAGATTTGTAAGGGAAAAAAGCACAGGAATTGTACATAAATGATTAGGAAATAAAAAATAAATACATAATCACAGACTGTCCTTTCATGACATCACCTTTAAATAGTCATCAGTTAAACAAAGAGCTTGTAGATGAGAAATAATTTTCTATGTATAATGGCAGAATACAATAACAATAATAGCAAGACAAAGAGCTGTCATTTTTAGAAGAATCTGGAGTTTTACTTTGTTTCTTAGAGCTCACACTATCATTTAAATACACTCTCATTAGCAATTATCCCACAGAAAGAGATTAATATGTTCTAACAAAGAGGCAGGCTAAGTCTAAACTGTTTACTTTGTAAATACTATTTACCTTAAACTGAGGGTAAATGCAGCTTTATTAGGTGAATTTTCCATTTCATTTCTTTTGCCTGAGCTATTTAAAATATCTTCCTTTGAGAAGGGATTGATCTAAAGACACAAGAAATGCAAGTGTAATTTTTAAATTAAAATAGGTTTTTTACAGGTGTTTTAAGTAAATATTAGGATTTTGTTCTTAAATCTCATGTATATGTATTTAAAAGCTTCTTATCAAATAAGATTTAATCAATGTCATGCACTCAGGGACATGGTAAGGAGATCCAAGAGAGGGTTTTCTACATTTTTAATTGACTAAACTTCAAGAAGCAGAATAAAATAATCAGATGTCAAGGACTGAACATCCAAATTAGCTGCTATTCATATAGCTCTGTCTCGGCTGAGACACTCAGCTGTAAAGCAGCATACTTGTCTGTAAATACAAACTTGTTGTAGGCAAGTAAAATAATGAATAGTGGAGTAGAAAATCAGAGACCACAGTGTCACACTTTTAAAAATTACAATACATTCCTTTTTAGTATTCTAGGATTTTTGTTTTGCTTGTTTTACCATAGCTAGGTCTGCATGTTTACTATGCTTATGATTTCCCTAACAAGATCCATACATCAAGTTTTTGAGAGGCTGAGACACAGGAGGGACTTAAAAAAAAAAAAAAAAGCTTTCATATCGTAAGTTTGGCGGGTGGAGGGAAGGGAGAGATATTGATAACTATGAAGAATTTGGAACTGGGGCAAGAAAAGGATGCAGACAAACTCTATTTCCAAGGCAGGGAGGGAGACAGAGAAGGAAGTGGGTCTGGAGGTGAGGAGAGAGGCAGAGCATGAGGGAGATAGGGTCAGAGACAGAGGGTGTATGAGAAAGAAAGGGAGCAACAAATAGAGTGAGAGAGGCAGCGTGAAAGAGAGAAAAGGGGGAAAGGAGGAGAGAGAGAGGGAGAGAGAAAAGGAAGAATGGGGGTAGGTAGGGAGAAAGTGTGTGTGAGGAAGAGAGAAGGACAAGAGACAACTCATTTTTGCTTTATCTTAGTATGACTGAGAATGATTTCTCGATCTAATATGATCTAATGAAAAGTAAACATAACTTCTGAAGAAAAATAAACTTTGTTTTCCTGCCATAACTTTTGCTATTTTGATAAATTGGATTTCATCTTCATTTCTAAAAACTCTCTCAAAACCAAAGCTTTTCCCCTTTTTACCATCAGTGCCAACCAGCTGTAATCACAACCTTTACACCAACTGCAAGGTCCTATCAAGGAAACAGGTGTGCACCGTCGGGGGCTAGTAGATTTAGACTGGAGTACTGCAAAGCCGTGATATCAGATTACTTCCAAAAAATACATTTCTACCAGTAAGACAGTCAGTGAGTCCAAGCGTGACAGACACAGAGCTTAATCTCTCTGCCATACCTTCTGCTGGGAAATGGTGAGTGACTATTTGGGTTCCGCTCCTTTGGGTGCTGTCATCTACTAATCACAGAAGCAGTATTTCTGTAAAGCAAATGTATCTGAGAGTCATTCAGTATTAAGCTGGGATGAGAAAAATCAGCAATTTTATTATAATTAGAACTGTAGTACAGAAGCACGTAACAAGCAAGCAAGCAAAAAAGAAAAAAAAAAAAAATCCCTACAGACTAACTCCCAGCCCACCCCCTGTTTGTCATCTTCCGAAGATTCAGTCTGCAAGAGGCAGTTCATTATATGCACTGTGTGCACTAAATAAAATAATCTCTTCTAGCCACTGATTAAAATGAAGACAGTGTTTTAATAGGGTGACATCAGCTGCAGCACTTCAGCTGGGCTATGGCTGCTGTCTTTGAAAGACTTTGATTTCGCTAATCACTGCTGTTCTTCTGGGTTGCTAACTACAAACTCCAAGCAGAACAAATTCATTCCTGATGGTGTCTTGTAGCACACAAAGTGGAATAATATGAATGGAGGCCCCAAAAAAGTGATCAACATGGAATTAAAAGCCTCTGCCAGAACAACCGAACAATCTGCAGGTGAGCAACAGAGATATGAAGGGTTATTGAGTGCTTCCTGGTGAGTTGTCACTAGCTCTGAGCAAGTGACCCAAAATTAAATGTTCATTCAATAATTTTCATTAATATGATTTATATACTTTTATCTAAAGGATTTCTCTGATGTCATCTCACAAGTTTTACTAGGCTGCCAGCAAAAAGACATGCCGAACACCCTGAAAATGATAAAGGAATCATATTCTGCTTTGATCTATTCCCATGCCAGAACACCATTAGTAAAGGATGAAAATGGGGTAGTTTCTCTACCAATACTCATGATCATCTTCCCTCATCTTTGTAAGCTGTTGCACAGGCTATTCTGGGAAGAAGTCTTCCCAAATACAGATGTGCTACTGCTCTCCATGTCGATCCATCACAACAGCCTCTGAAGTGGCCAGATGCAAGAGACACATGATGCTCAGGCAGTAAAACTCAGTTCGCTGGCTGTAGCTTATCAGCTCAGCCTTGCTTTGACTTCCTCTTTTCTATATTGCCAGCAGGGGAAAGGAAAAGGGTGTGGTGGTACAATAGGGGCCATGACACCATCCTATCACTTGGAGCTTACATCATGTCAACCAGAACAACTTAAACCACAAAACAAACCCCTCATGGGACTAAGGTTTCATCTTTTTGTCCATATATTATTTCAGTCAAATTTCCGGTTAAGAGGGATGCAAACTTTTGAAAAACATTGCTAAGAGTTAAGTGTTTTCACTCAAGCAATAAGAAGCGTCAAGTCATGATGAATTTCTGTGATTCTCACTGGAAAATACAGTTATTTTAAAAAATACAGGAATGCCTATGGTGTATAAACCTATTACACACTCATCTGCCAAGCATCACGTTAGCCTAAGGGTATTTAATGCCACCAATGTTTAGTCCTGCAGTCCTCATCCAGGCAGTTTTCAGAAGATATTACCCTTCACAGGTTGCCAGTGCCAGTCCCTGGCCCTATAAGTGCCTCCATGTCCAAAGTAATTCATGCTGTGCATAGAAGAATCAAGGATTTTTGCTAGGGTTTGCCTAGGTCTCTGCACACAGCTACCTCTACAAAAAGTTTAGTTATAGCTCTCTATTATGTTTGTCCAATATCAGGAAAAAAAGCCAAACGAGGTGTTGGGTTTCCACAGTGGTTTGCAGGCAGTTTCCTACATACAGAGTGACCACAGATCAGAGGATTTATTTTCTTGTAGCGGTTCAGTGACTGTCAGGTCTCTCAAGGCCACTTCAGCTCAGCTCAGCTGAGGCCAAAGACCACTCTAACATTGCTGAGGGGTTGCTCCATGGCTCAGGAAACACAGAGATAGACACATGCATCTTTGCAGTTCATCTCTTTTACCAAGCAAACTAAAGATGTCAAAGCTGCAGCCGTCCCATTAAATTATGTATATTTGCAAGTTATTGCCTTCTTAAAATTTGCATAAACATTCCACGCATATTTTATAGAAAAACTGACAAAACACATTTAGGGAAAAGTCGTATGAAATAGCTGAATAGGTTTGGGGAAAAAAAAGTATATGCAGGCCAATTATGATCACATTCACTTAGTGATATAAGATATTGAGTCAGAAAAACGATGATATGAATGTTATCTGCTTTTCAAGGACAAAGCTTGTGGAACTTCAAACACAAAATATCATTTTAGATGAGAGACCCATTAAGTAGCTTTTTCTTTGTTTTTAAGATCTTCAGAATAAGAGGAGAAGTTACAATTTCCTCAATTATAAATACTAAATACGTAAGGACTATATTTTTACCTTTTGCTTGTGGATTTGCATTGTTTCTTGAAAAACAATCAAGCATACATCTTTCCCCAACATCTTCCCATACTTAATAATGTATAAAGTGAGGGTTTACAATCATATTTTTAATAAGACACACAAACACACTCCCCATCCCCCTCTTTGGTATTCAGTTAAATACTCATTTCTTATTTTGTTCTTTAAATATTCAGGCAAATGAAGAGCCTGTTGGAGAAGCTGGTATTTTAGAGTTCTTTAAAACCAAGTTTTATTTTAAGTAGCACTTAAATCATTTTTAGGCATTTCAGTACACAAATTGCAGAGTATATAAGTGCTCAAGATTTTGCCTACAATTGTGTCACATTCTCACTATATAAGGTCTCCCTTCAGCTAAATGGAGTTTGACTGATGAAGAACTAAATGATTTGGTGCTGCATTCCGAGTCCTACATTGTGACAATATTCTTGTTTCTTTCCCCTGTCATTGATAAAAATAATGCCATTAGCCCTGGAGTAAATGGTTTCAAAATATCAACTACCTTTATGGAGAAGTTTATTTCTTTTTTTGCACACAAGCAGTACAAAAAATACTCATATGTCTCTGCATCTATTTCTGCATTTTCACAGAGTAAAGTAATTCTGTCTGTAACGGGATCCTACCCAGCAGATGTTAATTTCATGTGATTACAAGACATAGAAAGAAATAAATGAGTATACAGACTTTTCTGAGATCCTTTTAGTCATCTACATTCCCTTTGAACTAAGACTTTCACAGGCTTTCTTGTGTGAAATATCATCTGAAGACATGATCATATGGAAGATTGTTTTGCCTATATTTTGAGCTAAATAGAAGGATCATACAGAAAATCAGAATATGCTTGGTTCTGTTAGCATGACTTGAAACTAAGTTAATTAATTCTGCTAAGAGGCCAAAGATATTAGCGTAGCAATGAATTTAAGTTAATGCAATAAAATAAGTTTAGGCTCAAAGCTGACTTATATTCAGTGAGCTCAGAAAGTGGGCTGTAATCTCCAATGAAGTCATTCTGCGAGTCTCTCTCATATTTGCTACCAGTGTATTAATCCAGTTCATTCTCTTTGTGAAGCTTTTCCACCTTACAAATTTTATTCTCTTGGTGCTGAAAATTTTTACCCACTGTAGGAGATCTTGTAAGATGTCAATTCTTGGCACATCACAGGAGCGAGACCACAACACCCTGTGTTTCTCACAGAACTATCAAGATGCAAGAACTCAGCAAAGCTATTTGGAAAAATATTAACTGTCATTATTCATTCTCATTTTTAAAAAATGTATAATGTTAAAAAAATTTTGGATAACAGTGACGATTTTTCTAAAAAATTAAAGGTTATGGTTGCCTCTATTCTAGGGTGTTCAGCACGAGGGATTTTGAAATATCCATATTATTCATCCAGAAATGCCTCACCTATCAAATTCTGAAAAACATAGCCTCTGAAACTGTTTTGTCTTAAATACGAAACTTCCATGACTGAGCAGTTTGAGAACATTTTACTTTGAATATATGGAGTATACAACTTCCACATGTCTTCCTGAACATCAAGAGTTTTCTTAATACTAGTTTAGCACAAACTTTGTAAGTGGAGTGGAATAGATTTTGCTAAGGCCTATGGGATTCTTCTAAGCCTCATGGGATGCTTGCTACAATTGACATATTTTTCTGCAGAAAATAAGCATGACCATTCACTGTTCTAGGCAAGTATACATGTAAAGTGATAACACTTGAAAGAGGAGAAGAAAGAAAAGAAAATATAGAACCCTATGGATTAATGTAAGAGTGATTGCAACTTTATACTGGCATGAAGATAAACAGGTTTTACATTGTGGACATCTATCTCATTCTCAGTAAGTGATGAACAACTTTGCTGTTTTTCTCTGCTAATTGTTTAACTCTGGTAACTGCAAGAGAGAATTTGTTTTAAAAGTATGAGGTACCCTGAAAAAGGGGACTGATTTGGAGAATGCCAAAAAGGTTACACTAGTCTCTTACTTCATGCAATTGAGAGATGAGCGTGCCATCATTTCTTGTTTCACATATATTTGTCAGCTAAATGGATGGCTTAATATATTGCTCTTTCACTGAACAAATCTTTTGTGTAGGCTTACATTATTTTGAATATAAGGAGTCTGAAAATTGAAAATCATCGACCAGCTAAACCTTGCCTAATATCACAGAAATCCAAAAGGATTGGTGAAGATTTTATTGACTTTTGAGCATTAAATATTACCTTTGAAGAGATGTATTGTCATTTCTCAGGCAACATGATAAATTTCACAGTGGTACTTTGCTAACTGGAGCTAGCTAATAGGTGAGAAAACTTGCAGAGCTTCTGCTGTCACAAGCTGCCAGGGTTTTTCTTTTGGGGATACAGTAACCCATACCTTCTCTGTTTTGCCTCTCTGGCTGAAGTATTGTCAGGTGTGTACATCTGGAACTGCATCACAGACCAGGTCAGACACCCACCCAAGCAGCATCCTGTTACACAATGCAAGTTACGCCAAAGTCCCGAAGCAGTAACCAGAGGCTTTAAAACTTTACTCCCTAACTTCCAGTAACTTCTAAACAATAAAGCTCAAGTAATATCCCGTGCTCTTTAATAAATCTAGCTTACACCTGTGTAAGCTCACAAAGACAGACCACTGCTTGAGGACTTTGGGCAATTGCTTCAAAAGAAAGGGCAAGAACCGAGCCACTGAAAAGTAACAGAATTGCCTACCCATTTCTTTTTCATATGTGAGACATGGTTGAAAAAAACCCCAACAACAAAACCACTTTGTACTCTTATGTATGCATATGCAAATTAAGAACAAATTGAATAAGTATGCTTCCTGAGCACCCAATAATGATGCTCAAGCCTTGCTTGTGGGTGGGAACAGCTTTAAAAAATAGTATGTGGCCCTAGCAGTTGTGATATCCCTAATTAAGAAATGCTACATCTGCTCATTTGTTGTTCCATTTTCTCTCTTTTACCCTTTTATGTTCAGCCTGCCTTTTAGCTTCAATAGTCATCTTAAAGTGGTTGTTCAATCAAAAATGGTGTATTTCATGATTACAAGTGTTTTACAAAGTCAAGAGCATTTATTCTGTGCTCTCTGAACCAAAGATTAATGCAACATGAGAAATGTTGTATTACATGTGAAAAATTAATCATCAACATCATAACATCTTTGGCCCAGAAATTTTTCCTAATATAAATTTATTGGAAATTTGCCACTAAATTAAAATGCTATACCTCCTTCCCCTACCTGCTCCACGTTAATTTCAACAAATGCAGCTTTGAAAGGCATTCAGATGACTTGTTTTTCCCCTTCGAATATGAAATTTCTGAGAAAAAGAGAAACCACGCCACAGATGTTAGGCCAGCAGTACTGTAGAGGTGGGACTCCATAGGCTGCTGTTAAGCTCATGGCCATGCTCACTCCCAGTCCTGTGTGTAACCATGTAGACCAGTAAAACGCCGTTGTCATTGCTAGTAACAGGCCAGTAACAGGCCATACATTTTGTATTTCTCTAACTGACAAGCTGTCTATGGTTAATTTGTTCTATTATTTTTCTCTGTATGGCACAGCAACAATTTTTATATTGATAGTAACAAGCAGTCATCCTATTTAGCATGAACTACTACTCCAACACATCATGTAAAGAAGCACAGATCTGGTACAACAGCAGAAGCTTTGCAAAATGGAGGCACAGGACGTGGTGTAGGACAGTGGGTTGAGAGATGAGGCACAGGCTTGGCCCTGGAGACCCTGCAGCAATAAACAACTCACTAGTGGTCAGTTAAAAAATGCAGACTTGTAGCTGGAAATAAAATCTGATTTTAGGTGACAAAGAAATGGTGTGCAACATACACAAAGTTATCTAAAGGGTGTGTATAGTAAATCTGGGTGTAACATGGAGCTGCAGACTCATGAAGAAAAAGCAAGATGTAAAGATGTGTTAGCAAACATAAAATTTACCCTAAGTGGATCCTAGAATGAAAAAGAAAGAACCAACATGAACATCATATATCTCCTAGCAAAGGACACCGGATGCTGACAACTCCCCATAACTCCCCATGAGCCATGAGAATGACCACATTGACATTAGAACCAAAAGGAGCAGAGGAAGGATGCACATTCCACCAGAAAAAAACAAACAAACAAACAAACAAAACCTAAGCATGTGTATTACAATTTAAATGGTACTGTTACTATTACTAAGATTCCCCCCCCTCCCCCGCCCTGGTATTCTAAAAGTATTATTATTATTTTTCTGTAATAGTCAAATCTAGACTAATAATGATTCTTGAATTACATTGTCTATATTTTGCCAATGCTAACAATACGGTCTTAGATTTATATGTAAAATTTGTTTCCTCTTTGTCTGTAAACCAGATTCTGAAAGTAACTTATGTATTGACCTGACATTGTGCCATCACATTTCTCTGCTGGATGAAAATTCAGGAAATTCAGCCAGCAGTAAAAGTGTCCCCAGGAGACTAGCAATGTAAGAACAATGAAATGGGAACTACGAAGGCAAAAAAAATTTCTGTGGGAAACGCCAACCATTGCCAAGACTTAATTTTTTCATAAAATTTCCTGTTTCCCTATATATTGTGTTATTCTTTTTTTATATTGTCTATCAAGAAACATTTGAGTTAATGCTAAAAAGGATCTTCTTAGAGACAGTAAATCAAAATTACATCTATCATATATTCTAGTTATGAGCACTAACATTGGTTTGCTTTCTTCTCACACTCGTGATTCAGTGCTTTTTGTACAGCATTGGCAAGTGGCCTGGCTGATAAATGGGAGATTTAACATGTTGGTATCTAAAGCAAGCAAATGTGGACTGAAATATGCTTTAATGATCATTGCTGGGAAATGCTCTTTGCTTTTGAAGTAGCTTCAAATCTCTAGCACACGGATTCAGTTCTTTTTTTCTTCTGCTTCTTTTTTTTTCTCCTTCTTTTTTCTTTTTTTTTTCCCAACACTTTTAGCCAAATATGCTATTGCCATCACGCAAAAGATTTTTGTCACTGAACCTACCAGTCTCAGTACGTCATAATATCCAGGACTGTTAAAAAAGTATCTAGAGAAGGAAGACTGATTTTCCATCACATTTCTTTTCTGTCAGGCTACTACAGACATCCAAACTGTCCTCAGAAAAATTCATTTAACTCCTTTTCACCTCAAAGCTTTTGGCAGCACTGCATTAATATAAAACAGCTTCAGCATCATCTCTTGTACTTCAAGTCTGTGTATGAAACTTTATGCCACAGGCAGTAAACTGTTTCACAGACCATGCAAGACTAGAAGTGCTTTTGGTTACCAGTTTTCTGAATTATTTCTATACTGACATCAATAGTGCCTCATTATTTAAAAAATCTATTCCAGAAAAGACCACAAGAAAGGGAGAGGCCACCACTGTCTTACCTAAGCCTTTTGCTAGACCTTTACAGAGAAAAAGTCAATGGAAATTAACCTTGAAGACTTTTTTCTTTCTTAAATTTCGATTTTGTTTACAGACTTGTCCAGAATCATGGGAAAATCCACTAAAATTACTGATGCTGAACAGGTTAATTTTCCCTGTTGGGGAAATTAATCTGTTGGCTTAATACCAGACAAGAAGCAACTCAGGGTATACGAAGGGGCCAACAGGCTTTTCCAGATAACACACAGTTCCGTGATCCTAAAAGAAATCTGTATTTCCTTCAGAGCCTTCTTCCTTGCTGAGGCGGATGCTGCCTCAGCTGCACGCTATCGCCCTCCTGCAGGAACTCCTTCTCATCACCGAGGAACTGTCAGGCAATGCTGACTGTAACTGCTGTTGCAACAAAATGATGGTGGGCGCAGTCTGCAGGGGCCCCCCACAGGTCCTGCCTGTGATGGCCAGGGTGGGTGCTTGCTGAAGGATTACTGTTCTTTTGCAAACAGGAAGCTCCTAAAGTTCATTCCAACTTCATGGTTCCTTCTTGCCCGGACTAAAGTTACCTGACGCATCCCTTAATCAGCCCATGTGTTCATATGGCACTCCAACCAGAAACTTTCTATCCCTTTAAAGGAAGTTTTGGACTCATTTCTGTAAAACAAAAAGTAGAAAAAAATAAAAACAGAGTCTTTGTTTCAGGCCTTTACACCCTGTGCTGGTTCTTCTTTCCTCCCTACTAGTTTCAGGAGAATATTTCCTCCAGAAAGGTCTTGCTTTTCCCAGCTACCACATTTATCCATCCCCAGTGTATGTTGGACCACTTAACCACCCCCCCTGCTAAAACGATATCACTTCCTTCCTGCTGGAATTTGTCTGCCTTCAGATCTAGCCACTGATTCCTTTCTAAAACTTTTTTCCACCTTTAACTCCTGGCAATTTTCCCATGTATCTGTATATACAAGATGTTAACGTCTCTTGATTATTTCTGCATCCTGCTGGGTTTTCATACTGGTGGAGGAAAACACAAATACTCCTTTGCTTTTTCACTGTTTAGCACACACAGCATCAGAAAACAATCTAGCTGTCATCTGCCTGTAACTCCTAATTTCTGCCTTGCTGCAGGAAAGCTTTTAAGGTAAGAGGAGAGCCTGATAGCAATCAGCAGCCACACAGAGGTGCCTGCTCCACAACTCAGTCATTAGCTTTAATCCCATCTGTTGCTTAAGCCTAAAAGGTAGGTTTAGGTGAAAAAAAAAAAAAAAAAAAAGAATGACTGACGTGTTAATATATGTAATATCTGAATCGAATCATTGTTATGCTTTGTCAGTGCCAGCTAATGCACAGGAAAAAGTGTTTTTCTTGCTCTTTCATTTCAGTAGATCTGTGTAGCATTATGAATTGTAACTAGCATAAGTGTTCAAGGAACAATAAACTGAAGGTACAACCAGAAACATTTATAAAGCTTCTGCATTGATAAACCTCATTTAAACAGCTTAAGATTCAAAGATCCTGAGTATCTTAAATAATGTGAATGGCTTTATCGTGCTGCTACTCTGAAACACACTCGCCCAGATGGTATCTGTTAGAAGTACTTTAAAAAGCCACCCCATTCCTCTGTCAGTCCCATCCCCCCCAACCCCCCAAATCCCCTCAGACCAAAACTGTCCACCAGCCGCTGCAGCCTTGCCCCTCGCCTGACAGCTGCCAGGAGGCTCCTGCAGCAGGGCTGGCCCTGCCGCAGGAAGAGGACATTTGCACAGCTGACCACACTCCTACTTACACGGCATCAGCAACAGGGTCACCCCATTAACATCAGCTTTCCATACACACACACACTGTCTCTTTCTCTTAATGTGTTTACAGTCCTTGTAATTTGTCCATTACCTCATTATTACCGATCCCTCTCCTGGACTAAGTTTCCTTTCATGTATTTATTTCTGCCAGTGGTTTCAGTCTTTATTTCAGAATGCCTTTCCTAAGGCAACAAAATCTCTATTCTTCAATTAAAAAAAAAATAATTATGCAAATATTAGCTACTCACAACATGTGTCAAACATCACCCCTCGGTCACCTCGCTGTTGCTGCATCTATTTCCCATCCACACTCCAGGCTGGCTGCCACAAAGTGGTCACAACACTGAACATGCTCTAATTTCACTGTCTCTGAATGATAAATTTCTGCTGGAAGGAAATATTTCAATTTATTCTACATGCCACCAAAGAGAAGATGTAAATATACTGTTGGCCCAAATCAAATTTGAAAACAAAGTATGTTTTTCAAATATCCACACTAAATGTTTGAGGGTTTTGTGTGTGAAACAATACACTGAAATCTACTTTTGTAAGTGCTGAGGAAAACCTAGTTTCACCAAACACAACACCTTTTCAAACAGCTAAAATCTAAACTACTTTGCTGCACATATTTTATGTGTTATACTGTAGTATAAGCCAAGTCAGTGACTCAAGTCAGAGACCCTGAGGACTTTTTCTAAGTCAAGCAACAGAAGTACGTCTTATATATAACTTGAGCGTAAGAAACTATGGGACAGCAATCCTGCCTACAGCTTTACTAGACAGTAAGCTGGCCTCACACATAGGCTGATAGCATAATCATACCCAATGAGTTTTTTGCTCTGCTGTCTGTACAGTATAATACACATCTGTTTTCTACCTGGCCGCCTTTTCACTTTAGATTGTGTCGCCATCATAAGAGAAGGAAAATAAAAGCATTCTGGAGAGTTCTTTGCCAGCTGCATCATCAGCCACTTCAACAGTGAGGTGAGCCATAAGCAAGGGAAAAATACATAGTTCTGATATATACCTGAATAAGGAGCTCAGTCTGAAGTCACATGTATTATGGCTCTTTCCTGATTTACAATTCATTCTGCATTCAGAAGTAACAGGTTTTGCCTCTTGCAAATTAGAAGTTTGCTTAAAAAGGTTATTGATCAGCTTTATTGCTTCAAATGCATTTAACTAATTTGAATGGTCAGCTATATTTCTATACTTGATAAATTTAGAAAAAATATACCTGCATGTTTTACCTATCCTACACTGTAAAATATTTACTATTTTGTTCAGGTAACTCAAGAATAATTGGCTTAAATTAGAATTTGTATGCTTCTCTTCAACAGCTAGGCAGAACAGTGCTACTGCAAACCAGAGATTTTTTCAGAGCCACGGTCCTGCCATACTGGGTTCTGCCAGAGGGTACTGTCACCTGCTGTGCAGTCCGAAGACTGATATAAATAATAATTGAGTCAATTTCCATAGATCTTCTACTATTTCTTTTACAGTGCCTGCATGTCTAACCTTCCTTTCCTGGATTTTGACCCACAAGTAGGAAACGATGTCTGTATGGTAACTAATGGTGCATTGTTCACAGTTACTGACTTCTCGCCCCCAGGTTACACAGTTTTCTCATTGGTATGCTCTCTTGCCTGGCAAGGTTGGAGCTGAGGACATGGACAGGTGACCTGGTAAGGATGGAGTGATTGCCCTGTGACAAAAGATTGGCTGCACACAGGTGTTTTCTCAGCTTACAAGGTTTCTGCTAATTTTCCTCTTAATGTTGGTGGGTATATATAGGATATAGACCCTATATATCCTGCAAAAATTATCAAAAAAGCAACAAACAAGAATCCTCTGAGGAGGAAAACACCTTCTTTAAAACAGTACAGTGTTTTCTTACCAAAAAAAGAACCACAATGAAGTCAGAGGACCATCTTCAAACTTTCGATTATAAATTTTAATTAACTAGGAGTATTGCTATAGCAGATTAGATCGTCTGTTTAGTCACCAAGACCCCATTTAGATGTGTACTATATAAAAACAGAAGGACATTCTTTTCTTTCTGTTGATTTTCATTACAGCAGTAACTGAACCGAACCCGAAATTTATCAACACTTTGCTGCATAGTAGTTTAAAAAAAAGTCAAGCAATTGCTGAGAAATATAGTTTATACAAACTATTTCTATGCCAAATCATTGCAAACATATATTTAGTGCTATGTGCTATTCAAATAAGCCCACAAATAAACAGGATACAGAGATGAAAAATCTTTCCTACTTTTAGAGAACTACTAGTTTTCAAACCACAAAGTTCTCTTTTTCTTGTAACAGATTTCAACAGCAAACTGGAGAAAATTCAAATCATCCTCTTTTTTCAGCATAAGCATTTGCTTGCAACCCAGCTTCCAGACATATTGGTCTATTTAGCTCTAAAAATAAAGATGAGAACACATCCATATGTTTTTAATAGATATTCCATTAATTTACACTCTTTCCAAAATACAATAGTATCCAATGCACAGCTGTGTCTAGAGTCATTTGCTTCATCACAGTCACCTAAAGACCCACTGAAGCCAGAAGCCATGTTAAGGCTATACAACTCTAATCTGGTCTAGTGAATCACAAGAATCTAGGAAAAAAAATTCTCCTGGGCTGCACGGTAACTTCTTGAAAAGAAAGTTACTTTCCCTATCAGGAATTCCACACCATCTTTCCAAACTTTGTCATATACTCTAGATAAGAAGCTACTAAAAATGAAAGGGAGAGAATATGGACTGGATTTCTGCTCACCTGCCTTTGTGTCACAACTTATATTCTCAGTGAGGGAGTTCCAAATACTAACAATAGTAGTAGAGACGGGGAGCTAGGGTTTACTTCTATTGAGAAAATAAATACCGTAATTCTCTTCAGGTATTTTTCTATCGTATCTACAGTCCTGTAGCTCTGTCTTTACCTACAGCTGACTTCAGCTTAGTTTGCTGAGGCAGTGAGGCTTATATGATGCCATTGTTTGTCTGTCAGTTCATCCTACTAATTTAGCCAATGAGTCCAGCACAGGCCCTTGAGGAAGATTAAGGGCCTGAAGCATCTTCCATATGAGGAAAGGCTGAAAAAGCTGGGACTGTTCAGACTGGAGAAGGCTCAGGGAGGTGTCATCAATGTGTATAAATACCTGATGGCGGGGAATGAAGAAGAGGGAGCCACACGCTTCTCCACAGTGCACACTGACAGGACAAGAGGCAACGAGCACAAATTAAATTGGAAATTCCAAATGAATTCCAAATTAAATTGGAAATTCCATATGAACCCAAGAAAATCTTTTTTTTTTTTTTTTTTTTTTACTGTTAGGGTGGTCAAATACAGGACTGGGCTGCCCAGAGAGGTTAGGGAGTCTCCATCATTGGAGGCTTTCAAAACCCAACATGGTCCTGGGCAAACTGCTCTAGCTGACCCAGCTGAGCCGGCAGGATTTGGACTCAATCTCAAGAGGCCCCTTCCAAGCTAAGGGATTCTGTGATTCTGTACTAATCTCTTGATCCAATTCTGCCACATTTACTAGAAGAGTAGCTGTCTTAGACATTTTAAATTCCTAAAATGTTTTGGAAATAAGTAAGTTACAAGAAGAGGGAGAGTGAACACCACTTTTGCTGCTGCAGGAAAGACAAGTAGCACTCTGTACTCCCTCAGTGGCAACAGCCCACTCCCTAAATGGGATGCAGGTTTATTAGGATGGGCATATTAGCCCTTGTATAGCTGCAAACTGGCATCATAAGAACCTTGACTTGCCTGATCTGTGAGCTTCTCCTGCTTTTGCAAAACTGGTCCTCTGTCCCATGCTTTAATAGTGGATATTGGAGGGATGTGGGATTATTGGAAGAGGAAGCAGCTCAGTGAGAGGACTCTGGAAGACACTGGAAGTAGAAAGGTGGAAGGTGGAAAAGCAGTGATGCAGCTGGCATGGGAGGAGCTGAGGTTACTTCAGGACATAACTTTGCAAAATCAGGCTTTACACGTACTACTCATAGGATGACTTGTTTGAGGAACAGAGTTAAAGCTATTATAGCACTGAATGCTGTTTGTGTATCACAAAGCACTCTTCTATGAGCTGTAGAAGCAGAACAGAGAGCATTAGCATGATGCACTGCCCAGACTACTCCATCCTTCTTCTAAGAGAAGCAATTCATCCACATGGAGTACTATACTGCAATAACTATTCTTTTTCCAGGCTGGTGTATTGCTACATAACGCTGCTTCAGGCTTCAAGTAGTCTCTCTTCACACGCAGATTTTCAGAGTCATCTTGCACTTGCCAATGATTCAGGAGGAGTCAGAACAGAGAGCTTGGACAGCAAATGGACAAGCCTGGAGAGGAAAAGGTGAATGCCATGCAGTTAGGGGTTCAGGAGAGGGACATTTGAAACCATCTACTCTTATTTTGTTACGTTCCATCTTCTTGTTCCATCTTTATCATTTTATGATTCTCATTGCTGTTCCCTTGGAATACATTTTAGTCTCCAGGAAAGAAGTATTCTTTTTCTTTGAGACCACAGCCTCTCTACTGTGCTAACTGTGCAGTTCATAGAATCATAGTTCCAACCCCCCTGCCATGGGCAGAGATACCTCCCACTAGACCAGGTTGCTCAAAGCCCCATCCAACCTGGCCTTGAACACTTCCAGGGATGGGGCATCCACAGCTTCCCTGGGCAACCTGTTCCAGTGCCTCATCACCCTCATAGTGAAAAATTTCTTCCTGATATCTAATCTAAATCTACTCTCTTCCAGTTTGATGCCATTACCCCTCGTCCTATAACTACATGCCCTTGTAAAAAGTCCCTCTCCAACTTTCTCGTAGGCCCCCTCCAAATACTGAAAGGCCACAATAAGGTCTCCTTGGAGCCTTCTCTTTTCCAAGCTGAACAAGTCCGACACTCTCACCACTGGACAGAGTGGAGTTGTGTATTTGCTTTCACAGTATGATTGGTAACAGCTTAGAAATCTGTTAGTAATTAAAATGTGATAATGGTTGATTAATAGGCTTTAAAGCATAGTGTATGGTTTTTGCAGTATTTTATATGATTTCTACAAGCTATTTTTTCATTTTCACTTAAATTCTGAAGTGTATACAGAGATTAATTCTGATCCTCATTGGGTAAGTTTTGCTCTCGCATGAACAACTTCAAACATTTTATAATACGTTGTATTGATGAGGCATTACGAGAAGCTGCCTCCTCCACCTGCTCCAGCCCAGGACCTCTCCTGCCGTGCTGATGCAGCCCAGCTCGGTGCCCAGGGACCCGGGGTCTCTGCCCAGGCTGAGGGACACGTGTGACCCTTCCCCATTTGCAGGTTCAGCTAGTACAGAAACTGAGCACTTGTCCCGGAGACACACAGACGCTGACACAGCCGGTCACTCACGCTGCCCCCGCCAGCACCCCCACAGAGACCGGGCNTGACGGCGACCTTCCAGCAGCTGGTTTTGGGACACACACTGTTCCCACCCCATGGCTGAAGGTTAAAGATCCCCATCTGCTCCAGCTGTTGGCACTGAATCATAGAATCATTTAGGTTGCAAAAGAACTTTAAGATCATCTAGTCCAACCATTAACCTAGCACTGCCAAGTCCACCACTAACCATGTCCCAAAGTGCCACATCTACAAGTCTTTTAAATACCTCCAGGGATGATGACTCCACCACTTCCACCACAGGGCAGCCTGTTCCAATGCTTGACAACCCTTTTGTTGAAGAAATTTTTCCTGATATCCAATCTAAAAGTGCCCTAGCACAACTTGAGCCCTTTTCCTCTTGTCCTATCGCCTGTTACTTGGAAATAAAGACCAACCCCCGCCTCGGTACAGCCTTCTTTTAGGTAGTTGTAGAGAGGCACTGAGACCCCTCTGACTCCAGCAGTCGACACCACAGGGCAGGGGCACCCACAGCCCCAGGTGACTCCAGGAGCTGGCACTCACTCCTCTCACAATGGTCCCCCAGCAGCTGGCACCCAGTCGTCGCAGCACTCATACACACAGGACAGAGTCAGATTACGCAGAGAGATAGTTAAACAAGATTTAATGGGGAGTTAGGACAGGCTGCAGCAACCAGGTGCCGGGCTCAGCCAGAGAAGTGTACTGACCGGTCATGGTTCACACGCGACCGGCCCCTTTTGTGTTTATTCCTCCTTTCTTCCTCACCTGCCCATTGCCTCATCAGTTTGCACAGTCCCACCATCTCCCCTCCAACATCACGGACCCTCAGGTCTGCATCCTTCAGTCGCAAAGTCCCATGTGCCTGCAGTTTCTTGACAGCCGTTCAGTTAGTGTGACTGATGAGGTTGGCTTCTTGTCTGTCTCCATTATGATTTACCTGTCAGGTTTGTGTCTCCACATACTTTATTGCTTCCCCCTTTTCCTTAGTATCCCATTTGACAAGGTCCTCAATCAGATAATCTTACTGGAATAAACACTCCTACACTCCACATATCCTTACCAGTTAATGCGACTGATCAGTTTTGGTTCTCATCACTGCCTCCCTTATCATTCATCAGTCAGGTTTGTGTCGTGTTCTTGTTTATGGCTTCCTCCTTTTCTTAATATCCCCATTTGTGTTGAGAAAGTCCTTGACCAGACGTCTTAAAGGAGCAGACACTCTCCTTCCACATATCCTTACAATTAGCACATAATTGAAAAATATTATCACAGCTGTGTTACAAAGGAATATGGAACAGAATACAGCAGAAAAAATGAAAAAAACCACCTTCTTTATTTTACAGTTATACAAATAAAAACCAATCCCCATATCTGTACTTGAAATAATATTAACAGTGTCAAACATGACAATCCTGACAGAACACGTATCAATACTTTAAACCACAGAAATTGTATTACATATGCTCAGTAGCAATAGTACTGTGCAGGAATGAAGCTCTCTGTAAACACACTTCCTTTATTTTATCTACATTTAGAACAATTGTGCTTTTCCCTACACAAAGTAACAGTGCTCTTAAAAATAAATAATGTGCAATTTCAGAGTTATATCCTGAAATATGCTAATCTAGATCCCCATCTAAATCCTGGACATGTCTCTCCCAGGAAAGTCACTGTAAAGAGTGCTCAGCACTTTGCTAGATCAAACACTAAAAAAAGGTACAGAACCCACACCTTTTTTTCTTCAAATTGCAATCAATTAGAGAAAAGGTGCTGACCTCAAGCACATGTTGCTTATATTGTTTAACAAAAGAATGGTACAGTCTTTATTATACATCAGATCATATAAACCAGACAAGGTTTGAAAGGTTCAGTAGATCTTGTATCTGGAGAGTGGCTCAGAGCTGTGGGAGAGAGAACTGTCCCAAAGCTGAAAACTTAACAATCATCTAATATATTTAGCTATTATTTTTATGAAATATGAAAGACTCTCTGCCACAGAAACATTAACATGTACATTAATAAACAGTTTACAATAAATTTAGCTGAATGAAATAAAGTTGTACAATGTAAAGCTGCCATAAGATTTGGAAAAATATATACTGTCTGCTGTCTTGATGTAGCTCCCTGTTCATCAATCATTTAGGAACCACAGCTGGCAACTGATATGACTGATATGAGGATAAATTTGAGGAACACTCAACTGATGGGCTGCTCCTCAGCTGTTCCTCACCAGGGCAGATATCATGAGAATATCAGGGATCCTTCTTTTCATCCTGTCTACATTTTATTAGTCTTTGATAGTGTTGGATGATAAAAGTGGTAATTATAATAAAGCCTGTTTATCCGATCTGTGCTGTAGGCAGCACAGGAAGTGCAAACGTATATAAACAGAAATCATCCAAGGCAGCTATGGAGGCTTGAGCTGTTGACTGCTGCCCTGTGAAGGACGACGAAGTGAAATTTATTCCACTTTAATGTCCCTATACAGCAGCTAAGCCTTTGGCGCTACGCAGCCTTTGGTCACCTTCAGTAAAAAAGAGTCACACAAGGGAACTAATCGATTTTTTTAACTTTTTTTTTCCATTCAGGATCTGGGGTGCCTCAATAGAAAAGCACAAAGAGCCCCAGGGCAATACAGAGCCAGGAGGTATAAGAGAAAGATAAGAAAGGTTGTCTGCAATGAGTCCACTGCTATAGCTTCCCAGCAGCGAGAGGGCTAACAACCAAGGCCACGTAACCTAACAGGAAAAAAACTAACAGGAAAGGTTCTGGGCATGTCCCATCTCAAGTCACTCTAGAGAAACCAGTAACTGATGGTCACAAACCACCTCAAAACAGACAATTTGCAGCACAACAAACCGTACACCAGGAAGCCCCAGAAACTTTGGTCTCCACATGGACACAGATCCTATACAAGAGCAATACAGTAAAATGATTCCTAGTGCTTGTGAAAACCTGCACAGTCAAAGACTACAACTGCTACCTACCAGTCACTACATTACACTTCAGCTAAGGATAAAGCTGAGGCAGGTGAGACAGGAGATGGGTTAGTGAGGAATCCTTTGCTTTCAGTAGGGTGCCAGTTTGAGGGGAGGTTGCTATGAGAAGGGTGAGTGTGGATGATGGTGGAGCGCCATGAGACTATGACTCATGGTGCCAGAAGCATGCAGTATTAAAGGTGTAAAACCTGCAGGGGACAAGGTTAATGCCCAGTTTTGAGAAGGTATGGGCAAACTCTGTTGTCTTGGAAGTAGGTGCTACCATCTTGTCTTGTGCCCAACCAAGTCAGAGAAACCTTGCCCTGTATCACCCTGTTGTATCAGATTTAGCAATAGCATAAAAATTCGTACACCATGGCTTGTGTACTAAGTTAACTTCACTCGCAGAGAATCAGATGTGAAGCTTAGAAAACAGGCTCAGGCCAAATTTTTCTTCATCCGCTGTCTTCTAAAGGCAAACTTTCTCATCTCTCTCCCTATTTCATCTCATTGTTTTCAGTTATTCAATTACACAGGTAACCTTTTTTTTTTTACTACCATAGGAATTAGAGTGTCTCTGTCTACTTTGCTCTCAGAGAAATAACCAATTGCTGTATTAAAACCTTCCCTGAGGTGAAAAAAATCACCTGTCAGTTAATATTTTAGTCTACTTGAGTTCCCTTTTTGTTGATGGCCTGACAGTAGAGAAGAAGATAAGATATTCCCAGAAGAAAAGATAAAGCTGAAGAGATGCTTCTCTGAGCTTCTGTGAGACTGGCACCTATGAATTCTTTACCTCAATAGAAATTCTGTCAATGTACATGAAATGTGTTTTAAAAGATCAACAGCAGCAAAACCCTAACAGAACAGGAGTATGCCCAGTTTTCATCACGGAAATGACCGTGTCTTAAACTGCAAGTTTACACAGTGTACAAGTAACACCCTCTGTCTTATCAACAACAAATTAAACACATTCCAGTCTCTGTTGCTGTTTGGTTCCTTGTGATGCCTTGGTTTCAGTGGTGATCATGTTAGGACCACACCTCACACCCTAGCATAGAGCCAAAGTAGACTGTCCTGGGTAGAAAAGACTGATGAATACAGAAAGATGCTACCATCTCTTAGATAGAGCAGAATGACCTCCTATTTCCCATCAACATTTGGCAAAACTGCAAGGCAGTGATTTATCTACTAAATTTGGATAATATCGCAGGCCTCTAGTCATACGTGTGAACTTAAGAGGAAGAATGGGTAATAAATGGCACTTTTAGATAGTAAATGTCTGTGAGTGCTGTGCTACATCTGAAATTGCTCAAGCTAGTTCAAAATTCACTAGATACACCAAATAACATATTTGGAGATGAGGATCTAACATAGAGCTGGAAACATAACAGGAAAATATCCATACATTGTATCTACATGCCTTCTCCTTAGGCTAGCCGGACATGAAAATGGTGTAACCATGGTTTTCTTCATTTACCTCCTCCATTAGCACTAAAGCATATCATATGCAGACAGGTTGTGTATCTTAGTATATGCTGTACTGACACCCCACCCTGTCCTACCTCCTACCCTCCTGTGTAATTTCTTGTTCTCTTTTTTGAAAGAAGACAGTGAAAGAATTCTTGGCTTTGTGGATAAACAAGAATGATGCTCAGAAAAATCACTGTGAGATAAAGCAGCTCTGTGTTATTTCAGTCAATTACACATCAGAATATCAAGGTGATACAAAAGAGGTATATTAGAGAAAGATATCATCCAACACGATTAGAAATTTAAGTTTTAAAAGAACTGTTTGACCTACAATTCTTTTATTTTCCACTTAATTGTCTACGTCTTTATTTTTTTTTTCGCTCTAGACTTATTCCAATGTCACCTGAGTTCCTTTACATTTTGTGTTTTCCTTTCAATCAGAAAAAAAAAAATTGTGTATATATATATTTGAATGTATGAAATAATTTCTTTACTCCTGCTGATTTTTCTGAAGAATTAAATTCTATATGCAAAGTCAGTAAAGACGCTTTGCTTTGAGATGCTTAATTCAAAAATTTAAATAACATAAAGGACATGTTCCCTTCAGCAGCAAAGAAACATCATACTAAATCTACACCATTTCTTCAAGGAAAGGAAAAAATGTGTAAGAGTAATCTTTGGTACCAAAAATAAGGGCACCTTCTCATACGTCTTTAAATCTGAACACAACAGAAAACCTTCGCTTTAAAAATGGATCAATACGGCCTCTGAGTGGTTCCATATAGTGGGTATTGACAGCGGTAGCTAGAAAAACAATTGGGACGTTAAGGGTTGTGTGACAGCAGGATACAACACAGTAACAACTGATAAAATATTTGATGTTTCCCTCCACCCTCCCACCCTTACGAATTTTTTTCCTAAGACAACTCCATAAGATACATACTTTTAATTACTCATAACATCCTCAAAATCCTTTAAGGGCTCCAATACTTAAAAACAACAAACCCCAACCAACAGCAATAAGAAAAACAGCAACAAAAGCTGAGGTTATAATACAAGATCAGAAACGGTCCTCTGACTGAAGGCATTTAATGATTTGCTTGATCTTATGGACTTCACTTTCTCTACTCAATTCCATCATGATCTTTTCTGCCAAAGCCTGGTTTATTTCCTGAAGAAAATATTCCATCCACTGGGGATTTCTTCTGTGGGATGTCTAACCACAGTGGCCAGTCAGCAGTAAGCAGGCTATATTTTTCTTCTTTAATTCATGATGAATGTGTCACTGGATCCTGTAAACACTACTGAGTATACATTCAAGCTTTGTTCTTAGTGAAAGTGGCACTTACTTGAACCCTTGCAGTCAAGATAGCTTAGTTATATAGCACTTTACAGGTATAATAGCTGGTTATGTACTTCTGATAAAATTCGTTTTTCCAATGGCTTAGCGGGTATTGAAACATATCCTCACTGGGATCCCATTGCCATTCCACAACATCTTTATGATGAAGTGTGTATTCTGTACTTCTTTTTGTACTTTACATGTGCTTTATTGCTGTATGCATTTCCCTGTTGTTAATTTAAGTGCTCCTCTGTTATGTAATACATACAATGTTTTAAACTCTAATGGCATCCTATGAGGACTGGCATTAGAAAAGTACCGATACTTCAGATCATCATAATAATGATACTTGACTGGTTTTCCATGTAAATCCTTCGGGAATGGCCAAAATCCATACAGGTGAATTTCATCACAAAATCTGGTGGCGAGCGTATACATGAGGAGACCAGTGCTGGGTCGTTTAATGTGGACCTTGTTTGTCAGCCAATAACTGCAAAGACAGAAAAAGTCCATTGAGAAACTCTCATACAACTTAATGTGAATAAATCCCGTAAACTAATTTTATCTATTATGCATTCATTTTACACTATAAATAAGCAAAAGTTTCCTTCTTCTCTCTAAACTGAGATCATAAATAATGACACTGTTCTGGCACACCTTTATTCCACTAAGAAGAGAAGCGAGACCTTATTTAACACGGGACTGTAGAAAAGCTGGCCAACTCAGTTCTTAGTTCAGGCTTTAATCTTAACATGAAGTCACGATGCCTGCAAATCCTAGGAAACTGCAATTAACCTCCTCAGTCAGTTCGGGGAACAGTCTCTCACTATAAACTTTGACCCCTTGCAGTATCCAATTCACCTCACCAAGTCATCCCAACACTGAATATTTGATTGGCTTAGTGATTACTTCACAGATTGCTTGTCTAAATAGAAAGTAAATGGAAATAATAAACATAACACCTTAAGAATGTAACTTCCAGAAGCAAACAGAAGTGAAGCTTTAATTACTTGGCTTGTGATTAAGTACGTAAAGCTTCCTGGTTGTGGCAGTCTATAGAAAAGCAAAATCTTACACTAATAATTTTAATAAGGTTTTGTTTCGTACTCAACGGTTGACAGATCTGACTGAAGCTATGGGACAGTTTTCCTGAGCCAGAAACAACAGTTCAACTCAACCTTGCATAAAAGAAATTTGAAATAAAGTGAAACTAAATGAAAAACAGAGTGTGAGCAGGATACAATATAAAACATTCCTTCTTTGATCAGGAGGAATCACTAATACAACACTTCAATAGTTGTAGCCAATTCTTCACCACTGGGCTCTGAAAAAGTTACAATGCAGTACAAGTCCCAAATCAGGTCTACTGTACATTGGTCTTAAGCCTTGTGTCACGAGTTAAGTGATAGGATTTGTAATGATCTGGAAAAATGAAAGGAACCATGGCGGAACAGAGTATGAGTGGAAAAACCTCCTTCTACACCTGAAAACTGTAAGAAAAGCAATTAAAGATGTAAAAAGTCTGCCCTGATGAATATGAGATTCATCAATTTTTTACATCCATAATCACTGTTAAAAGATTACTTTGACACTTAAACTTGTCTTGGTGTTTATGGAGCGTCAATCTTTTGGCTTTTAAGAACACTGGACCTATTTCTGCCAGATCAAAATATCACCTATGGCTTAACCTACAGTCAAAACCACCAGACTTTCACCTATATCTAGCAAGATACATTTACATTTATAAAAATGGAATGTATTACTATCAGTGTGATTGCAGCAGAAATGTTAATTGAATACCATGTTGCTACCAGACAATGACTTCTTGCAGCTATTGACAAAAATTAAATTCAAATAAACACAGAAAAATACAGACATCTGTTTTAAAAATAGTTAATGTTAAAATGATCTTCTGAGAAGGCTCTATTACAATCACTAATATATGCAACAATTGATGCTGATCATCATTACATTAAACGGATATTGGGGAATTCAAATGACAATTGTTTACTCTGCTACTGTGGAATAGATGACTTCTGATTAGACTAAAACATGAGATGTGCTTTCCCAAGGCTGTACTCAAAATGGTATGTGTCGTCTCAGACAAGGAAAACCTGATATCATGGGCTAAATGCAAGTATCAGATCATTTAGCATACTTAATTAACATCTTTATTTGCCATATCTACAAATTCCACAGGATTTCTAATTATAAATGAGATCAGAATCTCGTTGTGTGTATTTCCATGGATTTTTAACTCCTTTCTCTGGACAGGACTGAATCTGAGGAAACCAAGTTATAACTCTGAATACCTCCAGAAGATTGTATACCAAGCTCTGTTCATTGAGTGAGAAGCTGATCTCGAAGAAAACCAACTCATAAACTGAGTTTTGAGTGACAAACTGAGTTCAGCCTGTCACTGAAATTCTGTTCCTTCTACAGCCACGGACAGAATATTTTTTAGAAGAGCTTTCTGAGAAATCCTACATGGTATTTAAAAAGTTAAAATATTAGCATTAATAAGAAAGTAGGGAAAAAAGATTGTGAGAAAGAAGACAAAACAGTTTAGTGTTACTCAGGAACATCTGTGTCAGTGGGAGACACTAGAAGATGTATATTGTCTTGATTACACTCTCAAAAAGTACTGTAGAACAGGACAAGACAGATAAAAGCAACATAGGCTATCAGAAGAATATATTTCTGTAATTTGTGAGAGAGTAAACAGAGTAGCTTGAAAAAGAAACAACTAAGTGGGGACATGGCAGAAAGCTCAAAAAACATATAGTGTGTAAAGGAGGCAAATGGGAACTTAATTACTACTTTAACACAAGCACTGTAACATAAAAAACCGGTGGAGTTACTCAATGGTAGGTCTAAAATAAACAGATGAAAGTACTTTTTAATACAATACACCAATGAACAGTGGAATTCATTGCAACAGGATGTTCTGAACGACAATGGCCAACTAACTAAAAAGGTAGAAATTGTTAAAGTTCACAAACACAGCAGTGCAGATGCTCAAGAGTTTGCTAAACTGCTGGTCATGGAGCACATATTCTTTCTTCTAAGCCTCTGTGTTGACATCTGGCACCAGTACAACCACTAGCTACAGAGAGACCTACTTAAACAACCACTTTTATGTTCTTGTACCCAGTGTCTGCTTTCTCTAGAAGGTGTTAGCCAAAATAACTTCCTCAAACTCAGAAATAATAAAGCCTTTGCTTGTGCTTTCATGTCTTCAGTGGGATTAATCTCATCAATGATATGAACAATCCTTCAACTGACCCTCTCAATTTATGTGAATATATTAATTAAAAACGCATTATTCGTCCTTTTCGTACTGACATATGCCTTGGGCAGGAGGCTACACAAGGAATCTAGAGTGTGAAAGAATTAAAAGTCTGAGCAGTAACACTGAGAGTATGGCAGCCAGCACAGAAACACTGCTGAGTGTTTGCATGAGATCTACTTTACAGTTTTCTGTACCATATTTTGAAAGAGCATACATAAAAACCATTTCATTAAAAGGAATAATGCACTTTATGAAGAGTTGAAACACTCTCCAAAATTGTCATTTGCTTTTTAGCAAACTTAATTCACTACTTTAAGGTTATTTTTTGTTCGAGGTTTTCTTCCTTTACCCCTTTATCCTATACAGCCAAATGAATTCAAATTCTTGCTTATAAAGCAGATTTCAAGGACCACTCGAGATTGGATTCTGCCTGGCAATATTCCTCAGAAAGAGAAAGAAAAGACCAGTAAGACCAGTGATATCAATGGTGAATGCATTGTTACACACTTTGCATTGCCACAGCTAAATGACAGCATGGCCAGCAGGCTGCTGCTCAGCGTCACTGCCACGCAGAGAGTTTTAAGCACTGTGAGAATAGTCTTTACTGGCCCTGGGAAAATAATTAAGAATATATTAAAGCTCAATTTTACCTGTCTTAAAATAAAATGGTTCACCTTCCTCTGGTGTTGGAGACTATTCTGCTTTGCACTATTGCTCTAGGATGATCTGCCCACAAAGCTGCTTTCATCAACTTTTTGAAAATCACTTCAATAGGAAAAGAATCTGCTAAGGATAAAGTAGTATCAAAATGTAGCATAACATTGCCCTTCTGCTGCCAGTGAATTAAGAAACGCTTGCTAAACTTAAGACCAGTTAAGCCTACAAACTTTTTTCTCATACATAAGAATCCTCCACATCCATACGCAACATGCCCTATATAGTATTTGGAAGGATGGGGTAGTAAGGCCTATACATGAAGGAAAAAGTCTTTAGGACTAATTAACAGGATATGTTTAAGACTAGGAACATGTCTTAACTTCTGTCCCACTTCTGCAATATTTCCAAGCTATCAATCAGAATACTTTTGTTTGAACCCATGTTAGCTCCTTTAGTTTTCATCTAAAAAAAAGAAACTATTGACCTAGCTTTAGAAGGAAATCACAGGATAAATAAACCTCCTTAACCATTTGACAAAAGCATCCACCCACAGGAAAAGACCAACGCTTCAATCTCTGATGAACCAGACAACAGTTTTTTGTGTTAAACCATCATTAGTTTCAAAATATAAAATGCCTATGCTGCAGAGCTCTTGATTCTTCCTTCATGAACAAGGACTTTGAAAATTGCCCACATATTTTTTTGATTTCAAAGTAGAAGCATTCCAGCAGGATAGACAGACGGCATCCCTTTCCCCAGCAAAGCCCCCAGGAGCATGAGGCAGAGTGTAACTGCAGAAAACATGGGCCTCAATCTGGCCAGATGAGGGAGGAGGCAAGTTTAAACCTTCGCAGGTGCTGTGCACCCTGGGCTGCAGTACAAAAGGAGAATGAGAGCCATCATCTCCTATCTGCTTCAATGACTTCTGCAGTGCACCTGTGTGAAAACTGGTTTTTAACAAGCACAGGGCCTCCTCCGAGCAAACGTACAAGACCAAGCTCTTCTTACAAGGCTGTGAGAAGGTCATGCTGTCCACACCTCTGCAAAGCTTAGCAGTGAAGTACCTGGCACCCCGCTCACTGCTGTCATGACCAAGGCACTCCAGAGCATGAACAAAAGTTAAACCTGTGTGACGAAAATTCTGAATTTTAGAAAAATCCAAGCTGCTTCCCTAAACACTTATGCCGGTATGCAAAACTGCCTGTAGATAATGTATTTCAACTGACACCAGAACATTGTCATCACTTAGCCATGAAGCTCTGGTAAACGCTCTTTTGTTCTCACACTATTATGAGGTACACTGTATCTGTGAAACTGTTAAATGCCTATGTACCCAGATGGATATAAAGCCATTCAAAACCTACTAGGGTAAGTAGAGTGGTGACTCGTTGTCAAAAAGGAAAAACTGTCTAAAAGATGCTCTAAAATTTCAAAGAAATGTCATGGATTCTATTAGAAACACAGTCCTTGTTTAGGAAGTTGAACCTTGCTCAGTTTGTTCCAGCAGCAGACAGTAAACCCCTGCAAAAGAGATTTTAAGTGACAGGAGTTGCAAACCTTACAGAACAAAAAAGAAATTAAAATGCACCCAAATTTAAGCAAAAAAAATACACATTTATTGCTATTCAAGACAATATGATCCAATTAATTCTGCAATTAACCCACAGAAACAGTTGGAATATTTATGCATATTTTTTTAAAAGCAAATGAAATTATCTTGAAAAAAGATTGTATGTTGGAAAGAAAACAATGATTTAACAGCTAGTTCACTCCAGATTTCACTGATGAGAATAGCTGCCATCAGTGTAAATAGTCATAGTGTACCAACCTTTTCCAGAAGGTCCATAAAGAACCAGACTGTAAAGTAATATCTTACATTAAATTTCAATCCTTAGGGTAAGTGAAAACAAGAGGAGTGCGCTGTTGCAACCACACTTTTTTTTTTTTTTAGTATTGAAAATGATGCCCCTTGATTCTCAACAGAGACACCGTATCTGTCAAGAATGGCTATCATGAGAAAAGGTGCCAACTGTTGTCTGCTAGTCCAGGCTGGGTTTAGCACTCATCAGGAAAGAATGACTGCAAATCTGGTGTTAGCACAATAGCTAGACATGACTTGCCATTGTCATGCTTTGATCGTCATTATGAATAACAATGCAAGTAAATAACAGAGAAAAAGATGAAAAAGGAGTAATATTGTCATTGTGTGTGCTTGTATGCAAGAGTGAAATAGCAGTTTTGATGCAGAATATCCTCTATGAAACAGCTACACATTTTTCAGGACAATGATGAACAAAATCTAAGCAATGGAACAAGGACATTTTAAATGTATTGTGATAAAGATTATCTTAACTGGAGAATCAGGTTGGAAATAAAGAAACTACAGAAGCTTGCGGTCTTTTTAACTGTTTATAACACAATCCTGTTATTAAGAGACTGGGCTTGATCTACTACAAACTGGTAGGAGGATCATCGTGTACACATTTCCTCTATTCTCTTCACAATAACCATCTTCTCATAGCCTTACTGGGTAGGCTGGAATGCACACACATCCTCTAATGTTGACATGTTATTTTTAAGACCTACTTAACAAGTTCTTTTGTGCATCTTAGAACCTGTATTACAATTCCTCAGGTCTTAAATTTTGGTGCATTCAACATTCCCTTAATAGCTTTCAAAAGCCAAGGTCACTTTTGTTACTTATTTTCGGCAGAAGGGCTGTTTTTCCTGCTTATCACTGGTCTTCCAGATAATTTATTCACTGTCATCTACGATTAGCCACACAATCTTTTTTCAGCGATGAGGGAAGATGCATCTTCTCTTACTTTATTTTCATGCTTTTCTCACAATGCAAGTCACTTTCAGGACAACTTTTAAAATAAGTCTGCTGAGCAAACCTTTTGCTGACATCTATGGGACACCTTGGTCTTCAGGCTGTGCTTAACTGCTCAATGCTCTCACAGAAGGAACTGAATGGGGCTTTTCACATCTCCTTTTCACCTCCCCCTTTCTCAAAGGGTTCAAGCTTCTGAGAAGTCACTTCAATCACTTTTCTTTTCACTGTGACTCACTGTCTCCAGCCACACCATCAGAGCTCTGTAACAGGTCATCATCTCTGTACCCACCCACCACCAGTCAGTATTCCCTACTGCTCCAAGCAGTCTGAGTTTGCCCACCCACACTGGTGTCTTCCTCCAACTCCCAAAACATCTCGGAAACACTGATCTGATGCTTGGGTAATTAGAAATATTCTTTGTGATACATCACACTACAGGAGAGAAAGGCAGAGTAGAGGCTACTTACTTACATAGCTACTGAAAATCACAAAGAAGATCCATAAATATGTAAGTCCTTTAAGCCCTTAGGAATCCATTTACACCAAAAGAGCACCGAACCTTTGACAGTAAACGTGGCTACTCTTCTGTTCTATAGTGACTTTAACACTTATCCTTGCTTCAGAGTCATGGAAGTCATCAGCTGACACTCCCTCTAGCACAGCACATGCCTCTGCTGAAAAGCATTGCTCCCTCAACCCAAGCACGAAACCATTTTTAAGGGTGAAACTTATCTTCATTTTAAAGGAAGCCAGTTATAAATAGTTTATTTAGAGATCACAGGTGCCCTAGATGTGCACACAGGTACATAGCAAAGGTGCAGTAAAATAGACCTAGAGTACATTTTACAGACTAAGAAAGCTTATAGATAAACTTCTGGAGAAAAGGTTTTCCTTTCTGGCAAATCAGCTCCTTCCTTACGTCTGGTGGAAAGAGATATATCTCTCAGTAAGGTGTTCCATGTTTACCTTATTTCTGTGACATACTTAGACAATAACATACTCCTGAAATACAGAAAATGGGGCAAAATACAGAATTCTATGAATTATAGAATCACAGAACCGTTTGGGTTGGGAGGGACCTTTAAAGATCCATGCCCAACTCCCCCTGCCATGGGTAGGGACATCTTTCACTAGATCAGGTGGCTCCAAGACCCATCTCACCTGGCCTTGAACACTTCCATGGATAGGGCATCCAAAGCTCCTCTGGGCAACCTGCTCCAGTGCCTCACCAGCCACTGAGTAAAACATTTCTTCCTTCTGTATAATCTAAACCTTCCTTCTTTCAGTTAAAAACCATTGACCCTTGTCCTCTCAATACAGGCCTTTGCAAAAAAATCTCTCTCTGTCTTTCTTCTAAGTACTGAAAGGCTGCAATAACATGTTCCTCTTCTTCTCTCCTCGAGGCTGAACAACCCCAACTCTCTCAGCCTGTCTTCACAGGAGAGGTGCTCCAGCCCTCTGATCATCTTTGTGGCCCTCCTATGGATCTTCTCCAACAGGTCCATGTCCTTCTTATGTTGGGGGCCCCAGAGCTGTACGCAGTACTCCAGTGAGGTCTCCTGAGAGTGGAGTAGAGGGGCAGAATCACCTCCCTCGACCTGCTGGCTATGCTTCTTTTGATGCAGTCCAGGATACGGTTGGCTTTCTGGGCTGCAAGCCAGCTCATATACAAAGATATGTTAACATTTCTTTCAGGTTAACAAATTCTGACCTGCTCAAAAAATATATATATTTTTTTTCAATTTGTGGCTATGAACTAGAACCCACCAGTAATAAATAACAGAAGTGCATCAATTATTTTTTATTTTACTCCCCCACCATTATAAAGGAATGAACTACCTTCACTCTTACAAGATAAAAGTCAGTGTGTCAGTCTGTAAGTTCAAATCAATCTATTTTTGATTAATATAGACAGAACGTGCATCAAGTAAACTGTTTTTGATTATATATTGGTTAAAAGCTGCTGGCATTATTGGCTTTTATTTTCCTCTTAAACTTCCAACAGTCAAGACTACTTTTTCATATATTTTACTCTTGCCCCATGGAACTGCTTAAATACATGGAAATATCAAAGGCTAAGATAAAACCTTAAAAAATGACAGAGAATACCTGAACAGAGTGTAGAACAGGTGTAAAAATGGTAATCAAAAAGCATGTATGTGTATTTATGAGGATTTGAAGTGGAAGATGGGAGAGTTTTCAGATGGTTCATAAACAGTCAAATCCAAGCTAATACGAAATGGCTTTTACGGCTACAGACATCTCGTTATAGCAAGGTACAGTAGCAATGATAAGAAAACAGAACAAAACAAAAAGCATTTGATTAACTAGGAAAACCATAGAACCGACAAAACCGAGCAACTATTTGCCATAATTTGACAGGTCGCCTTTTTCCTATGTTTCATTCCTTCTGCCTGAATTCACAGAAGAGAAACTATGTTCCTATGTCTATAGCTACAAAGCACAGCTACAAACTGACCAATGGATGTTCCTATTCAAAACTTTTCTGTGACTTCTCAGTGTACTAGTTTAGCAAGCTTTTTCTTTCTTCTCCTCAACTTTCTTCCTGCTCCAAATGCTAACCCTATGAAGCCCAAGTTAGAGCAAAAGGTGCAATTTCAGTTACATGGAAGTTCATAGGTGTATTCTGATTTGTTTCAGTAGGGCTTGAGTTTCATCCATTTTTCATAGCAATCTTTCCTCATTACACCTTTTCATTAACGCTATACCCTCTGTTACACAAATACCTTCCTACTTCCTACAACACAATTGAAAAGAAATACCTGGTTGGAACTTCATAAACAATTGGTCTGTGTATAATCTAGAAGACAGTTCAGCTCGATCCTTTCTACGCTTTTCAGGTCTGTGTGAAAGTCCACGCTTTCACTATCTGTCTTTTATGACCATGGGGGAAGGTGCAAAATGCTCAGCAAAGCTTTTCTGAGAGGGACAGTTTGTTGACTAGAACAACGCTTCTATTACATAGTCTTAATTGCCTTATTGCCAGTGATAATGGTAATAGTCCTCTCTCTCATGACTGGAGACGGCAATACATTCAGAGAATGTGAGTTAACGCTAATGCTCATGACCAGTGAATGTGCTAACCATAACGGGAGAAAGGCACTGTGATGCTTTGCTTATGCAGTTGTGCTAATGCGCTTCAATTAGAGCCTATCTCCACTATTCCAGATGAACACACTTCTTCAGACCAGTGACTTTAAGTAGTGCTGAGCTGTGCAGTTTTCTTTTGTGATTAAACATACATTGGGGAATATGTAAACACTTCTAAACTCATTGTAACGGGTTGACCAAATCAGACTTCTACACAAATCTTTAGAGACGAAAGACTGGAGCACCAGTCTCCATTCCCCAATCTACAGTTGAACACAAGCAAATAACGCTTACAAAAGTTAAGCATACTGACAGTGCAAACTGGCAGGAAAAGTAGCGTGGGATTTCCATTTTGGAAAGCACACTGGGCCCAGTCCTAACAAAACGGTTATAAAAGTAAGCAAAAGAAAGCAACTGCATTTTCAGTAAATGGGGCTAGAAATGTAAGAACGTTTTAGAGTCAATTGCTTTTTTCCTTTTTGTATATTTTGTATTTAAGTATATATGTATATATGTAAATATTACTTATTTCCTTCTCAAAAAAGAGTATTGGCATTAGTTTGGATTAAACAGAAATGATGAAGCAAAGGGATGAACAGGAGGAAGAGAAAAATCATAATCAGATTGGAGATGGCACAAAAATATTTTAGTGGTTTTAGAGAAGCTTTGCCTTCACAACTGATTTTCTTTTCAGTAAAATAAGACTACATACCAAACTCTTTTACACACACGTATGTTGAGGTGGGGGAAATAAGGCAGAACAGAGAGTGAAGGTACGGAAAGGTGACAGACAAAAGAAAATGTGTAGTGGATAGAAAAAACAGCATCTCCTTACTGCAAAATGAGAAGGTAGTCATAGAAGACAGGTATTTTACTTCACTGAGATTTTCAAGTTTTTAGGACACTTAGATCCTAAGCTTATATTTTGACTCACAATCATGCCGTGCCTGTTTTTGAAGCAGAACTCTCTCCTCCACTCTGCTCTGAGAGGTAACCACTACTGGAAAACCCTCCTTTCCTCTCCACTCATCCTCACTCCCGTTTCCACTCACGGGCGGCACAAGAGACAGCACTGCTGCTCCCTGCTGCTGGCACATTTCAGGGACATAAGGGTTGATCCAGACCAACTGTGATGGTGGGCTAGCTTCCTAGGCAGAAGTTTGGTCTGTGGCATCGGCAGGGTTGATATCAGAGGTCAGCCTCCAGCTGAAGGGTGGAGGCACAAGCCCACACTGGGACCCCTCCTACTGCTGGAGTTAAAACAGAAATCAGAACCCAAGAGTGCATCCAGTTCCACCTAGCCCACAGGGGCAATTTTAACAGGCAGTGATTGTGCAGAGTGATAAAATAGTAGCCTGCTTTCTACCAGCCATATTCCCTTCCTGAAAGAGCCTTTATTTATGTGTCTCAGAGTAGTTATTCAAGCCTCAGAAAGGCTATCGAAGCAGTTCCTTAGTAAGAAACCTTGATAATGTCCTGGGCTAGCAAAGATACCACAGCCAAGAAATGAATTTGACCCATGTCCTGCACAATAATGACGAATTCTCTAATAAATGCAAAATGGTAATTTTCCTGTTGCACGACTATGAAATATCTATTACATGACGGCAATTACACAGACTATATTTCATCTACGAGAGAAGTTAAGTAATTTTGAATTTCAGTTTCAATTGAAATAATACATACCATGTCATTGAAATAATATATAATACAACATAACCACATGTTCATGTTAATCTTGAACTTACATGCTTTGTCAAACTATGCCCTGGGGTCCTGACTTTTTCTGGGGATTGGTGAGGGCATGACAAAATTACTACATGCAAAGCTATCTCCCATGTCAAACACGGGCAAATTGAGTGGAAAAGGAATTTGGTTTGTAACAATACAGAAGTGAGACTGGTTGGATAAGACTCTTCAACCTTGTCAGGCAATGCTTCTCTGGGAAAGCCATGTCAAATTAAGAACAGGGAAAAATCTTTTGTTTGAACAAAGATAACAATTCAGCTAAAGGCTAGTAAGGGAAAAAGAACAATGCAGTCTTACTGCAAAGGTATAATAATAGTAATGTGCAGCAGACTGGTGAACTTTGCTAAGTGCTTTGAAACACACACACAGGTTAACTTCGGTTTAAATTTATAAAATACTCATTTCAAAAACCTATGGAATTCTTAATATCTTATGAAAGCATTAGTAAAACTTACAATTGATAAGCATTTTTCCTATTAAAATGGCAACAGAATGTTACTGGAATGGTGTAATTAAAGTTGCACTAATTCTAGCTTTCACCATTAGATCTAATCTTTCCTACTGATGTGAATATCTGTTCTTATGCTAATACACAGTAAACATTTTGCTGTAACAGATATAATCCTAACTAATTTTCTTTCTTTTCAAAACAATGCAAATATTGTCATGTTCAGAAAACACAAAAACAAGTATATGAGGAATAAGAATAAAATGTAGTGTGTCCGCGATGTATATTAGGGAATTAGGAACACAACAATGGAAGGACCTACTTGAATTCTTAAATTCTGTCTTTGTCACTTCAGAAAACCCTGGAATAACTTATTTGTCCCCAGAACATCTATTCCACAGGACTGCATTCTTGGGAGACTATTTTCCTTATATCAACTGTTAAATTTACCCTAAAAAAGACAAAAAGACACGACTATGGGACATTCTGCACCCTGCTGTGGAACATTATATTCCGTGTCCCTGAAACAGGGGTAAATGTATAAGGATGATCCCAGGATGATGACTATGCCCTGTACCATGAAACATTTCTTCAATGGCACTGATACTGAAACTGATGTTGAATAATGTAGCCCGTGAACCTGAGAATATGTTCAGATGCTCTTTGCTCGTTGGGCTGATAAACAGGTTAAAACTGCTTTCAGATTGTGCCCAACTCCTCTTGAACGCTGAAGTCAATAACATCTAACATCAGCTCCGGATAGATACAGGAAAACAACATGCTCAATGCTATGTTACTTGTCAGACTAATTTCAATTATATAGAGGAAGAATCTGACCTCTTTTGATTTAATCAATACAATCTGAAGTCTCCCTTTTAGAGAGAGATTATGATATGAAATATCCATTACAGGCCCCTAAATTTGATCAGTGCAATGAACCAGAGCAAATTAATCAGATATAAAAGCTATTGATTTTACCATAATAAATGCCACAGCTGTCATTAAATTAACCAACCAGAAGAGCCAGACTTCATACAAATAAAAGTAAACTACTTCAGAAAAATAAGGAGGCGGAATTTACTTCTTAGGATCAAGATGACACAAAACCTTTAAACAGTTAAAAAGCATTCACTGAAACATGTGAAAGAACGTGATTGAACAGAAACAATTTTACGCATCACAACTTAATGAAGAGCTCAAAAGTGAGAGATTGCCTTACAAAGTCTATTAAATATGAAAAACACACTTAAACAAAACACAGGAGTCCACACATTGCCATGCCAAAGGACCAGTGCCTTTGAAGAATGACTGTTGCTCACTTTTCACATCCTATTAAGCTCCAGCTTCACTGCAAACAATGCCAACCAAAATGCCAATTAGCAGCAATGAGATGTGATTGGAGTTCTGCCAAGCCTACCAAGTGGTTTCACAAGGACATGCAACAGACCAAGCAAAAACTGTTTTCGGTCACTGCTACAATTCGTTAGAAATAAATACCTATATGAAAGTCCCACTACTGATTTTACAAGCAGTAACTTCCCAACAGAAATTCCTGTGGTTTTTAAGTAAGGAGACTGATGGCTGTTTTTCCTCCATCAAGACTTCCTGCCTTTAGCTTGCATTCCTACAAGATTTGCTGATAAGATAGCCTTCTGCATCAATTTTTCTTTCCTACCACATATTTCAGAAAGGAGGATAGAGAAATATGACAAAAGACTTTGTCATGATTGGCTAGTATTTGCCAAAAAATTAAGAGATGTGTCCTTTCCATTGTGTAACTTGTTTATTTTCTATCTATAGGTTTCATGTACTTTAATCTGTATCAATAGAGGCACCCAGCAGGTAGGTGTCTACTATTATTACTGCTGTTATAAATCAAATAAAGAAGAAAAGGAATTATGACAATTGCGAAACAAATCAGCCAGCCAGTTCACTAAACTGCAAGATTACAATATAATAAAAAAAAAAGAAAAAGAAAAAAAAACCACTGTGTAAATGCATTTAAAAAAAATCTTTTAAAATTAATGGAAATGCTTGTCACTTTCTTGATTAAAGCCTTTGAGCAAAAAATGAACTGTCTTACTGTTATTTACTTACTATTATGCTAAAAGTCATGCTATACTGCCAGCGGCTTTACTAAGTTACCATCAGCCATGTAATTAACAGTAATTTGAAGTGAGATCTTCAGTTTGAATTCAAGCTACTCAACTTCAAGTCATCGATGTTATAGAAATGAAGTGTGTTTACACATTGGCACATTCCCAGATATTTCGTGTCCGGAACTTGCTTTGCATAGTACAAACAAGTTTATAGAAACTGAAAACAAAAATAGAAAGACAGATTTCCTCTTCTCTTTCACCTCTGTTTCAGAGGATGATCATTGTACCAAAATAGCAACAATGGCTTAGTAATCTCATGAGTTAAAACCAGGAGATCTCAGGCAAATTTTGCACTTCCTGCATTACCCTTGTCAGTGAGAAGCCTACTGTTCTCTATATAGATTCAGTACGAAAAGGACAGATGTTCACTACTAACAACATCACAGAGCTGAGATTTCTAATTGCACGAGCCAAATCTTCCTCTACCCATGTCCTCTCAAACTGCCCTTCTCCCTCCCCAGAATTCATTCAGTTCACCTTCTAAGTGACTCCACAGCCAGCCAGCTGTGGAGTCTCTCTCTATGGACCTGCTCCCACTGTGAAACACCCCTGGGGACTCAGAGAAACCCACAAACTACAGCAAATCAATTCCTCTATGAAAACCCACGACAAAACGCTTGCAGGCAGCAGCAATCCCAATTGCCATCAGTGGTCTACAGGTCAAGCCCTGTGTTTTGTTTTCAGTGCCAGCTTACAGCAATCCCCCACAGCCAGCCACGCCGCACCATCTCCTTGGCATACAGTCTCCACGGCATGGCTCACAGCTATGCTTGTGAGGTTTCATGCAGCTTCCCAGCTGCTGCAGATGTGTGGACCTCTCTGTTTAGAGAGGAGAACACACTGCAGCCTTGAGGGATGGGTTCCCTCCTCCATCCCATCTTTATCAGCCCTCAGGGTTTTGCTTTAGTGATTTTAAAGTGACTGCGAGCTCTGCAAAGGAAGATAAAAAGAAACCACTGAGATTATTTTCTGAAAGCTTCTTGTCATTCAGACCTACGTTCTATAGTCTACCTTCTCTCTGCTGCATCTTCTTCCATACTCTGTCCCTTGCAGACTAAAGGTGAGAAAGGCCTCATCTGGAAAGTTCATGCCAAACAGGAATCTTTCAAACAGTTTGCAAAGCCCACAGACAGATTTTATGGATTGTAGGACCAGTCTGGAACAAACAGGAGGATGCTGTCCTTTTAGCCCTTCTGTATGTTACGTTTAGTCTGACGCTAAAGGTTTTGATATAAGCACAAGCTGTGCCACCTGTTGGTTTCAGTATGACTCTGTTACACCCACTATTTCCTCTCTGCCAACACTTCTGGTGAGTGTGCCCACATTTATACTGAAATGGAAAAAATAAAAATAAAAAAACCCTCCAAAATGTTCTGAAACCAGCAGTTGCACTTGTTCTCGGTAGGGCCTTATCTCAGATCCTTTTACAGGTCTTCTTCGCTTTCAAGTTGTAAGAGAAAATCATTACTCATTCTGGTTGGAAATTCCCCTGCATCCCGCTGCTAGCTAATAAAGTACAACCAAGTTTAAAATGAAAAAGCAATTTCTAGCAATAACTTTCTCTAAGTCGATTTTCTTTGACTACTTCACTAAATATATGCTTCAAAAAATGCAAATGATGACTCTTGTTCCCACTACATACAGAATGGAAAATGTAAATAAACTATCTCCACAGTGCTCATGAGGTATATCAACTATTATTTCAATACATAAATATTGTTAAAAAAAAGGTAGAAATAAAAGTACTGTTTTTTTTACATTTTAGAAGTAGTGGTTATTTTCTTAAATTTTTCCTGTGGCCCATTAACTCACTTGTTGAGGACTGAAGGACAAATCTCAAAAAAAGACTTCAATACAGCGACCTTAGCATATTAAATCATAGAATTGTTAGGGTTGGAAGGGACCTTAATGATCATCTAGTTCCAATCCCCCTGCCATGGGCAGGGATACCTCCCACTAGATCAGGTTGCTCAGAGCCCCATCCAGCCTGGCCTT
>VWZL01000840.1:668024-820487 GCA_013396915.1 Stercorarius parasiticus
TGATGCAGCCCAGGATACGATTGGCTTTCTGGGCTACTAGTGCACACTGATGGCTCGTGTTAAGCCTCTCGTCCACCAGCACCCCCAAGTCCTTTTCTTCAGGGCTGCTCTCAAACCAGTCACTGCCCAGCCTCTATCGGTGCTTGGGATTGCCCAGACCCAGATGGAACCCACACAAACGTTAATCTCCCACACATGTATACACATGTCCTTGTGTCTACACATAAGCCTAAGGACAGCAGGACACCCAAGAACAGGATTCACAGGAACAACCTCTGCTGAAAGAGATGCGTAAGACAGAAGGCACAGAGGGGCAGAGACTTTAGTCTAGCCTGGGAAGGAAATGAGGACTAGTGAGAGATTTACATCTCATTCCATGCGAAACACAGGCACCTAGCATCTACCTCAACTACCGTGTGCCTTCTAATACCAAAGAAGCAGAATTCAGATCCGTCACCTGAGGAATCAGTTATTTTTTTTCAAAACGTGCTGCGCTTAAAACGTCACCAGGTATCACAGTCTGACCTAACAACCTGGACTCTTTATCTCCCAAGTGCCTGAAATACAGCAACATTCACCCTTTTTCTCACTTCCTAACTCAGCCTCTTAATTCTTTGATGCAAACTGGAACAGGCCAGTAGGCTTCCCCTAGTCTCTGAAAAGCCTATAATTGGCTGATGTAGCAAACCCTCACACAAATTCCTTCCTTTATGTGGTGGGTTGACCCTGGCCAGCAGCCAAGCACCCACACAGCTGCTCTCTGGCTTCCTGCTTCCTCCTTGGTGGGACGTGGGAGAGAACAGGAAGAGCAGAAGCAAGAAAACTCACAGATCAACATAAAGACAGCTTACTAGGTGAACGAAGGAGGCGGGGGGGAAAGGCAGTGGCTCACCACCACCTACAAGCAGACCGAGGCCCACCTTGTCTTTCAGCCATGGCCACCCTGGAAGACAATACCCCCCTGTTCTTCTGCTACCACAGTTTTATTGCTTGCTAAGTATGACGCTAGATGGTATGGCATTTGTCTTTGGTTAAGTTCAGGTCAGCTGTTCCTGGCTGGGTCCCTTCGCAGATTTTTGCCCACTACCAGCTTACTCATTGGTGGGGGGAGAGTGAGACATGGAGAAGGCTTTGAGGCTGTGCAAGCACTGTTCAAGCAACAGCCAAGACATTGGCGTGTTACCAACACTGTTTTACCCACAAATCCAAAACACAGCACCTGCAGCACAGGGCTGCCACGAGTAAAGTTAACTCCATCCCAGCCAGACCCAGTACACCTCAGAATGTACAGGAGCTTTTCTCCTACACAATGGAGAAATACTCTAAACCCTGGACTCCTTATGTAAAAGGAAGAGATGACTGCTTCCCCACAAGCTGTGTTTGGGAGGAAAGCAGCCATTAGACTTGGCATTTGGAAACTTCAGACATAAAATGCCCAAATGCTACTCTGTGCTTTTGACTTGAAGCACTTAAGTCCTTCTCCATATACAAAAAAGAACCCAGGGACTTCAAACAAACCCATTAAAGCATTCTTGAAGAAACTCATGTGCAGTAAAAACCAAGCCTACAGAAGATACTACGCCAAACTGCTCCTTCCTATACTGACACCACCATAAGGATTGTCCCAGTGTATTATTTCACTGAAGGACTGGACTGTTTTTATTCATTTTCACAAACAACCCAATAACTCGGAGTATAAGGTAACTGACAGCATCTAGTGGCATCACCTTTCATCTCTCATGGTCACCTGTGCAGAAAGAAATATCATACTCTGCTCTTGATCTAGCTCTGCTAACACCAATGTGGCAGCTGTATAATACAGAAGAATTACAAAAGGAACAATCATAGGCATGTGTATCCACTTCTATCTTCTCTCTTTTGGTTTGGCTTGGGCTTTTTGTTTTGTCATCCGTCCTCGTCCCACCCCACCCCAAAAATATGTAACAAAGAGCAAAAGAGGAAAAAAAAAAAGCTTAGTCTTTTAAATTTTCTGATTTCTAGATTTTTATTATTTTTTTCCACAGGAAGGGATTGATTTGGATAAAAGATTAATAAATATATTTAGAGCTAGTAGAATTTGTCATATGATAACACGGTATCATAACAACTCACCACTTTTACTGAGAAGTTCACATGCAAAGGCATTTTTAGCCAGATGGTAGTGGACAAAAAGCTGGCAAGGGACACAGCCAGCACAGCTGACCTGAACTGACGAAAGGGAAATGCCATACCGTATAGCGTGTAAAGCTATAGCTTTGTTTGCTCATTTCCATGTTACCTCAATAATTAACTAAGTATTTGAAGAAATCTGTTACTGGCTGGATGCTCAATACAACTGCTCCTCATCACAAAAGTTCAGTAAGATCAAAGCTAAACGGACATGTCTCTGAAAAATCCTGGTGGGCATTATAACCAAAACAAAAAATAGCAGAATTGTATTGTAAGTTTTACCTTAGAAACATCAGTTCAAGAAGGAAACCTGACAGAGCTTCCTCATGCACACGTGTATTGTACAGAATCAACAGATAGCTGATCTCACGCATCAAAAAAACAAGAGAAGCTACTCTCCGTCCTATTAATACTACCTGCCCAACAAGACTCTCCACAGATTCTAGTCATCTCTGTACTTTGGTCCTTGAAGACAGACTATAAAAACCGTTTCTGGTTTGCTTCTCAGCTGCACAGCTACAATTCTTGTTACAGGAGTACGATATGGTCAAATAAGAGTTAATTAATTTTGCACATTTTTATAGTTTTCAGAAACACAGAAATTAACAGATTTTATGTAAGGGAAGATAAAATAATAAAAAACCCTAAAATTGAAAAATAATAATAATTTAGTAGCGAAATAACTTTCAAAATAAATATAAATTTGCCACTACACTGTATGAATAAACTATTTATTATTTATTCCCTGCTTAGCAGCTAACAGTCATTAGCATTAGGTACAGTGCTGTTGCTCCTGGTAGACAAACTAAGCAGTAAAACTTGAAAATGGGCAATTTCATGACTATTTTTCCTAGGACAGATTCTGTTGCTCTCCTCTAGTTGAAACCTGAAATTCAAAATTAGAAGAGTAAGTTTTACAAGTCCTAAGCATACATGTTGCTGATAATCAGGAACAAAGCAGTTGCACAGCAAAAGGGATGGAAAACCCCCCCCATACTAAAATCTCTAAATTTGATAATTTCATTATCAAAAGGTAAATAAAAATAAGAATAATGGTTCTCCACCTACAATCATGACCAGGCTTTTCATGGCCTACTTTGTGGAATGGATTAGGCAATGAACAATATAAAAAGCAGACAGTTTAGTGCACATTCAGTTTCCCCCTTGTGTCCTCCTGTACTTCAACTGTGCTCACCCTCATTGAAAAAAGCTCTCCTTTCTCTCAAAAATTGACATATCTCTTGACAGACCTTGCTAAATCCTCCTGAAATGCAGTAAAATATGAGATCTTGTGCAAAGGAAATAAAAGCTCATCCTGAGAAAGTTTGAACCAAATGAGGAGGCACCCTCATGAGATGCAAAGGGCCCTGCAGCCCTAGGAATTAGCTGCTAGGCTGAAAGATCAACCCCAGAGCATCTCCACTACAGGAATGGGAGCATCGCCTCCTGCTCTCCTATTAGGACAGGATCCTGGGATCCAAAGAATGACTTCACACAACAGATTAAGTTCTGAAAATCCAAAGTAACAGGCATCCCATTTGTTTGTGTAACTTATCAAATAAAGCCAGCTCTACTGATACGTTATGCAAGGGCACAAGGGTACTGTAAACATGGAACTTCTGTTTTAACATCCACATATATGAAAAATGGGATCGTACTCCACTGAAGAGCAGGCAAACGTGTATTTTCTTCCTAATATTGTGAATATTTGTACGACATGATACAAAACACATGGTCATTAAGTGTAGTACTGTATTTTTAGCTTAATGGCCATTCTTTCAATCTTTTCTTTTCTGCAGTGATTATTTATTTATCCATGTACTCCAAAATGTCTTACTCTCTGTTAGCAGTAAGAAAAGAAATGGAAGTGTTTACAATATAGATTGCTCCCAGCAATTGTTTCTTTATTAGCACAGAACTGCTGGAGAACTATTTGATTTCTGCATGTTTGAGTTTCTCTAAGTACTTTTTCTGTAATTCCCACAGCAAAGGACTCTGGAGCCGTGGTAAAGTTGTGTAAAAAGTCACTACATTCAAACAACAGCTGTTTGCTTTCACTAATAAAGGAAAAAAGACTGCACTGAAAAGTGTCCATAAATAGGCACAGCATACTCTTTACACAGGCAAAACACTGAGGTTTCAGTGGGAATTCTGCCATGTTTAATGCAGGATCAACTCTAATACCACTCTTTCGCAGGCAGTATCAAGGAGGAAATCAGCTGAGCAGAGGCAAATCCCACAGGATGTCCACACGATTGTTCCAGACCCAAAAGACGGGAAGGAATCTTATGTGAAGCAATTTCAGTGACAGTGCTGCTGAGTGACTAATAGTTCATGGGATGGCTCCAATAGGAAAAAAAGCCAAGAAAACATTCTTACACATGAAGATGAGTGTGAGAACTTTGTTTTGTGAAGCTGGGAGAGGAAACATGAAAAAAACTTCCCAGAGGACTACCGTATTGTGAAAGACTGTATTGCTTGGGGGGGGTGGGGGTGTTCTGCCTCTTCAGCAGACGTCTTCAGCTGTTCACCATCAGAAGCAGAAGAGCTGTGCAAGGCTCTGGGAGTTAACTCTGGCCTCCACCCAACGTATCAACACCACGCTTAGTTTCAGGAGCCCTCTCTACTCCCTCCAGGGAACTGCAAGGCAGGATCCATAGCAGAAAGCATCTGCCAATCCTACTTTCATGTTTGGTTGTCTGCCACCATTGGAAGTAAATAACAGGATCTGGACTTTAATCCCAACAGGCTCAGTTCCTGTTTGCCTACCGTTTAATGCATATTCCATTAGAGCTCTGCTACTGACATCAGACTCTACAGACACTGTCCATGCCTCAAAGAGTATCACCCCACTTGGAAAATATTATTGAAAATAATCCTAATGAAAGGGCTCAGCATTACATCTCAGGCCTATTAACAAATCAAAGTTTCTGAAATTTGTTGTTAAATTAAATTTAAGAAAAAATAAAGTTTTGTGGTTTGCTCATTATAATTACTTTATAATTAACCTTCCTGGCAGTGTAATTAGAGACCAAATAAATCCTTTTAATCAGTCAAGCTCTTCATTTACAGATTTTATTTCCATCTTGAACTTTGTAACGTATTAATTACCTCAATTATTTTGTCAATAATGTGTACGGTTACATTTAAAGTTCCATAAAACAGCTTTTAGAAACACTTTTTGAAAAAAATCATGCAACTGCCCCCAAATCACTTTCCAAATCCAATATTCTAACTTGAAATAGAAACTTGTTGATCAAGAAGTACACAAGCAAAAGACAGAAAATAACATCACATGAAACCACTTTATCTAAATCTACTGAAGTAAAAAACCTGAATCCAACAGCCATTTAAGATATGCTACTGATTAAAAAAGCGGTTGTCATGTTGGACTTAGTATTTACATAATATGTTTTTAAAACTTCAAGCGCCTCTGAGATTATAGAGAAGTACCCATCACTCACAGAAGTTTAATACAGCAGGAAATCTGCAAAAATGCAATTTATTTTTCCAACACCACATTACCTTTTTCGTGACCCAAAACGTGCACAAATGGACAGGAAAAAATAAAGTTTTTCAAAATCATCTCCAAATGCAATCATTATTCTACTTTCTGATCAAAAGCAGCTCCCAAATACTACGGGGAGCTCAGAAAGTTTATTTCATTAAAAGAGAAGGAAAAATAGGAGACAAAATTTCAGTGCCGTATGCGATTGCAACAAAACTGCCGTGTTATTACATAAAACAGTGCATATGAATACAGAATTTGGCCTCACTAGATCAGAACAGAAGTCTAAGAAAGTTAACGTTCTACCTTTAGAAAATGCCTATGCCTTATGCTTTAAAGAGTGATGAAGGAAAAACCTAATTTGCCTGAACAATCTGGCAGTGTGATCCACAGCAAAAGGAATAGAAACATTACTTTCCAAACTGTGGCCATCAGCCTACATACTTCAGCATTAAATGTCTCTATTAGTACTTAATATCATGTTGGAGTTATGAACTGAAATTTATTGATGATTAGTTACTAAATGATTTTGCCTGCAATACACGGTTTTTAATAAAATTGTAGGTGCATTAGATCAAAGAACTCTTGATACCAGTATAAATTTACACTGGGAATTTGTTTGTTTTTTTTTTCCAATAAAAAAGATAACTTTATAATTGTAACTTTTTAGGATAGACTTCTCTTTTTAGGCAGTTTTCAGGCCTGTGTTTTACAGTTTTACATTATGAAGACGTAGTTGCAATATAATACATTAAAGTTTCAAATAAAAGCCTTATTTCAACCAGCTGAATGATATGGATATGGCATAGCCCTGTGCTACACCACATCTACAGATACATCTGTGGTATAGGAAAAAAAGCATGGGTGCTTAAGTCGTCCAAAACAGCTTAATGGAATCTTTTAGCTTATTAAAAATTAAATTGCACCTTTTATTTGTCTCCATAAGAATATGCTTTCAAGTTGAGGACAGTTCTCCAGTAGACCATGTTGGTGGTGTGTCTTTGGTACAGCCTAACAAAAATGTCACTGTGTTTAATTTGTTATGAATTTGGGAGCGTTTCAAGATATAAAAAGCAACGTAAGACCCACACTGACTTTCTTGACTGATCCTCTTACCACTAAAGTCTAATTTAAAACAGCTCTACCTACCTTCATATAAATTATTTAATGCAAAATATTCATACTCAAATAAAGAATAAAGCCAGAATGCTTTGGAATTATCAAGGCAAGAAACCGGAAACTAAAGAAGTGAATACTTACTTGTATGGAGGTTAAGAGGACTTAGGGGATGTTAGAAGTATTAATACAGGACAGTGATTGCAAATGCTACGTTCACACATCTGCCCTAAACTTTTGCAGCCTTTAATGAAAATCATTGAGCTACATTCAAGCACAAAGATGCAACTACTTGAGAATGCTCACAGAATACAAAACAGAGGTTGCAGATGCAAGCAGCTTCCTTGTGTAAAGTAAGACAATCTACAAAAACTGCTTCTTACGGTTCAGCTTTCCTTATCATGCTTTCATTAACAAATCAAACTCCATTCCTTCTTATGGCTTAAGAGCCTGAAAGATCATAGAATCATAGAATTGTCTAGGTTGGAAGGGACCTATCAGATCACCTAGTCGAACCATAAGCATGGTGTAGCATAAGCCTTCTAGCATAAGCTTATGTAACACAAGCCTTGCATTCTCATGGTCTTGCACATATATATGCTTAGGCACCCTAGGAAGGAGGTTAGATGCTCTGCACAGGTCTTACTGTGTGTTTTAACATGCAGGTTTTGTGGGTAGATTTCCTGTTTTTGCTTCTCATTCAACTAACAGCAAACTTCACATTCTGTTTATTTTACGCTTTCCGTTTTGCAGCACCACAGGCCGCCACTAAGTCATCACTGTTAACATGGTCAGGAAGACTTAAACTTGCAAGCAGAGAGCTTGCAAAAGCATCAAATATACAAAAAAAATATATCAAATAACGAATTCACAAAACCAGTTCTGATTCATAAAACAAGGAGTGTTTTATAGGAGTTCCTTTTAGGTAGCGTCTCTTCAGAGGCTCATAAATCATCAGTTTACATTGAATTTGAAATAAATATCTGATAACACAATAGATAGAATACAATATTATGAAGATTTTTCATAAAACTAAGTATGTAAGTTGCATGCATTGTTTTAAAAGGCAGCAGATTTAGCTGTCCATTAGTTTCAAACTGAAGTTATCAATTGTAACTTGCTTAAACGTCCCCAAGTCTTACTGCTCAAAATGGACCAATTTCGTAATCAGCTTATGCAGCTTTGTATTTTACTTTATTTTTCAAGTTACTTATTTGTAGAAAATATTATTTTTTAGCTCAGGCACATTTTAATTTAAGAACAGTTTTTGCTTATTAATTTCTCATACTACCATGCTATTCCATTTGACATTTAAACTTAACCGATCTTAGAGAGATGCAATTCAACCTGTAAAGAGATTATACACTTTCCCTGGATTTAACTTTGCTGTTGACACAAACCTCATTATTATGGGCTGATGTTTTAAGACTGCCACCTAAGAAATCTAAAGAGTACTTGTTCCAAATATATTACTGCTGATGGTATCACTTCCAAACTTGACTCACAAAGACATGTTCAACTCATGCACTTCACTTTGTAAAGTCAAGAGTCAGACCAAAAATAAATTTGCTTTCTTGTTTTGTTCTTACTCAAATTACAAAAACAACAACCAGAAAAGATGACACAATGATACTCGGTTACTTTCCACAAGAACAAAAAAGGGGAAGCAAGGTGATTAAATAAAGTTTGAAGCGGACAACACTAACTAAAAAAAATTTAGAGCACAGATTCAACAACCTGACAAATTTATACAGTCATATCAGATGACGCTGCTACGTATAATCTGAAATAAGTATACTCTAAATTTTCAACACCTATTCTGATGGCAAAGCCTTCGTTGCCTTTCCTTCAGAGAGACAATGTAGGTGCTAATTCTTGTTTTAAGACAGAGTCCCCTAAAGGAAGTTCAAGTTGGCCAAATAAAAGACTGCACATTCTCGGTTACCGTTCACTTTTGGTAATTTTGCCCAGATTTAGCAGATGGAAATGAGAACAGCTGTTTGTAAACTGGAAGTAATCTTATTTGTTCAGATTTATACACACACAAAAAACACTACAAAAAACCACTACAGCTATCCATGTGTCTATAACACATTTTGAATACTTGAAAATTCAACACAATCAAGGCCTGTAAGTAGCTAAAGTGTAACTGTATAACAAAACAACTGTCCAAACAACTACGGAAACTGAGCAACTCAGTAAAAAACTAAAGGATTTCCAAATTCCAAAGGAAAATAGATTTTTTTTTTCCAGTGCCAGAAGTGTACCGCATGAAAAATACAGCAGTTAATCTATTGGAGACATGCAGAAGGAGAAAAATATATTCAAAAGTCCTAATATTCTGAAGAAAAACATAATTCTAAGCTTTATTCTCATACTCTCGTACTAGATTGGGGTAACAGTTCAAACATCCCCTCTGATCTTAACTCTGCTGCTGTAACAGTGACAACTTTTTAGGCAGATACATGATCAGTAACTGCTGTACAAGCCAACACCGATACTTCAAGGTATCCCCCAAAGCCCCACAAACAGACAGCAAACAGTTCAAGGAACTCAAGCTGAGTATTATCATACTCTTATAATTCCCTGCACAATTCACAGGTATTGCACTACCATTATCTTCTGAATGGTTTTCATGCATAGCCCTGTACATTCTTAATTGTAGTGACAAAGACACTGGAACCTTCATCTGACAGCCTTGTTTAACTATGCGATTAAAAAAAGTCTCTGCACAAAGCATGAATGCATTTTTTTTTTAACAACTGGTTACATTAATGTTTTCAGAGACTCTGATCAATGTTTTTGAACTGCCGAAGATCCAGCATTGTATTTATCTCCATAGTCTTGCCCAAAAGAAGACCTGTAGAACTTTCATTGTCCCCTGATTTGATGACTCACAGATATCCTTTGAATTCAGACTATTTTTATTTTAATTTATCACTATAATGATCATAAAAAATTTCTGTACATAGAAGTGAAAAATTATTGTGCTAATGCACTTCCGTTTGCATTAGAGCAGGCTAAATGAGTGGATGACATTTATTACCAAACAAGCTTACTTTATTATAAATGCAATCCATTACAACAATAATGGAAATATCATACTCCTTTTAATGTTTTACTTGAGCTTTTTTCTGCCACCTAAAAATTCTAGTTATGAGCTTCATTGTGCCAAGGAGAGACCAGTCTTTTCCAGACACTTACCCTCTGACAGCATGAATAAGTCTCAGTGATGGATAGGCGGTTCGCACTTTCAATTTATTCTTAAGGATTAATGCATTAACCCACTCCACATGCTTCTCTCCGCCTTTGACCATGAAAGCAGGGATCCAAAGGACACTGTCATTCAGCATGGATAGTCTACGCACAAATTTTTCTCTGTCACTCTCATTCCGAAAGCCTCCAAATGCTCTTTGTACAACTGATGGGTTCATGGTAATAAAATCAGATTTAGTTCCCACATCGGCAGCAAACTCCACCACAGGAGCTAGATTGCACCTGAAGAGGAAGAAATTAATGGAAAAATGAAAATAAATATGAAACATTAACTCAGAAAAATGTGTGCATGAAGGGAAAGCTGAAAATGAACATGCAAGCCCGTTTCAATTTAACGTGAGAAAAAAATACCAGTGATAACAGGTGTGATAATACTTAGCATTTTACCCAAATTCGACACTCATTAGACAAATTTTTTAAAAACATCAAATGATTAAATGTACATAATGCTGCGAGAAAAAAAAAGGTCTTTGTACATTTGAAAACCATGTCATCATGCTTTAAAATGCACCGACAGCTAGAGTAGCACTTATGAATAAGAATATGCGTTCTAACACCTATCACCTATTACCTTTCATTAGTGTTCATTTGTCATCATGTTACCAACAGCTTACACCCTTAAAAGAAGCCATGCCAGCCAATTAAGGTATAATTTATAGAGGCTAGTCATCACATTTTTTTTTACAATACAGTATTTAGATATGATTTACAAATGACCTTTACCCCATGTTAAATGAGTTTTTTAGTATTTTGTTTTTTTGGTATCATCACTGCAGCTGATTGGATATTTTGAAATGTAGTATTTTCATTTCATTTATAAATTAATTTTTTGGAAAAAAACTCTTAATCTTTCCATTGCTCCTTCGTGTCTCATTTTCAAACGTTGTTTAATTTTGAAGTACCTTTGTGGTTTCTTCTAGGCTTGAGACAAAGGTCTCATCAGGCCTTTGTTAAGCAGTTATTTACCTCAGTTATAGAAATGCATATATATGTAATCACACAGAGGCAGCATTCTCAATGGGCAGCATTGGATGCGGGTGACAAAATGCAATTCAGAAATTAATTGTAATTTCAGTGACCAGTAAGATTCGGCTGAAACAAATCACCTCCACACCATCCTCAGTGAATTAGCCGGTAGCTAGTATGCCCCAAATAAGCATCTTGATACAATATTTTCACAAAATTCAAATTTCAATACTAACAAACTGCTCTGTTGAGGCGAAGGATGCTAAGAAGCAATGTCAGAACTAGGCCTTTCAAAACATTTGCATGTTATTATATTCCTAATAGAAATAGTATTCTATCAGTTCTGCAACTCTTTTCTGGCACAGTAAACTTTTTACTTAAGCTTACCCCCTAGCATCTTCTAATGGCCAGATCTCCAATGTCATATATAACTGCAGTCAGCAGGGCAATATTGATTAACACCAACTGATGATATAGTCCTGACTGATAATGCTAATTCCTCAGAACATCATTTTCATTCTGTAATTATCAACTAAAGAAGCGGTCCTATCTTCTTCAGAAAGAAATGTTCTGAAGACCGAAAAGCCTATATATTCTTAGGAGATAAAGCTGTCCAAGTTTCTGATGCCATGTGGACAGATATAAGTTTGCTTAGGAACTGGATTTACATTCTTCAGTATTTTGTACATCTATTCCACAAACCATCTGCATGTATTACAGGCTGCGAAGAGTAATATATTTTAGAAAATGGTAGTTAGGGCAGAGGAAAAACTCCCACTGATTTCAATACTGGCTTTGAAAATTGTTTCTAAAAACCTTAATGCATGAGCCTCTAACCTGGAATTGTCAAAATCTGAAAATAAAAAAAAATAAAATCAAACCAAGGACTTAAAATCAACCAATCAAATTCACTGAATTACTGCTGCTCTTGAAAACACCTCTTTTTAAAGGACTGCACAACATAATGCAGGATTCTTGCACAGAGGGGTTTTCTTCAGCAGTCACACATACATACACATGATGACATCTGTTACTTAGAAACATAAGACAGAGCTTGACACTGAAAATCCTGCTCTCTCTGTGTCCGACTTTGAGAAGCACCCATGTACCAACACTACCTTGTTTAAAAAGCTGTACTCCATATGCAAAGTGTGCACACGTAACATAGGCCTTATGCTTCTAAGATGATTCCATGTCTTTTGACAGCTCCTTTCTGATCTGCCAAAAGCATCAGTGCCTAAATCTTAAAACTGTATGTAGTTTGAAACCAGCATATAAACGCAATTTCACCTAAATCCTGAAAAAAAACCATCACAGGCATACCAAATACGAGGTCTACCTACCTTGCATGTCATTACTGCTTCATCAGTAGTACATTTAATATCAAATACTGTATTTTAGAAAGACATACAGCATAAGCAGTATAAATTCTTAACATATTGCATATTCAGATTTTTCAAGTATAAGTTCAGAAAGTAATGAGCAATCCAAATGCACTCAGTAACAATGGGTGTTGTCTATGAACAGTTATTTAAAATACTAGTCATACTTTTTGTGCTTTAGTGTCTCAAATTAGACATATGATCTTAACCTTTGGTCTTTTAAAAATTCAGTTGTATAAATATGGATTAGTAGCAGTGCTGAAGTTTGAAATAATGTAATCAAGTACATCTGCACTTTGAAAGGCTCCATTTTCAACGAAGTAACTAGATGCTCTTAGTACACTGCTAAGATTGTTGTTTTAGTAGAACACGAATGTTAAGACAAGCTCTGCACAAATTTCTAGTTCTCTTAAGGAAATAAACACTGCTAAATTAGTTGTAGTTGACCAAGTTACAAAAATATTACCCTCATTAAGCCACTACTCATTTTCTTAGAGGTTATTTTCTTCAAAGAATGATGCTAGTGCTCATTAAATTAGAAGTGTCAATATTGAATATTTACTCTATACTTATCCACGAAGTTGGAAAATATAAAACACCTGCTAAAACACATCAATTAAAATCAGCACATTCTTCAGTAGGGAGTAAACGGAGCAGGTATGTCAGAAGTGTTTTCATACGAGTTCAAGAGTTTATGTGCTAGTGATGAACTGTAACACTTACCCTAAACTGCTAGTACCTGACAATTTATATTTCCAGATGAGTTCAAGAGAATTTTATAGAAAGGTAACACAGAATCATAGAATAGTTTGGGTTTCAGGGCCCGGCTGGATGAGGCTTTGAGCAGCCTGGTCTAGTGGGAGGTGTCCCTGCCCAGGGCAGAGGGGTTGGAACTAGATGATCTTTAAGGTCCCTTCCAACCCAATCCCTTCTGTGATTCTGTGTGGGTTGGAAGAGACCTTTAAAGGTCATGTAGTCCAACCCCCCTGCAATGAGCAGGGACATCTTCAACTAGATCAGGCTGCTCAGAGCCCCATCCAACCTGATCTTGTATGGTGCCAGGGATGGGGCAGCTACCACCTCTCTGGGCATCCTGTTCCAGTGTTCCACCACCCTCAGTGCAAAAAATTTCTTCCTTATATCTAGTCTAAATCTTCCCTCTTTTAGTTTAAAGCAATTACCCCTTGTCCTATCGGAACAGGTCCTCCTAAAAAGTTTGTCCCCACCTTTCTTTTATGTTTCAGGACTAATAAAGCTAGCTATTGTGTATCGGCATACAGACCTGATTATATGTAAATAACTTTTGTTACCTGTTTCAGGGCTTTTACCTTAACTTCTAATGCATCTTTATGCTATGCTACAGTTTCATACAGTTGTTGGAATTTTTAAGTTTGTTAACAAACATCAATGATCTCCTGTCAATTCTCAGAACTCTTTCAAGAAAACTTCGTATTCAGAGATACACATAAACATAAACTTATTTTCTTTTAAGTCAAATTAAGAAGCCTACTAACTGAAAAACTTTGAAATAGGCAATGCAATATCCTTCTCTTGTTATATTCTTTAATTTTACTTCATATGTTGTAAGGCATAGAATGCTGAATATAGCAACAGCGATGAGGAGGTGAGGGGGACTCTGAACCATGAGCTTTATCATTATGTGCCTAGAAATTTGTACACAAAAATGAAACTTTTTTTTTTTAAGTTGTCATTGCTATATCAAATCTGTCAGGAAGAATAGATAGAAGACTATAATTTACTGAGTTTCTGCTTTCTCACATGCTGCGTTATTGATACCTTGCACCTATATGATCACTTACAATTTGACTCCAAAACACAATTTCCCTATTTTCTGCAACAGACCATCACCTTCCATCCATTCTAAGACAACTTCAGTATTGCCTTCACGTCAGTCAATCTGCAAGTAAGCGGGCTGCAGGTCAAAGCTGAGCAGAACAAACCTGCTATGATGTTACTAACACTGAGAATACGACAACAGGTTGTAATTAACAGTCACACATCGCACTGAAGATTTGACTTCAGCAATTAAGCAAACAGCTTTAAATATGAGCATTGAGAATATACATCACATTATAGAAAATTTTCTAAACCTCATTCTCCTGAGCCCCAGCTATTGCCTGTTTCCAGAGAAAATGATGAAATGCAGCTTGCCTCAGCAAAATTAATTTTGAAAAAAAAACGGCCTTCATGAGTTCCTTTGGTTTCTTTTTTTTTTCCATAAAAAAACTCACTGTAAACTAACAAGCTTATTTTTTCTATATAATATTGTTTAACCAAAAGCTCTAGCTCATTCCTTTTTCCCGTGCACTAAACTAGCAAATACAGTCATTATGTGTGCCCTTACTTCTTCTAAGCACTATCCACAGTAGAAGTGTTCAGAAACTGGTCTAATGAGACAAAGATTGGTACATCTGGGAGAAGGGGTTAGGAAAAAATCCAAGTAAGTGTGCAATGTTCACAATCTGTGTGATTGGTACTGTCATAGGCAGTAATATACAAAATACCTCTAATGCTGCAGTCCCTGTTCCTCCCATGACATCAGCCCAGAGTACATCCAAAACCTCAGTGCAGCCATTTCAACAGGGTAACTAATCTAAATTTACTATCAGGCATCGATTCTTTGATTTCGGTAATAAGTAAGCTTACAGGGCCATCTAATTTACATGCTATTGGTGTATAATCATGACACTGAAAGGCAAATATATATATATCTAGAAAATATTCATAGTAAAAATGCAGAGCTTCCCACAGACGAGCTTTCAGTCTGATAGAAGATTTTCAAAAGGAACATGCACTGCAATGCTATCACTAAAGAGAGATCTGGGATAAAAGGGAAAAATTAGTTCATGAGGTATCACACGATATTTCGGTATCTGTAGAATAACTGAGATCCTAAGACACGCAGACCAAAAAGTCTCAGTGATTGAAAACCTGCTTCTTCCACAAATGTTTGTTGCATATATTACTTACAGTGGGATATATTAAGAATATTGTGGAGAAAAATGAACCAAACTGCCAATGGCTGGAGTTGTATGCCATGAGAAAAGACTGAAGAATGGAGTAAGTGCTGCTAGGCCACACTTACATCAAAGCAATCAACCCTGGGTTTGCTGTGACACCTTTACAGCCCAAACACATCCACAGCATATTTAGTCTTCTAGAGAACAGAGCTTAACAAAGAAAATAATGAAGTCATATTCACAAAAATACAGTAAGTGAGAAGACAGTTATTCCACAGAGATTTAGTTGAACTTCCTTGGTCACTAATAAACATACAGCTCATGTATATGCACGCAGATGTCCAATACATAATATTCACAGGCCATATATTGGCATTTTCAAGTTGATTTTAAATAAAAGCCATAAAAATATTCAATCACACAATATTAACCACATACACTCTGAGAAGACAAAAAAAATGAAAATTAGATTAAACCTCTCTGAAACATAAGGCATTACCTAAACTAATATCAAAAACATACATTCTTTCCTGAATAGCCTACAAACTTTCAGATTCAGGTTCATATCCAGATTCCTGTAAGAATCAATATTGCTGTCTTGAATGCAAAGAGTTTTGACATTTTAAGAAACACCTGGATGTGAAAGTAAAATTCAAGGCTCAAGCACACAGGAATTAAAAAAACAGTTAAGTTCAAGGCAACAGACAAGCTAACAGTTGGAGTACTCTCTACCCAGCCTACTTGCAGGAAGCACATCACACTAATGTAGCACATCATTCACCTGGTTCTCCAAATAAAGGTGTACAGCAGCAATGTGGTAATTTTCACATACACATAAAAAAGGGAGATTTACAAAAAAAACCCAAACATGCATAAACCTCCTATCTCCCCCTGCCAAATCTAATGATTACTAAAAGGTATGGATTCTCACATGTCCTGTATACTTGTTTGCCTCCTGATAAAAGTAAAATTGCTTCAAATTAACTATGTGGGTCTGGATTAGCAGGGAATCCCCTGACATATCCCTCTTCATCCCAGTCCTTATCCTCCACATGGCACAATAGAGAATGTCTCATGAGAGATGCAAGCTGTGTAGAGGCTCAGGTACAGTCTAATTATGGATTCTATTCACACACAGGAATCACAGCTGTCTTTTAAGATGTGCCATGTAAAATATACCATTATTGACCTGACAGCCACTTTTATAACACAAGTCCACAAGAATCCTAAATTTATGACTGATTTCACTTTAGTTAGAAGACACATTTTTGTAACATCATCTGATAATAAACTCCATTACTTCTTGTTGCCCAAACTAGAACCTATACTGATAGTCATTAAATTCTTTCTCCCCAGCATCTTCCTTAACACCAGTGACTGAAATGCAAGTTATCCTCAACTGACACAGCACAGTGAAGTGACAGAAAAGGTCTAAGTGGTATTTTAGAAACAGTGGCAAAACACATTATTTACCTCTTTGAGTCCTCGCTGCAACATTACCCATGAATTACAGAGTTTTACTGCTCTTCCCAATACCATTACTTTGACACCAAAATAAAGAAAGGAGTTTCTATCACTGAAAGTTTGTTACATATGGAAAAAAACCCAAAACACAACTACAGCAGTAAAATATTAAGAATTATATTTTAATGTAAGAAAACCTGAGAAATAGAACGTAGTAGATTCCTGAATACCTGTATCTTTGCCCTTTTATGTGAAAATACCTTTACACATTACTGTCAATAAAGGGCATGTTCTATAGGGCAATTATCGAAATACCACAGAACTGTTGCTATTCTGATAAAGAAAAGTTTAGAACAGTTTTGCAACACCATGAGGACAGAAAGAATTGAAAAAATTTTGTTATCCTTGCAATAAATTCAGGCAAAATCATCAGATCATTGTTTCAGAGAAACACTTTGGGGTCGTGAGTTTGGAATGTAGGAAAAAGCAGTTGTTTGAACATTCAAAAATGGAAAACAACAAAAAAGGCAATGTTTAGACTAAGACTGTTCTGAATATTGCCAGACTTCTTAACTGAAGTCAACGAACAAATGGATTAGTGAAGTTCTCCTACATTTGAAACTGTTCAGAAAATAACTAAATTGAAAGCTTTGTACTATCAACAATAGGAGTAATCAACTTTAAATAATTTTATCCTTTTATCTCTGGATAATTATAGAAAGAGTCAGGCTAACCCTACATGCTCTACATTTGGACGCCCATACAACACCTGTTTATTTAAGAAGTCATTTTGGAATCTTTGATCATTTGTATATGGGTTTACAGAAGTCACTTCTTATTCATGTTTCCTTAGCCTTCTAAACTTATGTCCTTAAATCTCCTCCCCTATCACTTACTTAACTTCCTTTTTTTTAAAAAAAAAAAAAAAAGGGAAGTTGCAACAAAGTTGGAATTATAAATGCTTATGGAGGGTACCCAGTACTTTGGCCCACCAGTGTAGGTAGCACCAGGTGCTAAATACTGACTGAGCAAGAGATTCAGCTCCATAATAAGACATCTGTAAAAGCTCTTGCCACATGATGGGCTTCCTGGAGTAGCAGTCATGCAAGGACCCTTCCAGCAGCTGAAGATGCCATGAGGTGAAGTCAAAAAAGGGAAAACATGGCCACAAGAAGTCAGCCATTCTCCAAGGTTCTCCTGAGGTGGAGGCCACCCATGTCTAACTTCACTGGAAACACCCAACAGCTACACAGGTACTCCCCCTTTCTCAGGCAGCCAAATCACTGAGCAAGAACATCTGAAGATGATGCTTTCTGGCTTTTGTCTGCTTTCATTTAATGTTTCAATGTAGTGTAACAAATTGTAGGAAGAGACAGAGGTCAAAAATAGAGCTGCCACATTTGAGAGCTGAAAAAGGTCTAATGAGCTAGTCATGATGTATTCAAAAGCAATTTTTAAGGGAAGAATTATGTTTTAAAATAAGTCTGTTAAATTGGCAATTTCGCTTTCAAGAGATCTACTGGCTCTGAGCATCCAGCCTTACTGGCACAATGGTTACGCTCCAAGCAAGGTGTATTAAATAAGTATTTGAACATAAAAGCTGATAGCAGTTACAAAAAAACCCAAAAGTTCCCGAATATAAGTACATTAATATCCTAAATCTTTTTATTACGATAAATTTATAATTGTTTTTTCCTATGAGCTGACGATAAGCAGCTACTACCACTCTCTGCTTACATATTAGTATTAGCAGAGAAATTTAAGTTGTTCCCCTGAAATGAGCAACCACGTCTCCATGGTATGGTTAGGAGGTCTGTCCTTTTCTTCTTCCTGAATAGATACACTGTCTTCTGCTCATATCACAATTGCTCGCCCACAAAACCAAGATTTCAGGCAGGAAGTCAAATGTATTATCCTCCTCTTTGCACAGGATAAGCCAACAAATTTATTAAAGGACTACAAGTTTTTTTCTGTGTCAACTTCACCAACCACAAGAATTGCCAAGTTAAAAATTGGAAGTCAAAGGACACTGGAAAAATAGGAGTTGCACAGCAAAACTTTATCACCAATGATGGCAAAAAGACTCAGCTTGACTCCTAGATGCTGACACAGTTAGCATGAAAACACTCCAACAGGAGAAAGAAGAGTGGTAACGTATAAACTAGGTACTTCAATCCAAAGAAAGAAGTAAATAACATCCTCTCATGGCTGTTCCTTGTCAGAGGAGCCCTAAACTAGTCAAGCAGATTCATTCAACAGGCCTGTTCTCCATATAGGCCAACTGAAACAAAAGCGACTTTTCCAGAAGTAGTGTCACCACGAGAAAAAACACAAGATTATTTACTAGGTTTGGGGTTTTTTTTCGTTTGGTTGTTTTTTTTTTTTAACCAAATAACTCCAAAACTCTACTTGGCCTCTGCTTTTGAATACTTCTCATCATGAATGCTGAATTCCATTAATTTAACAAAAAAAAAAAAAATTCTTCTGATCTTTGTCATTTTTCAAATTCTGAACCCAAAGCTGAACTGAATTCTTTTTGGTACTTATTGGCTGCCAGAAGTAATTCCAGGAATCTGAAAGTTATTACTTGGCAATGTTTAGTATTGCTATTTTACATTTACCCAAAATACATAGGACTTTCTGAAAAATACAACTGTAACTACTGCATTTCAAAATGTACCACTTACTATAATGAGTTCACCTGCTCTGTAAGGCATAACAGCTAACACAGCCCTAGTGTAAGAATTGCAGCATGAGAAAGCGTAGACAATGGGGGAATAAGATGTATTGCATTTAAATCTCACAGGAAGTGAGCACCATATATCTGACCCAACAGCTAAAGAGCGAGCTGAAAACAGTACCATGAGCAAAAAAACCAGCTCCTGCAACAGCACTGTGCCATTTATACATCTTAAATGTAATCTGGTTGATTATCTCATATTTTCATTCTAATTTATTTTACAGAATCAGAGATTCTGGAATGCTTCAGACCAGCACGCTTTAGCTCACCACTACAAAAGCAGCAGAGGCGCAAGTCATTTAACAAGGTGCAAAACCATAAGAGGTAAAAAGGAAAGGAATAAAAGAAACAGCAAATAGTTGATAGTCAGCACAGGGTTTTTTTAACAGCAAAGTGTCTCCTTGCTTCCCATTTCAACTAGATGGGTCACACTTTCTCCTGTCCAAATAGGCACGACTTCACCAAACTTGTGGAACTGATCCATTTTATGCTAGCAGAAGATATGTCCCTAGACTCTTGAATTCTGATGCCATGTGAACAAAATAAGGCCTTATGTGATCAAGTAATTAAAATCAAGCCACTTCAAAACGTTCAGTAAATACAGTAAATCTGCTTATGCTGACAAGATATTACCTTGCTTGCAGAAATTACCATTATTTAAGCACTTTCAGAGATGTCTAACGAAGAAGAATTGTATTTTTTTATTTGTAAAATTTGCTGACAGAATTATATGTTGGCTTGCAGGCATGCTTATTATTTGACTCTAGTTTAGGTGCCTATTTTTACTCATTTTTCATACTGGAAGTATTCTGATTATCTGGCGTCTCTGTTGGATCAATGTTCTTTGAGAGGCATTGTTATATAGAAGGCACTGAATATGCTGTATGTCTCAAAGGAAGATGGACAGTTATTAGAAACTTTGGATAACATTAAAGACATTGACAGATACTGTCAAACTTAAATTACTTAAAGCGCTAGGTCCTGACATTCTTCTTTACCCTTAATAAAGGATATATTCTGTGCCTTTATCAGTTATTACAAACACTTTCATAGCACCTTTATAGGAGCATTAAAATTCAGGTTATTGAGTTTATTGTACCGTAATGCAAATACTGCTGGATGTCTGTTGTGTCCTCTTCACTTTCACAGATCTTCACTATCAGTTTTATCACTAAACTAATGGTACTGTTGGTGTTAGATCTAACATTAGAACTCCTGCTCTAAGAAATAACTGTTGAAACCACAAGCTTTTGTTTCAGATCTCAAAAAGAACATACAATACTATCAAAATCAACTGGATGATATATTTAACCAAAGTAGTATGACATACTTGTCACAGCACCCAGGCATAATGCACTCAGCATCAGGAGATTCCACAAAGATGTTGTTCATCAGCCTATACACCTAGCTGCACACAGCACATAAAGTAACTGCTTTTCAGAACACCATCAGGTGGCAAGTAGAAAGAGTGCATTTTACTTCCAGAGAAATCACCTGAAAGCAAAGAGAGTAACGGAGTGTCATGGTATATTTTAATGCCAGAATCCTAACAGCAATAGAGGTGAGTGGTTACCACGTATGCCAGTACCACGAGATCATGGGATTACATATCATGTTGCGTACAATTATTTTTTTTTTTTTAATGGAAGAGGAGGAATGTGGAAAACTGTAACTCTAAAGAATGCTTTGCCTTTTTCTTTAACTCAAAATAAAAATGAAATCATTGTTATTTACTTTAAACGGATGTTATGTACCTATGTACCCATCTAGACATACATAAATAAAATTTACTTTAACCTATGAAATAATCTATGAACTTCTAAAATGGTTTAACTTCCATTTGTAAATCCAAAACTTTCACTGAATCAAAACTCTCTGTAGGCTGCCAGGATACGTATCCTGTTCCCAGAACCTTATAAAGATTATTATCCACAGTTTCATCAGACTAACTAGTTGTTATACTGATCACTTTACTAGTCATGCGCCACATGAGAGATGTTTCTCCAGTCTAAATAACGATTGGCAACAGTAACTTCCCGATGTTCCTGTTAAGCTTCACCATTCTTCTATTATTCATCTACAAATCTTTAAGAATATTATCCTTACTGCACATGGCTTGAATTAGTTAAAATCTCCTATTACATACCATCACCTAGTTTCATGACTAGTTAAAACATGGGGAAGAGCTTGGAGATGACTTCAAAGAAATTCAACACGTGATTTAAGTATGTACCTTGCCTTCTAAAGAAAACTTTAACCTAGAAAATCTAGTATCTAAATTTTTCTGTAATCCTGTTAAATGAACCACATTTAATCTGCGAAAGAGCACAAAAGCATGCCATAGGCTAACTGTTGCTTAAAAATGTGGTATTTATTTTAGGACTCCTTCTGCAATAAGTATGCTAATTTGAAACACCAGCGGTACAAGCTAAATAAATAAGGAAAATAAAAGAGCAGTGTGTTATTGTTTCAGTTGCCACCTGGTAGCACACCTTTCAAATAAAATACAACTTTCCTGTCCAAATCCTGTTTTATGTATTGAAAAACTACAATTTTTCTTTCCCGTATCCTTGTGATATTTTTTTGCCACCACCTTTCTTCAAGGTGAGAAAAGAAAAAGCAAGTAACTCACAATGACAACTATTTCTATATTTTCTGTCACTGCCCTTCTGTCTTCTGCCCTTTCACCCTTCTCAAACTAAACCAATTGAAACTTCTGCGTCAAAACCAAAAGGACCTATCTCTTGCCCAACCCTCTCTATATCCACATGATGCCAGGCTGTCAAATGAGGCCAGCTATTCCACTTTATTTCCTACTGATACGTGAAGTCCAAAGTTATTCTATTGTGTGTGTTTGAAGAATGAATAAAGTGTAGCATATCAACATTTTTGCCCAAACTGCAGCGATACCTTTTTAGAGCGCTGTGAAGGGATTTAGATGTGTGACTTCCAATTACCTTAACAGCAACTACCTGGTTCAACTTCAACACATCGCACTGAAATTTTACCCCATGCTGCACATAAGTAATGTAGTAATTTACCATAGGCCATCTTTATTGGCCAAGAGCTAAGAAAGAACATTTTTGAAAGAGAAAACATTTTGCATTTATTCTACCAAGGCTTATATAAGAATATTTTGTCTGGAATAAAAACAACAAACAGCAAAAATAAGTAACATGAACCTCTCTCCTCTGGCCCTTGTTTTATTTTCACTGTAAAAATAATCTTCTTGTCAACAACTTGGGCATGTATTTAAACATGAGGAATCACACAGTGAAGGATACTGCATCAGAGTAATTTCAGATAATTCTTGAAATCTATATCTCAGATTAAAACACTTCCCCCAGCTTTTCCCCAAGAAACATAGCAGGCTGTATCTTTAACAGCAGATGAAAACTCACCTTATTACAAAGTCATGGCTATCAATCTCTTTTCCACATCCACTGTCCAGAAGGATGCCAGAATTCCCAACAACTGCGCAGGTTTTAAACCGGCGATTCTTCATTGGGGAAACTTCAGGGAGAAGGCTGTGCAAATCCTGAGAAATGTTTAGGGTGCGGCGCCTGTCCAGCACGTAATGGATTACATCTCCTGGCTTGAAGCTGCTTTTGACCACTGAGACATCTCTTTCAGCATCCAAGAATCGAAGAATGTTCTTTCTGGGTTGACAGAAAAATACACAGATAAAACCCAACACCCACTGCTCGCATGGAGCTTATCTAACACTAATACAGACTGTACAGAGCACACAACATAAAGCAGAGGGTAGACAGCGTCAGACAGACTAAGGTCATTTCCCATGCTCTACCATGGAGTTAGAGCAAAGCTTTTAGGACAGAGTTCAAATCCTGGTTACAATATAACATGTAAATGCTACAGTGGCAGAACTTAATGACTTTCTAAAGAAAAGGCACTGAGAGACCAAAGGAAGATGACTTCAGAAATTAGAAGGCATATTGTTTTGGGGTATTTTACAAAACTTTGGAATAAATACATATTTGAAAAAGGACCAGAGCAGTTTGTTTTCATAGAAACATAGTTAAATATATGAGCTATTTATGATTTAGGAAATAAATCACTACAGTCTCATCTCTCACAAAATCAGCTTGGTTCAGGAATGGCCAGGTTTTCTTATAGATTCTTATTTCAGCATAAGAATAATATATTCAGTTTAGCATAAACTTGCTCCTAATTAACTGAAGTTCAGCCAAAGTTATCCTAATTAACTTGAAATAAGAACACCCACAGTTTTTTGTACCAATTTAAACAAAATCAGCTTCAGAACATACTGCAAATTGAACTACTGCAGCTCAAGGTCTAGTCAAGCTGCTAGCTGAACTGATAGAAACACTTATGAACTCTATCATCGCTTTAAATCAGGTTAGTCCAATCCCGTATCTTGCTTCTCTGCAATTAATTGTTTAAACTATTAGCCTGGTTCAGCTACACATGACCAAGATATGAGGGTTTAACAAGCTACCACGTGTCAAGTGAACTATGGTAATTAAATAGCTGTATATTCCCAGTCCACAGCAAGTAACAGCTGAAGAATGTTTGCTTAAATGTCAGCTGAAGAAGTTAAGTCATGGTAACTGTACCTGCTTACGGAGGTGGGGGTAGGGGGTCTAAAAAAATGACACACTTTCAATATGCAAGTTAAAAAAAAAGACACGTTTAATGACTGCAGCTATGTAATGACTGATGCCTGCACTGGCAGTGCCGAGCAGTTTTCAGTACACACTTATCCTTTACATAAAAAGCTGGAAAGGACCCCAGGCCAGAGCTGCAAGAGCCACTGGTAGCTCAGGATTGCAAATGAGCAGAGCTTTAACAAGCTTGTGTCCGTCCCTGCTCTGCAAAGCATGTACATTTGTGAAGAGGCATAAAGATCACGTCTGAACCTAAGCATGTACGTAAGTACAGTACACTCATGGAACAGAGGGGGAGTGCTGAGCTGGGGCAGGGTGTTTACTACACGTTAATTTGCACAGCAACTTGTGCCTCTGCAACTCTAACAAGACAAGAAGAAAAAACTCACTTTATATTTCCTGCTGCTTGTCAGCAAGTGAGGTGGAATTTAAAACAGAATACACATTTTGTTGAGTAAGAGAATGCTACTTTTACGTAATAAGTTTTTAGAGCAGAACTTCCTTAGAGCAGATGAAAACAGGAAAAGATAACTAGAGATGATACTCTAGCAGTTGCAACACCCACTGAGAGACATAAAGGGAAAATAATCCCCCCCAGTTGAAAAGAGATGAACTATAGGAACACCATGCTCACCAGCTAGCTCTTTTGTCACTGACTCAAGGGAGAAGAATATGTCTGAACCTTGCAACCAGTGACACAAAATACTCACCCTGGAACTGACCTTAAAAGCCATGGGGGAAGTGAAACATGATAAAAATATTTTTTCAAGTGTTTCCTCTCATTTCTTAAACCAGGACAAGAAAAAAAAAAAAAGGAAAGAATGTCTTGGGCTCTCTGTTACAGCTGTCATGTATAAATGAAGCCGCATCAGAGCAAAGACAGCTTGTGCTGAAGCATATGAGGGACTCGAATAACAGAGTAGGATAGAAAACGTTAAAATCTTGAGTGTCTGAAGCTTTTGGTAAGGCCAGGCAAGGTATTTCTGTAAAAGGAAGATGAAGACTTCACTTCAGCCTGTAAATTGAACGGATTTAAGATCTCCATGGGTTTGATAAGCTTAATTTTGTGGGTACTCTGCAACAGATATATAAATTGCTACAAAATGAAAAAGAGCAAGTAAGAAGGAATTGTCCAATCTAGCAGTATTAAAAATGACTAAAATTCTTCACTACCTAAGAACACAGCTACCAGAGCTGTGGCTGTAAAAGACAAGATGAATGCATCAAAAGTTAGCAATAGCATCAGCCAAGCCATCCAGAAACTCACTTCACACGCACTCTGATGTGAGAAGGGGTGACCACAAAGTCTCGAAAAGTAAAAGGCATGATGTGAAACGTACAGAAACCTAGGACTCTAACTAAAAAAAAACATGGGATCACTAGAAGATCCACTTTAGAAATTTAGTATCCCAGATACCTAGAATGAATGGGTCTAATACTGTTTCTGTCAGCAAACAAGTAGCAACATTTGTGCGTGAACACAGTATCTTGGGTATTATTTTAAAACATAAGAGGAAGGCAGTGAAGTTATACAAACAGTGCCAAAAAAATAAAAGCACTTTGGCTTTCATTATTAATTTGGTAACTTATAGTTAAAGCTTACTTATATATCTATGGGCTTACATATGCTCATAGAAGTCCTCCAAAAGGTTTCAAGTGGACCTGAATTAGATTCAGATAATCAACCACTTATATAAGAGAGCTGAAATTTCCAAAATGTCTAAGGAATTTACTTTTCTAATAAAACTTTGAGATAGGCAAAAGTCACTGAATCTTATTATCTTCTCACATATTTAAAAATGTTTTCTTATCCTGAGTTGTCAGTAGCATATTCAATTAAATGTATGCACAGGTATTACAGTACATATAAGAATCCATGCATAAAAGATGTATAATAATGAAAACATTACAATATTTTTACTGATTCATCTGACTGTATCCAGGTATCTTTTGATACTGAAAGAAATATGATTAAGAATGCATAGTTTATGCTATTGTTTTAACTTCCTCTGTGCTACCGATTCATTTGTACCATGCGGCATGTGGACAGTAGTACTTCCCATTTTAACATAAGTGCTAAGAGAAAAAAAAAGAGGAATATGACAAAAATCGAAAGTACGTCCATGAGTGTCTGTCAGTCCTAATGCTGGTTAAATCAGAACTTGTTTAAACGTCTGTTCTGTCCCACAAAGAGCACTGAAAATAGCACAAGGTTATTCTAGATTAAACACACATGACAAAATAATTAAAAATAAGTGCTAATCCACACCCAGCTGCGTGTAAAATTCAAAATTAAGCTCAATTAGAGGAAGGAAAAAAACCAGCATGATTTTTAGTGAACCTTGAAGCAAAGGTGTTGCGCAACCTTAAAAGAGTTAAAATGCGTACAGAAATGGTTTTTATTTGAGGTGGTCTTCAGGTTTTGTTTTGATGCATAAAACTGTATCTGGGATGTGGCCCGGGCCGTTTGTGGGCAGGTGAGGCAGATGTGGCTCGCTCTTATCTGAAGCCAAGCAGCTGTTTGCAGCGTGTTTACATGACTCACAGAAACATGGTGTCACAATCTGTGGTCGACCTAGGGTTTTTCTTTGATAACCAGAAGCAGATGTTCATGATATTTAACTATAAACTAGAACTCCCAGTTATCTGATAAAGTACGAGTGACAGAAAGCATTGTCTCTGAAGAGTCTTCCAAACGGTATAAATATGTATTGCTCTGGGGCAGCATGGTGACATTTTTCTATTTATGTGCATTTTTCTGGTTTTATTTTGTACTGTAGTCTTTGTACTACAATAGCAAACTCCCTCTCATCTACCTCAGAATTGTGTGGATTAAGGAAAGAAATCATCTAAATATCTGACTTTTAAGATTACAAATAGATTTATATTTTCAGACATTGTCAAGAACACTGGAATATGATCTCCAGCACTTTTCCTGGGAAAAATCATTCCTTTCAAGCAAGGCAGTGCCAGAAATCCTCACTGCTGGGGCATCTGAACTTGTCTGGACCCCAGCCATGAGGGGAAGCCCCTGAGGTGCATCCTCAGTACCCAGGAAGCTGGGCTGGCTCACCAGCAACCACATTATGGAAACTGCGACAGACAAAAAGACTACCTAGTCCACACTCTGCCCCCACTAAAGATGTGCCTTTATCGACATCACCCCCTGCCCACATTTACCTAACACATTCCTAACAACCTCCGTGGTGGGGACTCAGCAAACTCCCTACACAGTCTACCTCAGTGCTTCCCTGGCCTGACTGGCAGCACAATATTCCTCGTGATAGCTCGCATCTTTCCCACAGCAACTGAAGCCTGTTGCTGTTTCTTATACCTTGCCCTTGGAGGACAGACTATTCCTTACTCTTAGCAATAGCCTTCATTTACCTGAGGCTAAGAAGCCATCCAACTTTTTTAACTTTTATTTTTTAATTGGACCAGTCATGAGTTGTAGATCTCTGACCCCTCTTCTTGCTCTCCTGCAGACTTGCGCTGACTGATTCACGCAGGTCTGTAAACAACCTGATTTTCTAACCCTAGCAACTCCTGATGCTGCTTCACACTCCTCAGTTGGAAAGAAGGCAGCGGCTCTCAGCATTTCAGATCACCAAGGACTACCACCTTGGTAAAGCATACTTTCTGCCAGCTAAATTAATTTAATTAAAACAAAACAAGAGCAAACTGTGTGGTAACACAAGGTCACAGCCTGCCCTTGTAAATGTCTACTGCTACAGCTCCTGTTGGCCTCCTGAGGAGGGAGTGGGGACTGCAAGTGTTGGCACCTGGGTTGTGTTTGTCTTCAGCCTGACTGAAAGGGAGTTTTAAGAAAACCTCTTCAAGGAAAGCAGCATTTAGAATCACAGAACAGTTTGGGGAAGAGGACTTTAAAGGTCATCTAGTCCAACCCCTGATTTGAATTTGGTAAAAACACACCTAACTGCAATTAACCATGGAAAGGTTCCCGGCATTCCCCAGCCCATGGAGGAGCGCACAAACAGAAACGCCGTATTACGGGAAGTTGCTGTCTGGCTCTGTTCCTGTACTAGCCCTCCTCATGACCTTCAGGGCACCCCACTCTCCCTTGACCAGAAAGGGCACTTCAGTAGCTGAAGCACACACTAACTGCGCAAAAACCTTCAGTGGGCATGCAGAAGGAAAAGAGGGCTTTTAAACAGAGCTTGACTCAACTATGCTTACCATAGACGGACAGCCATACATCAGCTTTCCATGAAGTTAAACAAGTTAGAGTCAAAAGAAAGGAGTCGAAGGAGTTAATCACCCCAGCCGACAGTGAACACTGAGTTTTCAGTTGAGGCAAGGGGTCTAAGGAGGCGAAAAAATCCTTAAGGTTTATTATGACTAAACCAGACTAGAGAGCCCCAGTTTGCACATCTTAGAGACACAGAAGATCTGGAGGAAACAGTGCAACTGGCCCCAAAATGTTTCTCCAAAAGTTTCAGAGCAATTTTCCCACTCAATTGCTAGTTCAGTATTTACTGCTTGCACTTCAAGGACTTACCATAGCAGTTTCATACTAACTTGAAAGATAAACAGTGATAATAATCTGAACCTTTCTAAGGAGGAAGTTGCACTTTTTTCTTCTTTAATGATGCTGTTAACATCCTACAAGTTCTCACATTTTTCTGACAGGAAATTTCCACTCATCGAGTTCCCTGTTACATTGCAAAGAGATAAATACATCTTAACATACTTTTTTTTTTTTTTTCTCATTTTGCCTTCCTGCAATTCAAAACCTCCATCTGCTTTTTCCAACATAAAAGACCACATTTAATCAAAAATAAGTGGAAGAAGAAAGTCACACACTGAGACGTCAGACTGCAAGTCATTTCACACAGGTCATAGATGTGCTGGCATCATTCCTGTGTGGAATGCTTCTCCAGATAGGTTTATACCAGCTCAGCCACATCTTTCTGAAAGTATGGCCTTCAATACAACTTGGATTTCCTAATTTCCATAACTGGAAAACCTTCACATTGCTACAGAGAGTAGAAAGGACTTAAGACACAAAACCTTGCAGAAAGTGGGTTCTCTCTCTTCTTCATGACTGAAATCATTCAGACAGAAAGGGAGCCAAGCGAGCACTCTTCTTCCCTTAGGCACAAAGAAGTTGTCAGCGATCAGAAGCTAATATCAGTTGGAAAAATCACTCTCCCACTAGACCAATCATGCTTGGCACTGCAGCAAATTTGGTACAGTCTCAAGTAATTAGTAATACCCATCATTTCCACCTCAGTCACAGAAAGTCCAGCTCTTTCTTCTAATGCCTGGTTAACATCTCCAAAGGGCTGCCGCCCACCCAAAAGAGCTGCTACACTCCCTAGACTGCCTCTTCTAGCTGCAAAGTCTCAGAGAGCATCCTGTGACACCAAAAACCCAATGGAAGCTTTTCATCCTCCCATGGGGTGCTGCTAAAGGAGCTTTTTCACTCATTGACTCCCATGAGAGCCTGGCCTAGCCAGGAATTCATAGGACTTTTGAGGCTGATAGACTACCTAATCTAATGTTCACTAACATGGGCAAAAATAAAATAGACAGAGACGATGCCCATGGTCAACAAGGCAAATAGCAAGCCATAATAGTCCAGCTGCTAGTCAACTAGGTTCAGACATGCCATTGATCAGCAGTCCTTGCACAAAGCAAAACTCACTATCAAATATTTTCTACTTTTTAAAATTGCGGATGTAAGGCAGACATAAAAAACAAAAGTAGCTGCCATTTATGGGTGATTATAAGCTTTGTGAAATGTCTTTGTGCTGCACACTAATGGTTTCACAAATTATTTCTCCACTGCTAAGAACGGGTAACTTTTTACACATTATTCAACAGGCTCTAGCTTTTCTTTTTTTCTTGTTTGTTTCTTTATTACTGTTATTTGCTATGGTCTACCTCACACCACAAGACCACCACTGTTCACATTAACAGCTGCAGTAATAGAGTCTGAATCATCTTCATGGTCTACACAGTGCACATAACGTACTTTGCAGGAGCTGAACAGTTAGTTTAACCATGAGAACACTCTAGAAGATTGCTAGACACATTTGAAGTTAGTCCTGGTAGGTCTGTTAAGTATAAAAATATTTACAGCTAAGATGCTTCTTACTGCTGTGACAGGGAACAAAGGTGTATAGCAAACCGCCTGTAAAAGTGAAAGAAGAATGCACGTTGTTTAGTCAGCATCAGAGTGGAACATGTATCACAAGGGGCTGCACGTGGCTTCCTCAGGGAAAAGCACGACAAACTTCCCTCCTTCACTGCTGGGAACCATAACTGAATATGCTATGCACATTAGCAAAGAGGACTTCTGGGAAGAATATGACTGGCTGGTACCACCAATTCCTTTCATACAGTTTATGTCAAATTTTGGCCCTAAATCACATTAATCTAATAACTTTTACTGGTTCAGTGAAAACACCTGCTCTCTGCCCCGGTGTTCATGATGGTAGCTATTTCACCCGAAAACAAGACCAGCGATGTGGACATTTAAATAAACTCAGCTTTATGCTCTCTACTGTACACTTTATCTTTACACTGATAAAGTGGAACCTTTACTGCTTAAACCAGTGTACAAGATACACGTCTTTCTTCACTGTACTACTGAGACAAAAAAAATCCTTCACTGTACGATTTTTAAAAAAACACTACATAATCACATCATGATGCTTCCTAAGAGCACATTAGTAATTTATAAAACAAGAAAACTTCCCCCCACCAGCCAACAGTAAATCAAAACACTGATTTTGAAACTCATGATTTTAGTAGATTCAGATGATACATATGTAGTAACAGGCTTAAAACAATCTAAAGCATTCTCTGCTGGTTTACCTCTTTGTCTGGAAGATGTATTTTGCTTTCGAAACAGATGAAAAAGTAGCATAACCCAAGCTTCATTTTCTTTCCTAATTTTAATCAAAAAGTTATTGTAATACTTTTACTTGTTTGTTGTTGGGCCATTGGTTTTAAATGGCTCTGAAATATGACACTTAATTTTTCAAGGAAATGACTGAAAAGAGTTATCTGTCTCTACTTACAGTCACGCAATGGCTTCCAAATCAGTTTACTTCACAAGTAAAACAGTGTACTATTTTCTCCTAATCGTCAGAATTGTAACCTATGATTTGAAATTTCAACAGTATTCTCCTGAAGTTACTCAACATTTCTCCAACTGGAATCGTCAGTTATGCGTATATCACTTTTAAATACGGTTACTGGTCTAGAAAATCCGCTTATCTTTCCTAGACTACCTTGGAGCACAATTTAGCCTTTACTGAACAATCATACACTGGTTAAACAGGCTGCATCCAAACAGACAGGCCTGGAAAAAGCTCCGTTCCTGAGCTGCATTTTACGGTGACCACTAGGTCTTCACCAGTAGGAAACCCAGGTGCCTGGGGAACAGCCGAGTGCCTGAGGGTCCCTTAGTCTGGGCAGTCAGGGAGTGGGGACCCCACAGAGCTCCACGGAGCACTTCCCAGGCAGCTGAGACACAGCTACAGGCTCCAGAGTATTAATGTGCTGCCTCCCCAAATCCCGCCACTCCTTCCATCCCTGACACGGTTCCTCAGCTGTGCCATGTCCATCATAGCACAAGGCTTCCAAACCATCAGTCTCTACTACAGCATTATACGTTTCTGAGATAGCCCTGCATGTTTTAGAATTAGGGACATAAAATAGCAGTAATTTTAAAAAAAAACATGGCAGAGTAGCCATGCTTTCCTACATGGAAATACTGTCTGTCTAAGAGTTTTGTAAGCTGTTCTTTAAATTGAGAAAAAAAAAAAAGGTAGAAAGGAAAGTGACATAGAAACCACATCTTAATCAGATAAAATTACTATTAAATATCCTAATATTCAGAAGATCAAGTCTACTCTGTTATGTGGTTGATGCTAAAAATAGTTATTTTCTACCATTTTTCACAGAATGTGACACTCCTAGCCCTCCACGCTGCCAAACCATGCTCCACTACGCTTCCCTCACTGGCCACCTTCCTGATTAAGACAGGGAAGATACAGTGACACCACAACACACTTACAGGCTTCTGCTTTCTCTTCTCTCAAGCCCCGAGGTGAGTAGACCCACTGCAACCACTAAGACACGTCGGAACTATCACTCACTTTAACTCTGCTACTGTGCTTCCCCCATCAGACTGAGCCTAAGGCTCTTTTTGGCCTCTCTGACTTCAGGAGAGAAAGCCGCCTCAGAGATGGGTGTTGTCAACGTCTGACCTTGTGGCTTGGCCAGGCCACAGACAAGGTCAGATTCACAGCACCTGATGACGTCCTGGCTCTCGACTCCCACATCTAAGTTGTCTCCCTAAACTCCTTTTGTAGTTGAGGGAGAAAAAACAGTATGTTCAGGTACTTCCATCTGTTCTATTTCAGATCTGTAGGATGAGAGGAAATCATAGAATCATAGGGTTTGAAGGGACCTCTGGAGATCATCTAGTCCAACCTCCCTGCCAGAGCAGGGTCACCTTAGAGCAGGTTGCACAGGAACGCATCCAGGCGGGTTTTGAATGTCTCCAGAGACGGAGACTCCACCACCTCTCTGGGCAGCCTGTTCCAGTGCTCTGCCACCCTCAAAGTAAAGAAGCGCCTCCTCATGTTGAGATGGAACTTCCTATGCTCAAGTTTGTGCCCATTACCTCTTGTCCTGTCGCTGGGCACCACTGAAAAGAGCCTGGCCCCATCCTCCTGACACCCACCCTTGAAGTATTTATAAGCGTTGATAAGGTCCCCCCTCAGCCGTCTTTTTTCCAGACTGAAGAGACCCAAATCCCTCAGCCTTTCCTCATAAGAGAGGTGCTCCAGTCCCCTAAATCATCTTTGTAGCCCTTTGCTGTACTCTTTCCAGAAGTCCCCTGTCCTTCTTGAACCGGGGAGCCCAGAACTGGACACAGTACTCCAGGTGCAGCCTCACCAAGGCAGAGTAGAGGGGGAGGATGACCTCCCTTGACCTGCTGGCCACACTCTTCTTGATGCACCCCAGGATGCCATTGGCCTTCTTGGCCACGAGGGCACATTGCTGGCTCATGGTCATCCTGTTGTCCACCAGGACTCCCAGGTCTCTTTCCACAGAGCTGCTCTCCAGCAGGTCAGCCCCCAACCTGTACGGCTCCATGGGGTTATTCCTCCCCAGGTGCAGCACCCTACACTTGCCCTTGTTGAATTTCATAAGGTTTCTCTCTGCCCAGCTCTCCAGCCTGTCCAGGTCTCTCTGTATGGCAGCACAGCCTTCTGCTGTGTCAGCCCCCCCTCCCAGCTTTGTGTCATCAGCAAACTTGCTGAGGGTGCACTCTATCCCCTCATCCAGGTCATTGATGAATATATTGAAGAGGACTGGACCCAGTCCTGGGGAACACCACTCGTCACTGACCTCCAACTAGACCCTGTGCCCCTAATCACGACCCTCTGAGCTCTGTCTTTCAACCAGTTTTCTATCCACCCCACTGTCCATGCATCTAGCCCACTCTTCCTAAGCTTCCCTACGAGGATGCTGTGGGAGATCGTGTCGAGCGCCTTGCTGAATTCAAGGTAGACCACATCTACTGCCCTCCCCTCCTCTATCCATCCAGTCATGCCATCGTAGAAGGATATCAGATTAGTCAGACATGATTTCCCCTTGGTGAACCCATGTTGAGTACTTCTGATAGCTTGCTTTTCCTCCACATGCCTTGAGATGACGCCCAGAATGAGCTGTTCCATCATCTTTCCAGGGATGGAGGTGATGCTGACCAGCCTGTAGTTCCCCGGATCCTCCTTCTTGCCCTTTTTGAAGACTGGAGTGACACTGGCTTTCCTCCAGTCCTCAGGCACCACGCCTGTTCTCCAGGACCTTTCAAAGATGATGGAGAACAGACCAGCAATGACATCCGCCAGCTCCCTCAGCACTCTCGGGTGCACCCCATCAGGGCCCATGGACTTGTGAATATCTAATCGATCTAATCACATCCTATAAGTGCCAGTTTCTTACCAGTGACTGCAAGAAAGTTCTAGAAGACCAGCTCAAATCTGGACATGCATAATATAGATAATGACTGCACGGGTCTGACTGACACAGCCAGATGAAAACATTTTATTTATTCTTATGAAGGATGACTTGACTTTGGAGTCTAATGTAATTTAGTTGCATTTATTTTGAACCCTAAATATGTACAGCTATAAAACATCCACCTGCAACCATAAATCAAATGACTTTTCCAGATTAGAAGAACTATAGGCAATATGAAATTAAAAGAACTACAGGCAATATGAAACAAACTACTTTTTATTTAAAACACTCACCTTATTTCCAGTACCAAAGAAGAATTGATTTTCCAACCTTCTACAGCATGCTGGAAGATTGAGGAGCCACCCTTTCGAATTATCTTATCAGAGCTATTGATCATTGATCTACTTAAACTCAGTTCACCATCTCTGCAATACAATATAGAAAAGACACAATTACATCAAGGCTAACTCTAGTTATAAATAATTTAAGTCACAAGCACCAGGGATACTTCCTTTTATTCACCAAAAAAAAAAAAAAAGGAAGAAATTATCTCTCTGCTTGCCAAAGCAAACAAACTGTACCTGTAAGAAATCTATGGGACACCTATATCTAATACTTGAATATGCAATTTAAGAGCTTAAATATGTTTATATTTGTAATGAAATAGACATAACAAAAATTACAATAAACAATTGTGAACCTGGACCAAACTTCAGTATTTGTTTTGTATAGTTTGTGAGGCAGATTCTGCATTTCTATGTTCCAAATTTCCAGTATTAAACCAAGAATTAAGTGATAACTTTCAAGCCTTTGCCCAGCAATTGCTCATGTTCTACAATAATGGTCTAATAGACTCCCTTTGCATGCTATTGATACTAAAAGACTTTCATGCATGGAATTCTAGAGTTTAACACCATACAAAATACAAAATTTCCCCCAGAATTCCTGAAAATTTTGTATGCAGACATCCAAACAACCACAGTTGTCTTACCCTCTTCATCAACCTTATCATATTCATGAATTCTAGTAAGGCAACCTTAAAAAAAAAAAATACAGTAAGCTGTGTGTGATGACCACTGAACATCTGATGACGTATCATAATGTTACCAGTTGCAATGACATTAGCCAACAGGGTCACAGAAACGTGACAGAGAAGGTAAAACACTTCAAGCACAACTTAAGGTGTTAGGTCTAAAATCTGTTTTTATCTCCATATTTCCATTATCTTCCATACAGTTTCCATTTAGGTGCCAGAGCAACGTTCAGCTGAGTTAACAATAAATATTCAGCTGTTAATGATAAATATATTAAAGTTGTTAGATATAACATTTTACCACGTAGAATGTCTTGTGTCTCAGGAGCATATATAACAGTAATATACAGAAATCTCTTCATCTATTAAATAAGCATGCTCTGAAATACCGCCAATAACAATAATTTCACTTAGCTTGCAAACAGAACTTTTTGACCACCAGCTCTTCAAATAACAAAATGGAAAAGATGTGAGACTGTAAACTGTTTAGGGAATCGACAACTCTTGTTCTCCTGTGGCTGATCGTGGCCCTTAGTAAGAGCTATACCAACATTACTGCAGTATATATATTAAAAAAGTAGTAATATTTGGCAAACTATATAGCAGACTAAACTCAAAACAAGCCTGCAATTAAGCTAAATTAACAAAACTGGTAACATGTAGTCGTTTGCAAAAAGTGCTACGCTTGCAAAAGCCCCTGTAACTAATAAGCCAGCATTACATACTTCATTAAAAACAACCCAGCATTACTAGCAACTCATCCTCCCTCATCCCCTCTATGCCAACACGCTGCAGCACTGACAGTGCGCTAGCTCAGAGGTAAGGCTGCCACCTACCGAAAAACCTACAACTACCTACCTCCTGTAGGTACAAGATCTGTATGCAAATTAGCCAAATCACACTAACTTGAGGGGCTGGGAGGATGCTGCAGAAGTCCCTACATTCAATAAACAGAATTTAATTAATAACTTTTGCTATTTTAAAAGGTTTTATTCCCTAAGAATTTTCCATAATGGTTGCAAGTATTCCTGTATATGTATTTTCTAGATGCACAGAGTGTATGCATCTACAGGAAAATTACCAGAATACCTCCAGGTAAAGTATTCAGTCTAGAATACTTTGGAGATGTCTCCAGTTTATGGTGGGTGAAGCATTATCCAACAGACACTTTAAGCTGACAAAATTTAGCAACAAAATATGTTGCCAACACCTAAAACACCAAAGCATTTGAAATGTATTGTCTTCCATATTCACAATTTATATCTGCAGCAAGCTGTATAGATTGTACAGTACAACAATGCTAAATTATGTTCTCATGAGCTAAAAGAAGGTCCTAGAAACTTTGTGTTAGAAGTTCTAGTATGAACATAATGGTCTTCACTTACATGCTCCTCTCCCTTTTATTGGTATCATTTAATTTTCTCCTAAAGTAATATTAAATACACTAACACATAAAAAGCTAAATTTACTCCAGAAAATTCTTCATTGTGTAAACAACCGTGAAATAAATTTGGGCTACTTTGTATCTTCTACAATCACTGCAAATCTTCTCTGAGGTAAATGAAAAAGCTTTGGTAGTGTGACAGCAACTTGTGGCTGACAGTGTCAACCTTCACTCTGAATTACCTTGCCTTGGCGACCAACCAATCAGACCAATATAATATGATCATCTCTCCTCCTGAAGACACTTCATTAAATATAAATAAACCAGTAGAAGATAACTCTGTTTAAGAAACATTGCATTCCACATAATATGCACGTTTCTTTACTTGCTTAGTTTTTAAAGGGATATTACTGTCTAGTTAAAGAAGGGCATATTTTTGCAATTATTGTCCTAGCAAACTTTACTATGAGAACACAGCTGATTTAGGGTTTATCACATTCTTTGGAATTGCACATAATCCACTTTGGAACGTCTGGGATTTACCTGCAGTGACACTAATAACCGTAAAATGGGCCACCCTGCGCATTCACAATTCTGCATTACTGGTACTTCTGGAAGTAAAACATCCCATGGAAAACTGACTTCGCTTGCCCATGTGAAAAAATAACCAAATGGCATGAGCCCTTCCTTCAGGAGAAAGGCAAGTGTAACATCAACAGTGGCAGCAGATACTAGTAGTACACTTAGCGGTTTTTTTCCCTGCTTCTTCATACAGTAACGGACAGGACGACAGGTTGGGAAAAGAAACTATATTCCAATATCCTTAGCCAAAGTGAGTAGCACCGTACTGCACAAGAAATCCCACTGGTACCAAAGTAGAGCTATCACTAAATGACCTGGCAGAAGTATATTGCAGCTATATGTTAAAGTGTTGTTGATTATGACTAAATACACTTATCTTCTTTCATTCAATATTAAATAATCAGTTCATTTTAGTACCTTTTAAATCGTGTCAAACAATGTATCATAAGCTGAAGGGGGGCTTTTTTTTTTCAAAATATATATATGCATTCTGCCTTGTGACTAATTTCTGAATCATTTTAGCTGCTACCTCTAGTCTGACAGGAAGGAGTACAGACTAAGAAAAACGGGTATCTCTAATGCTGATTCTGCCTCATACATTCATTTTCAGATGTGTTTTTGCACACCTACAACCCAAAAATTTTAAACTTCGGTACATCTCATAAGTATGCAGATACCACAGCATCGCGGCAGAAAATGGGCTTACACCCAGGCTGAACAAGCAGGAAAGTTACCACCAAGTTGTGAAAATATTTAATAACAAGGAAAGCTAACATCACATCATTAACCACGCACATGCACAGGGGAGGCCAGCCCCTACTCCCGGGAGGTGCCGGGGCCACTGTCACCCAGCTGTGCCCAGCTGCCCGCATCCCACTCCCACTCCTGGGCAAGGGCCGGGGAAGAGGGATGCACTTTCTGCCTTTACTCTGGGGAGCTAAGGGGGGGAACAAGAGGTTGTAAATTGCCGCAGCCTCCTCCAAGCCCGTACGGGAATTTACAACCTCCTTATGCCTCCTCCTCAAATTAAGGCAAAGGCTTACACCACAGGACGAAAATCTGCTGTGAATGCATCTCCCCCGACACATCGATTTGCACATGCAAACAGAAGGCGTGAGCCCCTTCCCCGCCTTTGCTGATTCCACAAATCAGCCACTCCGGAATTTACGCATCCCTCCTGTGAAAACAAAAAATTATACCCCTCCAAGGAGAAACAGGCTTGGCTGAAAACCCAACATCTTCACAGGACAGCTGCTGGCTGGGAGAAAAAATGAGGAATACAGCCATGCACGCACACAAGCACAATGCGTGACAAAGAGAAAGCTGAGGTGCAAGACAGAAAAACGCCAAGGGACTTTTCGCCTTTTATTTTCAACGGAAAACAGGCAGGGGAGGGAAAATACGTAACACAGGCTCTCAGCGAAGGACCAGAGTTTCCAGCAGAGGAGCCTCGGGAGCTAAGGGGGATGTCCCGCACGCTCTCAGAGGAAGCACCCCCAAGGAGCACCGAAGTTAAGCAGGGCTCCGAGGCAAACTTCAGGGAGGGAGGCAGGGACTAGCTGGAGCCGCCAGCGGCCGCCCACCCCGGGCACGCTCGCCTCTGAAGGGCTACCGAAGCAGAAAACGCGACACAACCCGCTCCGGCGGCCGCCGCCACCACCTTCGGCCACTCCGGCCCCCGCGGAGCGGCCGCCGCCGGGTGAACTCTTAGGGGGACTTTGGGGAGGGGGGAGCAGCACCAGCCGCAACCCCGGCACCGGGCAACCCCCCACCGGTCCCCCTCGACCCCAGCCGCTGAGCCCCGCCAGCCCAACCTTCTCATAACCCGTCCCGCAGCGGTACCCCCGCCCCGCAAACACCGCCACCCTCCGCTTCCCTGCGCCGGCCACCGAGAGCGCCAAGCCGTGGTAGCACCGCAGGGGAAGCGGGTGACGGCCCGGGGGGCGCTGGGGGAACCTGAAGACGCGGGTGGGGCCGCGGAGGGGACCTCAGACAGCGATATCGCCCCGCCGCCCCTCGGGGAGCCCTCCCGGCGCGACGCCCCGCAATTACCCGGCGAGAGGTGCCTCCTGGCGCTCCTCGGTCCGCGCGATTTCTTTCGTCTTATAAAAGATGAGGAGGAGACTTATCGTGCACACAGTCCACCTCTTCCTGACTGAACGCATGTCTTCTGCGAAACGCGGTCCCCCTCCCCCTTTTCCTTTGTTTGTCAGGGGTGTGCGGAAAACAACTCCACACGCGGCACAAATTGCCCCAAAAAAAACACGGTAAATTTTTTGTTGGGTTGGTTCCCCCCTCCACCCCCCGAAATAATTAAAGAAAAATAAAAAATAAAAATCGGGCGGGCGCAGGCGCCGGGGATCGTTTGGCGTTTAGTTTTGTCTGTCTTTCACCCTGTCCTCCCCTGCCCAGCAGCCGGGCTCGCAGGCGGCGACCTCTTCTCCTCGGCCGGCTTGGGGACAAGTCCGCGGCNGCTGGACCCCGCTCTCCCCGCATTGTAGCCCCCGCGGCGTTTGGTGAGGGGGGAGGGTGCCTGTCTCCCCCCCCCCAGCACGTTGTACCCCGCGTCGCCGTCTGGGTGTCAGAAAGTTTGAGTAAAGGACGGCCAGCGCGGTGCCGCTTCTTTTTAGAAACGGCACGCGTCCTTTTCTGAGAAGGATAAGGTTTTTTTCTTAATTCCTCAGTATTATTTTTTTTTCTCTCCCCCGATGGACGGTTGGAGTTCGAAAAGGGCACTGGAGGTTTGTAGGTTTTTCCCATCCTCGGAGCAGCGCCTGGGCAGCTCCCCCGGCCCCGACACCAGCAGGAGAATGCGGGGCTGGGGGGAGAAAGAAAGGGAAACGGCAAGATCCTTGCACACCCCCGCCGGGAGGTTAGCCGCGGAGCCGAGCCAAATGGACCGCCCAACCCCCGCGTCGTGTTTGATCTACACGGTCTCAACATGGCCTTTACTTTGCTCTTACTGCCAGGAAAGGCACATAAAAAAAAAAAAACCCAACAACCAAACAAACACCGAACCCAAAATCAAAACACACCAAAACCTTTAAAACGCATAACACAACATGAAAAAAAAAAATTAAAATCATGAGCTATATTCACTTTTCTCAGTGTTATTTTGATTGGGCTGTCCTGGACTATCCTTATTCTATGTGACAGGGATCTGCCCACAGCCCTTAAGTTTGCATTTATGGAGCAGGCTTCAACACCAACATCACTCTTCTCCCACGGGGATCCAGGAAGGGTTTGTGACAAATCTAGTGTGACTCCTCTCCTCTTAACTTAGGTTAAGAGCCAGAGCTCATGGGATGACAGAACCTTCCCTGGGTCTATTTTGTGTGATATGCTGTCCCCAGAACTGTTTGGTAACAGACATTTCACAGCAAGATGCAAGCAAACGTAGAGATAAGCACGGATTTTTCTTTCCCGAGACAGTATTGCCTCACAGGCATTAAAAGTGAAGAAAGGTTAGAGAAATCCTTGAAACTGTCAGGACTGCTAATAGTTGTTATGTTCTAAAAATCAATTTTGTTTAATAGGAAAGGTTTAATTCAGCCTCAGTGGAATGGAATGGAGACTTTGCAAATTCCTTCCACACGAGCCTGATCAAGCTGTGTTTCCTATGCTCTTCTTTGCCATGGCTCTGATAACCTAGTCTGAGAAAGTGACCTCTAAATAGCATCAGCAGCAAAAGGAGAAAAACCCATTCTATCTGTGGGCATGAACTTCAAATTTCACTTGGTGTAATTCATGTCTGACAGTCTTTTCTAGAAAAAAAAAAAAGTGGATTCAATGCAAACCCCTCTTTAATACAGTTGTAAAAACTGCATCACTTGTTCAGCTTAAAAGTTAGGATTCCCTCAGTCTTGTCAGCCTCGTTGAACACCTGTCATATTCTTTTTTATCCATTACATTATTTTTGTACATTATATTATTTTTATGGGCTCATCAAAAACAGATGCTGAAACCGCATACAGAGGATCCCAAATTCCCCCATCTTCATTGGTGGTTTTACTCAGTTCCACCCACAAATACCAATGGCGGCTCACAATACCAGTTAGCCACAGCAACTCTTGGTTTCGTGCCAGGCCATGCGCACATTCAGAAAGTAGCATGCCGCCTTCTTCCCCACCTTCTGCTGCACTTCCTTCCCACTGAAGTTTAAAACCCAGCTCCCCTGCTGCTTCATATTGGCTAATCCTCACCCCACACAAGGAATCCCAGCTTGTATCCAAGAGACTTCGAGGACTGACGGAGATGGGTGTCATGAGGTGCCTTGCCCAGCAGTACACTTCTCTGCTCAGTCTGCTTGCAACCAGTCTGACTGAAACTGACCTCCATCACCTGGAGAGGACAAAAAAGTTGACTCCAAACTGGTTCTATGTAATCACAGCAGCCCCATCCAGGCAAGAGGACACTTTGGTTGGTTTTTTTTATGTCTCTGTCATTTTAAATACCATCAGCAGTACCAGCATGTGCTCTATGATGCTCCCCCAGCACTCTTGAGGAACCTATCTAATATTGTAACTACAAGCTCTAAACCATCAAGACACCAAAACTTTTATTCAGTTATTAAAATGTAAAACTGTCAGTTCATACTTGAGTAAAGTGTGGAAAAAAACATTTCTCCAAAAGCACACATCAATAATCTGTGGCCGTTTTCATGAAAATTCAGGCTGTTTCCATGCCTGTCGTTCTGCTACTGCTGTGTCAGAAGAGGACTATGGGATCCTGAGAGGTAACCCAGCGCATCCCCTGTCACGAGGCAGGCACCTGACACATATCATCTAACCTGTTCTTGAAGACTTCTGCTGTGGGCTGCTCCACCACCTATCGTCTTCATCGATCTGATGCTGCAGTGATTCACTGACTTCACCTTCTGTGCATGCTGTTCCAAGCTCAGGTTATCTGAGGGTCCCAGAGTCACAGGAGTCACTTAAAAGCTGATCCAGGGAAAGTTTCCAACTGGTTCAGTGCTCTCACAAATGAGTTCTGGTCTCTATTTCAGAAATAGCCTTACGGCTGTGACTACAGTGAGGAAGAACCCTCTCATGGCTGTTCTAAACAGGTTTCCCTATAAATATGTTCTTATTCTCTAGCTCTCTGATGTACTCAAGTAACAGACAGATACATATAGCATATAGGATATATATAACATAATTAAGCCAGGTGGTACATTTCATTTGCAATGATAAAATTTATTATAACACAAAATGAGTTTACTGTATAGAGTTTAAACATTCATATCTAGTACTTCGCCAATTCCTTTAATTACCTTTCTGTAATGTATCATCAACAGCACTTCATAACTATAACAAGCTATCTAAATTATGCCTTGAAATGATTTCCTCTTTCTCATACAATCTAATGATATTTAAATAATGAATAGAGTTTATATCAAATAGTATGGTTTATTTTATATGAATTACAGGAACGGTTTAGCTCTGTGAACCCAGAAACATGTTCAGTAAATCCTATTTCATGGCAGCTGATGATGGCAGTAAAATTCCTTTCATGAAGACTACTGGAGGAGCAAAAATGTGAATAATACAAATAATCATGCATTTACGCATTTCACATTTCAGAGTGCTAATTAGTTCCTACGGCAAAGAGTTCTTGAAAGGCTGCATTTCATGCTGAAGAAAGTAGCTGGAAACTTGAAACATTTACATTTGTTAAAACTTATTACCATATAAAGTCCTTTTTGGATTTAGAGCATCTCATGTTATGTGTGGGTGCCTAGAAATATCTTCGGATTTAATTCTGTCCTTGTTATCACTGAGGATAGAGAAACACTAGAAGAGATTGCTTGGGGAAGCTGTAGGCTTTGCATCACTTGATGTCTTTAGGACCAAGTTACACAAATCTCTGGACTCTTAACTCAAGGTGGAAGGATGAATGAGGTTAACTTTTTCAGGTGCCTTCTAACTATTTTTTTTTAATATGTAATTTTAATGCAGATCTGCTCAATTTACAGCAAGTAGAGCTTTCTGATTCCTATATAATAACTTTTAACAGAATACTCAATATTGTGGAAAGGTCATGTGTTTGTACACGCTTCTGTTTCAGGAATAGGAGTGGATGATGCTTCATTCTTGCATTTGCTTAACACTGATTTAGTTCTATGCAGTGTGTTTAATAGTATTAACTATTCAAATTTTGTTGTAAAAAAAACCAAACCATCAGTTAAAACAATAAATGATTCTTTGAGAAATTTTTAAGTACCACTGATGTGTTTTCATGCAGACATCAGTATCCTTCAATATTTGCTTGATGGCTCAAGCAAAGACACCAGACTTGTTTGCTTAATATTAATGTGCACAGAACACTAACGCTTTGCAGAAGAATAACTCTTGCAGCCACAATTTTAATATCTTCTATGCTTCTGTCATCATCCATACATACTTTTTTTAAAAATATCTTCCTCCTTGAAATATAATCTGCTTGCTATTGTAGTGGAAGTGTAGTCCTGTATCACATTTTTAGCATTACTGGCATTGCAAATAGCAGCATTTCAAATACATCAGCTTTATAATGTAGTAGCTTTTCTATAGGTAACAGAATTAAAGATGATGCAGTGAACTGCATATTTCTATAGTTATTCCATTGTGTAGGACTCAAGGATTGGGTTGGTGGTGCTTAAATTTCTCTGACACAAAAAAAACAGGTCAGAATCCGTATTCAGATTCAACTCCCCTTTCGTTTTTGTGACTAACATGCAATGATGACTTAGTGTTTGCAAACACCTTGCAGAACAACCACAGGATCAATAATGTGGAGAGAGTTGCAACAACCTTACCTGAATCTCTCAGCCATTTCTTTCTGTGTGGGTTAGAAACAGAACATCTTTTTCTCTAGAAGAAATGGTACAGCAATTCGTTAGAAAGCATTGGAACTAAATCCCAATGAAGCCATATTCTTCGCTCTCTTGTGCAGTAATGTATTTATCCAGTGCAGAGGTCCCTAGATGAAGTTGCGGTGTAACATCAAGGAAGGATGTTTACTTTAGGGGCACACACTATTGTGGTTATTGCATTGCAGACTTCTCTGATCCAGACACACTTTTATATAGTAGTAAAATATAAACTGTATTAACATTTCAAGGAGAGTGATCATGCAGAGGCCAACCTAAAAGAAGACATTGTGAATTGTCATGATGTCCTCTTTACTTTTGTGTGGGACAAATGTCGCATAGACGTTTGTTACAAATATGAAAATTTTCTGCTAACTCAAAATGGCTATCAGCAAGTATATCTTTTAGGAAGGATAAAACCTCACTGCTTTAAATCAAAGTGGCTGTCACATTCCTAGAGGCTGTGTGTTTGAAATTTGGTAATGATGAGCTGCACTACTTCCCATATTTTTTTAGTGAGACGGTCTATCCTTAGGGAAAATAATCATCCTGTATTTTTTATATAATCATCGAATCATTTAGGTTGGAAAAGACCTTTAAGATCATCAAGTCCAACTGTAAACCTGACACTGCCGAGTCCACTACTAAAACATGTCCCTAAGTACCACACCTACAAGTCTTTTAAATACCTCCAGGGATGGTGACTCAGCCACTTCCCTGAGCAGCCTGTTCCAGTGCTTGACAACAATTTCGATGAAGAAATTTTTCCTGCTATCCAATCTAAACCTCCCCTGGCACAAGTTGAGGCCATTTCCTCTTATCTTATCACTTGCTACTTGGGAGAAGACACTAATCCCCACCTTGCTACAGCCTCCTTTCAGGTAGTAGTAGAGAGTGATAAGGTCTCCCCTCAGCCTCCTTTCTCCAGGCTAAACAATGCCAGCTCCCTCATCTGTTCCTCATAAGAGTTTTACTCTAGACCCTTCACCAGCTTTCTTGCCCTTTTTTGGACATGCTCCAGCACCCCAATGTCTTTCTTGTAGTGAGGGACCCAAAACAGAACACACACAGTATTCAAGGTGGAGCCTCACCAGTGCCGAGAACAGGGGAACAATCACTTCCCTAGTCCTGCTGAACATGTTATTTCTGATACAAGCCAGGATGCTGTTGGCCTTCTTGGCCACCTGGGCATACTACCAGCTCATATTCAGGCGGCTGTAAACCAACACACCCAGGTCCTTTTCTACTGGGCATCTTTCCAACCACTCTTCCCCAAGCCTGTAGCATTGCATGGGGCTGTTGTGACCCAAGTGCAGCACCCAGCACTTGGCCTTGTTGAACCTAATAGAATTGGCCTCAGACTATTGAACCAGCCTGTCCACATCCCTCTGTAGAGCCTTTGTACCTTCAAGGAGGTCAACACTCCTGCCCAGCTCGGTGTCATCTGCAAACTTACTGAGGTTGCATTTGATCCCCTTGTCCAGATCATTGATAAAGATATTAAACAGAACTGGTCCTAATACTGACGCCTGGGGAGCACCATTAGTGACCGATTGCCAAGTAGATTTAACTCCATTTGCCACCAGTCTCTCGGTCCAGCCTTCCAGCCAGTTTTTTAGCCAACAAAGAGTGCACCCTTCCAAGCCACAAGCAGCCAGTTTCTCCAGGAGAATGCTGTGGAAAACAGTGTCAAAGGCTTTACTCAAGTCTGCGTAAACAACATCCAGAGCACTTCTCTCATTCACTAAGCAGGTCACCTAGTCACAGAAGGAGATCAGGTTTGTCAAGCAGGATCTGCCTTTCACAGGCCCATGCTGTCTAGGCCTGATCACCTGGTTGTTCTGTATGTGCCATGTGATGGCACTCCATCACTCCACGTGATAATCTGTGCCATAACCTTCCCTGGCACTGAGGCCACACTGACAGTCCTGTAGTTGCCCAGATCCTCCTTCCGGCCCTCCTTGTAGATGTAGATGGGCATCACATTTGCTAATCTCCAGTCAGCTGGAACCTCCCCAGTTAGCCAGGGCTGCTGACAAATTATGGAAAGTGTCTTGGTGAGCACTTCTGCCAGCTCCCTTGTTACCCTTGGGAGGATCCCACCCAGCCCCATAGACTTGTGTGTGTCTAAGTGGTGTAGCAGGTAGCTAACACTTCTGCTTGGATTATGGGGGCTCTATTCTGCACCCCGTCCCTGTGTTCCAGACCAGGGGCCTGGGTACCCTGAGAAGAACTGGTCTTACTGTTAAGGACTGAGTCAAAGAAGGCATTAAGTACCTCAGCCTTTTCCTCAGCCTTTATCACTATGTTTCTCCCCATGTCCAACAAAGGATGGAGATGCTCCTTTAGCCCTCCTTTTGTTGCTAATGTATTTCTAGAAACATTTTTTATTGTCTTTTATAGCAGCAGCCAGGTTAAGTTCTAGGTGGGCTTTGGCCCTTCTGGTTTTCTCCCTGCATAGCCCCACGACATCTTTGTGGTCCTCCTGAATTGCCTGTCCCTTCTTCCAAAGGTCATAAACTCTCTTTTTTCCCCCTGAGTTCCAGGCAAAGCTCTCTGTTCAACAAGGATGATCTTCTTCCCCGCTGGCTTGTCTTTTGGCACATGGGACATATGCCTTTAAGATTTCCTTCTTGAAGAATGTCCAGCTTTCCTGGACTCTTTTGCCCTTCAGGACTGCCTCCGAAGGGACTCTGTCAACCAGACTCCTAAACAGGCCAAAGTCTCTGCTCCGGAAGTTTGTGGAATGAACAGAAAAAATGAGGAAACAAATAAGGATTAGAGAACGGTGGGAAACTAACAGAAGAGAAAGAGAGAAGAGGACGTAGATATAGAAGAAGGATGGGGATTAAGGGGTTGGTAACTGGTAGAAAAGGAAACAGCTGTATCTGGTCCAATAAAAGAAATGGGAGAAAAAGTTGAGAGTCCAGAGAACACAAAAGAAACTACTTGAATGGAGGAGCATGACTAACTCAGGCCTAAAGAAGAAACTGAGGTAAGAAATCATATAGTTCCGTCTGCCTTTAGTCCTGATTTGTCCTTCCTGTGAGAGCAAAACCATTGTCTCCCTTGCTTAAATGTGCCTGAGCCTGTGTTCAAGCCCTAAGTTTACTTCACTGTTCATCTACGATTCTGTTTTGGAGTCTGAATGAAGAATTTATCTTTCTAGAATGGTTCAGCTAGGACACTGCTGTTTACTTAAAAGTTTCTTTTTGTTGAAATGAAAGAAAGTCAAGAAAATTTCTGGCCATATTTCCATCCTTGCATTTTAACTGTCTGTAAATCACAAACACAATTAAAACGTAACTAAATAAATTATTACAACTCCAGAAAGCACCCCTCTGTCTGATTATACCAAACCTCCAACTCCTCTCTTCATAAGGGCAATAAGGCATCTTTTCCTTCAGAGTCTGAGCCTAGGCCTAATGGTTTAAGTATTCCCAGGTAAAACTGATGACAGTTAATTAAGAAAACCTTCACTACTGTCAAGCCTCGCTGAGACTTTCCTTATGAGTCATGGGAAATTACTAAGATTTTAAAAGGACTATGAACACTTTCTTATGATGTTAATTGAGCTGTCGACATTGCAGAAGGACTATGGTCATTAGAGTTTAGGGTTTTGTTTAGGGTGTTACAGTTAGGTGATGAGGGTCTAGGGGTTACAGGTTAGTTTTAGGGTTGGGGTTAGAAGTTATGGTTAGGTTTAACTCAGCTGCATTGAGTCTGTTCTGGTTTTAGGTGTCCTCAAGACCAGTGATTCCAGTAGAGTCCCTTACTACATGGGACATTAGGAAGACTCCAAACTGTCTGCCCTATATCGTTCCCATGGTTTTTCTAATAGGCCTCCCAAGATACGAAGTGAGATCAGACTTAGGCACATCATCTCTGTTCTTGCATACTCATTCAACATGGCACAAAAGGTCCAGGTTGGTTTAGATCAAGCTCAATCTTTCTCTTTTGTTCTTCTATGCTTTGGGTGAGTTTCTAGAGATGAAAAACCTGGGATCACATCAAGGTGAATTTAGGTTTCCACACAACCCAAACCAACGCACAAAATACAGCACCAAGATACTTATTCAGAAGCAATGTTGATTGGGTCTACCTGAAATGTTAAGTCCTGCTTTCTGCTAAGGGGCACTAGGCAAGCACAAGACAAGCGATCAGACTACTCTTCAGTAGTTGCTGCAGAAATGGAGTTTAAGGAAGTGTCTCAAAAATACATAATACTTACTATACATCTATTAATGTAGAACTTGCATGTTCATTTTTTTTCTTTCCAAGTGAGTAATCACGGTTATAAAATACAACGTTAAATGACTTTTTTCTTTATTTGAAAGGCTATGCTTTAGTTTCATGTATTTATAACACTTCATAACTCATTACTGCATGCAGAGCAATGCATTTCCCAAACACATTGTAGTGAAAATATAATATGAGAGATTACTGCATGAATTTTCTATATCTGAGAACTGGAAAGAGATTTTCTGAGAAGCTATATGGTGGATTTGTGAGGTTCTGTTATATTTTAATATGTGAATGGTCTCCCAGTGAGAACCATCATTTTAGTAACAGTGCCCAGCAGGATACCCACCTAGGCTATATAGATTTGGAGGTGGGGAAAGAAGCTTTTTGTCTGAATTCAAACCACAGCAGGAGCCATTCACTCTTTTGGGAACTAATTCCCATTTTTATTATTGTTATTTTTAATTTTGCTTAATTTAATGGTGGTTAAGCTGTGTATAGATAGATACTACAAAATTGCCTGACTTTTATTGCTTTGTGTTAGATAAAGTCACAGAAAAGAGCTTCCCATATGCCTTCAGCTATATTTTCTTACTTATCCCTTTGACAGCAACACTTTGAGGCATTTGCTGAGATCAAGACTACAGCTTGTTGTGAATTTTTGTTTCCTTTTTTTTTTCTAATTGGAAAACTGTAATTCAACAACACTTTTGTGGGATCTTTATAAGTTTCAACAAAAGGAAATGTTCTCCATGTCCAAAACTGAATTTCTGGTCAGTGGGAGAGGTCAGACTGACCAGCAATTTAGCCTGTTCTGCACTCACCCAGCATACAAAGCATTTGGACTCAAACCCCTGTCAGAGAAGTTTCTTGGCTGTCTTCATCAGCAGCTTATAGACCTGGTACGGGCAGATGAACAAGCAAACCCTTTTTGTTGACAGCTAAGCTACATCAACATGATCTCATAATTGCTGCAAACAAAAGCATGCAGGCAAACTGTTACTATATAACAACTAACAGCCATTGTAAATTCACAGTATACTCTCTGCTGTGGTAACTTGTTTGTGAAGCTGTACTCTCAGCGAACATTGCTATGATCAAGTTCATTTTTAATGACAGCTCTCAATGACAGTTTTACAGTCTGAGTAAGAGAAAGAGGCTTACACCATTGCCTAGAGCTTAAGACAGGACAAAACCCTGCCTACCACATTCCAACTAAGATCTTTTTTCAGGGCAAGTCATTCTCTAAAAATGTAGTAGTATACTTATTTATTCTTTTTTTCTCTTCTTCTGTTTTATTTCTTTGCAAAATAGGATTTGGTATTCAAGTCACAGATGATCAACATCCTAGGTATTTAAATTCCCATGGGAAAGCCCACCTCAGAAGTTACAGTCCACACAGAAGACCACAAGGAAATGGGATTTCCCATATGTCACCCAGGTCAGTGGGCAGACATGTGAAGGAGATCTAAGGTTGAGTTTCTGACTCTGCTGAAGAATATGGTAAAATTTTGATTGAGTTCAACAGGATTACGGTATCACTTCAGCTCTCCCACCTTCCAGTCCTATACTCAAAATAGGAAGCCACTAAATGTAACAAGAACATATAAAGAAAGATATTCCCTAATTTTACTTAGTGTATTTCATTAAATTTTATCTCTTAGGCTAAAAAGTTTAAAATATTACAAAAAGTACAAATGTATCCCATAGAAATTGCATTAATAATCTAATCTATTACTTGTAGCCTGCTCAAAGATAGCATAGAGGGAAATAATTTTTTTCCGTATTTTGATGACTCAGGAAAAGCATAAAAAAATCTTAACCAGTCACAGTTATAGAAGTTCTTTAGAAGCTTTTCAGTATTAAGACTTTTTCATCTGAGAAAATATAAGCACAGTATCAACTTCAGAGACTTTTTCTTTTGACTTTAAAAATACGATTTGCATTAATTAAAAGGCAGAGAACTTTTTATTTTAGCTTAGAATACTTCATGTTTTAGTGCTCTTTAAAGGAAATTATGTCACAAAATCAAAAATAGCTATTTTTGATGGAAACAAATAGCACAATAACTATTTTTGTAGTGCAGAGAAATGTTGTGGAAACTAAATTTGGTTTACCAAGCTTATCACAGACTGTGAACTTTAACATTAAAGTGAAAGGAACATTTGGTTTTGAAATCACTGATTCAGCCCTGACTGTAATAAAATAATGTGTGAAGGAAAGGAGTATGTGTGTGTATATATATATATATGCACACATGTATAAGTTACAAGATGTAAATATTCTGTAATTACAGAGGAAGGGACAAATCTGAGCCTGAAGTGCTTGAACAGGAAATTGCCACCTACCTGGGCAGAATTTTGAGAACTTATTTTCACACATCTGTTTTGTCTGACTGAAGAGTGGGAAAATCTGTCCTAGGCTGGACAAAAGTATATGATTAACATAGATTTGTACTCAGAAACGGGTCATTTGAAATGATTTTGCTCAGCTGCCGCAAAGTGCTGTAGTCCGGTTGTGTGCTCTCCACTCACACACAATTCTCAGTGGAGAATTTCCACAGTGCAAAGCACAGATATGCCACATCTAGGCCTGTCCTTCCTCTCCATGTCCTCACCTCAAAAAAAAAAAAAAAAAATTCCAAGCAGAGGGAAGAGGAGACAGAAGAGAGCTGTATCGTCCTATATCAATCCTCCTCTGGCAGTGACTGGAAATTTCTTTGGAGCCAAGTCCTACTAGCCTAAGCTATCGTACAGAGTGCAGAAATATTCTGTGTTCTCAGGGTAAGGAAGGGCTTAGGAAACCCTCTTGGCAACAACAACATAATATTTATGATGAGTTCCAGGTGGCACTTGTTTCCCCAAAATCAATGGCTTGCTATTTTTTAGTATAATATGAGAGTATCTCTCATTATGAGTGTATTGACACTCAGCTTTCATAAGCACCTGTGATGCATTAACCTGTTTTGACCACAGCATTGTAAATGGACTTTAGCAGCACGTTTCTCGGAATCTTTGTCTGGACAACTTAATACTGGATGTGTCTCACATGTAGGACTCCTCTTAGCATCTCTGTCAGAATCTCAGATTATCAAGATTTGACCTGTACGTCTTGCAAAGCAGTGTTCTTAAGGCAATGATTTTAGAATTCAGGCTGGTGATTTTGAAGGAAAATGTGCTTATTTGCGGGGAACTTTTAACTTTTACAGTCTGAGGAAGCAAGTAAGTTGATGAATGAGCTCAGGCTTGCTGCAAAAAAATGGTTGTTCTTTGCTAGGTTACCTTTTATCCCAGCTGTGCTATTCTGTTGTATTCCCCCGTGAAATTCTTTCTATAGGGCAACCCAAAAAGCAATCTGTGGAAATGGACTCTCTCCAGATGAAACATTGTTGTGTGTTCACAGACTTCTTTCTCCACTGACAAATCCTACACCACACAAATGCTCCTTTTACTGTCCTCAATAGATACATCTTTTGTGGCAGGCTACCAGTTCTTTGGGTCTGTGTACTGAATATTTTTTTCCTTTGTCCTGACTCCCCAGATCTAGTCAATTACCCACTGCATTGCTTATTTGTTTTGCTTTATCTGCTCTACAGCACAGGAAGTTTTTCTAATGAATTGAATTGTGTGTCATTTGCTCAGTTTCAGCTTTAGATTTTTCCTTACTGATGGCTTCCTAAACACTGGGGAATGTCTTCAAACTCCTGCAAAATGAATTTGATCCTTTACCATTCAAGCGAAAGTAGCATTTTCATAAGGTGAAGCTTTTATAACCATGCTGAGTAATACTGCTTAACAGTAGAGTCCTGTATTTAAGTGTAGCTCACTCTTATATTCCACCAGGGGGATGAAAGTAGAAGTGAAAATATTACATTTCAGCTTGCGCTGCAGCAGTCCTTCTCTTTAGCCACATTGTGCATGCTCGATAGGTGCTAACCAGCTCATGCAAACTCTACTGCATTTCTTGTACCTTTTTTTCCATGTGCCAGGTAGTGCCCTGGCTTGCTGGCTGTCACAGCCTGTATATCTTTATCTTCTTGATTCTGATATTTACATTTCCTGATCAGAATTTTATTGTTTAAGCCAATTCAAATTCACAGTCCTTGTATCCAAGCACTGTTCATTCTTATCTCCATGTTTCTTCTTGGTCCAGTAAGTTTTAGCAGGTTTGTAGCTGTCTGTTTTAATGGGTTCCTCCATATTCTGGAGGAACTATGTCTCCGTCTACTATAATCTCTCTCAGGAAGGACTCATTTTAATGAAGTAAGACTGCAAGATTTACTGCTTTGTTGTTTCAGTCATTTTTTACTTTTCAGTTAAACCTATTACTTTTGTATCCTCCCTTTTCATATTAAGTAAAGCAGACCTTCGATTTGTGTCTCAGGTCTCGAGTAAACATTAACTGAAGCCACCGCTTCAGTCAGCCCCTTACAATTACCACATTTGTAGCTCTGCTGGAACACTTAGCTGCCCTCTCCTTCTAGCCACTGCATTTCTACATGTCCTGTGGGAATGCTCTTCTTTGTGCAGTCAGTCCAAGGCTACACTCCCTTTTCTCATGCAGTGAAAAAAGCCTGCCAGTCTCTCCGTAACTTGTCTTGTGTGTTCATGATGTCCTTCCTTTGAATTTCTGTATCTGAGAAGTGAAACAATTTTAAAACCAGTGCTCCTGCTTGAAGCTGTACCTACCTTTATGCAGTTGGTCTTCTCAGCTGTTTAAATGAGGTTGAAACAGGAGGGGAGGTCTCACAGCAGCAGCCAAAGTGATTATCTGGGCTTTTCCTGCCTTCTTCTAAAAAGAAATGGAAGGCGGAAAAGGAAATTGAACTGCCTTATTCTTTTAAAATTGCTTCAATTCCCAGCGATGTCCTTCAGTACCCAAACAAGGCAACCTTTTGGATGCCTTTCTCACGAAGTTTCTGGACCATGCAGCTAAGGAGATCTGTAGGAACAGATGTTTAATTCAGCAGTTTTCAGTAACAGAGGTAACACCTTATGCCACAACACATTTAGCAAAGCCCAGCAAATTAGAATTTTTCCTCTTGCCATCACTTGTGTATGCCACATTTTCACTACATGGTTTGAGAAAGAAAACAAACACTTAGCAAAAATGAAGTAAAGCCTCCACAGCCCCTCCCACATCTGTCAGTCTGAGCCTCTGCAAAGCTTTTGTTTTCTTCTTGAAGCACATCACAGTGTAAAGAAATTAGATGTGTGAAATCCTACACATTTAAAAATTCAGGAACCTATGATGTATTGCATCAAGACCAGGAAAAAAAAGCTAGACTGTGTTATTCAAAATTTAAAGAATTCTTTGATCCATGCATAAAGGATTGGTTTGGGGGGAAATTGCAAGATGCCCTGTAAAACTGCACACCCCATCTTTCTACAAGACTGCAATATAGCTAAGTCATATATTTTTGAATATCCCAGTCAGAAGGTAGTCAGTGACCATGTTCTATGAGACATAAAAAGCAACATACAAAGTTAATGTGGGGAAAGAGATTTGCTGTGCAAATCCCAGCAAATATCTCCAGGGCCAGTGAAAACTGTGCTTCACAAATGCTTTTGTTAACAAGCAGAGTAAGAAAGAAACTCAACATTATTAAACACAGATATCACAGAAAAAACATAGAAGAACAAATCACTGACTGAAACATGCTGTCTGTGCAGTAAATGGGACAGTTCTTAAAGACAAATGCTGAGGCATGCAAGACAAGGCAACAGATCACACAATCAGTAACAGCAACATTAAAAACGTGCTATTAAAAAAAAAAGCTGATGAAAAAAGCAAAGAATTTGAGGTTGGTAGTGATGCAGAATCAGTTGCTTGTCAGGACTTACTGTAGATACACAAGGATACATCTTACAATTAACTCCTCTATTACAGCAGACTAAATAACAAGAAATAGGATTCAAATAAAGACAGTGATAAATTATTTGAAGAATGGCTATCCATCAGGGACTGCCCAGTCAAAAGGTGAAAATGGAGGACTCAATTTTGCAAAATATTAAGAAAAAAATGTCCCATTCTCCTTAATTTAAAGCATGTGTGTTGTCCTGAGATGGTACTATGAATGCAGATGAGGCCATTTCAAGAAGCTGTGAACTCACTTGGGGTTCTCAGGGTTTTACAGAGCCAAGGCTTAAAGTTCTCTTTTTCCTGGATGCATTTTGCTTTTTGGAAGAAGGTTGAACTATTTTCTTACTCGGGAGTTCAAAATGTTTTAACATTTAAGGCAAAATATAGTTTGCTAGAACACAGTCCATTCCAATAATTTTTAACCTTGGTAGACCTAAATCAGTTTGGCACACAAAAGATTGAGCACCATTTGAAAAGAACTTCTGTTTTAGGAAATACCCTACACTAAAATTATCTTTAATGTGCCTAAGTTATCTTAGGCCCATCTAAAAAATTAAATCCCTTCTCCTACTAAGTAAGATTTTTAGATATACTAAAACACAGATATACTTTTGTTGTAACATTTTTATTTGAACAGTGACCGAATCTCTAAAAGGTGACATGGTTGGGATATTACTCTAGTTGCATCTATTTTCTCACCTCGTGTTTTAGGATTCTCAGGCAAGCATCTCAAGGCTTTTCAACCTAAATGCAATTAGATTCATTTAAATAAAACAATAAGGGGTGGGGAAATATAGCACCGCTCGCCTGGATATATGCAATGGCTGTTAAAGATATTTTTTAGAAAACATGTGCTGATGACTGGCTTTGTGGATGCACTTACTTATCTCTAGGCATTAGATTAACAGCATATTTATGGACATGTAAATATTTATCAAACACTACAGTTCGATTTTATATGCTGACCAGTGCTTGCAAACGTCGTATATGGAGTGATTCATGTGTCGATATCAAGAATGTTCTTTACTGCTGTTTATAGTTGGCCTATGAACAGTATGACAGCTGCTGTCTTCCTTTGCAACTCAAAGCGGTGTGTGAGATGCTTCATCAGAGAAGACTCTACGATGCTTTGCAGGCAGCAGAGAAAATCAGACATATTTCATCTTCAGTGGGGGATGTTCTCAGGACCTTTGGCTATGCTTACAAAATAGCAGGTGCATAAATGAAGACAGACCCAAGCATTGCACTGCAGTATGTAGTGGTCTGCGTTTCCCCCTGTATTACTTCAGAAATTATATTTCTACTAATTTGTTTGTAGGGCTTTTTTTAATCACCAAAAGTTTGGAAGGTTTTCAGACTAAAGGACCCTATTTAGGATACCGTTTAGTTCTTACAGATATTATTTGTATGTTTCTATGTTTTCTTCAGATTCACGCTTTTTTTGGTAAATTTAAGAACAGATGGAGATGCTTTTAAAATGGCATAGTTCTATTCACGATCTAAAATTACTAACAGGGTACATATGTGGTCTAATATTTATAGAAATAAATACAGATGAAGGAGAAGTGCCAAGTATAGGAGATGTTTTGAGCATTAAAATCCATAATCAAGTTCTGTGTTTGCAAAAAAATACATCTAATGCATACACTGGAATAAACGGGAGACTACAGTCATCGCATTATTTTCAAAGCCTGCACTTTGGAAGAATTTAAAGGACAAGATTCACTCTCATGGTGCAGATATGTAAACAACATTCTATATTATATGGAAAGCTTTAACAAGCTGTTGAATTAATACATCAGGAAGTCAAAGTGCCAAAGCAGAGCAGCCAACATTACAGAAGCTGTCTCAGTCTGCGCCCACTGCTACCACATGATCTGCAAAGGGCAGAACCAATTCATACCTCACTTGGAGTTTATCTTAGCACAATCCTAAGCACCTACTCATCAGCCCCAGTCAACTTGCTGTTTTGGATTTTGGCGCCTGGATTAAAGACTGAAGGGTGAATAATGCTCTAAAGCTACGTTGTTACCTCTTAATTTAAGCAAAATTTCTGCTAATGAGGAAATGTAATTGAAATATGATGTTTAAGTTAATCCCAGCATGTAACTACAGATTCAAAATGCAAAAAATACAAAAGTAGATTGGCTATGTATCTTGATAGTAGTGCAATAGGATGCTTTTCAAATGCAATACTTCATTTATTTGAACAACTTCCAAGAAAGGGAATCTCTGATATGTCAGACACTAAAATCAAAAGAAACAACTCACCTTCTAGTATGCAAATTAACTACAACCCTGGCCCTTAAATACACCTAAGCTCTGAGTAATAACATACAACTGGGTGAATTTTAAAGTGTTGAGGTGCCTAGTAACTCCATATTTAGGTAGAGTCTAATCATAATCTTTGAACATTTTAATGTTTGAACTGTTCCACCAAAAATGACAACTAAGTCCTTTTCTATACTTACCACACACATCTTTTTTTCAATCTATTTATAAAGCATTTTGGCTTCTTGCTATATTGCATATTGTGTTTTGTTTTTAATGTGATAGAATTAATTACTTTTCTCTTTCTTCCTATGTAGAACTAATTCAGAGAATCGTTCACATCATAACAATTTTCTGAATAGGGTTGCTTTTTTCAGTCAAGACCAGAAAAAATCAGAAAATGAAAATGTGCTTATTGAACAACCGAATTCTTTAATACTATCCCTCCCTGTTTTCAATGTCTTCTATACACATATTATTAATTTTTAGACTGATAATGAGGAATAGACATGTCAATAAATTTAACCTTATACTAAAAGATTATGTATGTCTGCAGATGATGTTCTTACTCTTTGAAGTAGTAAATTACGCAAAAGAGAAAGGTGTCTCCATTTGTCAGCTCCAGCTGTCTAATAACTGCAAAAAAGAAATTCCATTGTATTTTTCAATCAGAGTCACTGGACTGATGAGACTTCTTGTAGGTCATATCATCCAGACAGTATTTAATCTTTGATGTTTGAATAGAAAACAGAAAGGGGGGGNAGGAAAAAGAAGTGTAGTATATATCCTTGAGTTCACTAACAAACTTAAATTTATACATAAATTCGGAATTATGTGCAATTTCTTTTTTTTTAATAAAAGTTATCTGTAATGACATATGACCTGTAAGATTCTCCTTCTTTTCTGTGCTAAAAATGCTGTAAATCATTTATTTTCTTCATGTAAATCTGGAAATATGTCAATGTGTGCACACTGACAAATGGGAAGGAAGAGTTATTTTAAATCTTAGCTGAGAATCAGAAATAAAGGTAGCACTTCACAAAGTCTACTTTCAATAAAAGAAAGAAGAAAGTAAGTTTCTTCTTGCAGTAATGTTAAAATACTATTACTTTTTCTGGAACATGAGTAAAACAGGCAGATCATTTTAGAATTTGTCAGCACCTCAATTATTCCTAGCTGTTATAATAATAAGTTCTCAAAGGGCAGACCTGCTCAAGATGAAATAAGATTGCTGGGACCTATTTTGCCTTTCATTTATGTGAAAATAATTCCAACTTTTTTGAATTTAGTTCCGTAATTACGACATTATTGAAATATTAGGGGAGTAATTTTAAACACACAGTCTCAAGACCAGAAGAAAACATAAAACATAAATGGGACAAATTTACAGTTAGACTGATTGAGCCTCTGGAGCCTGCCTTTTCTGGTAAATTACCATTTTTACCATTACAAAGTTTTTCTCTAAATGGCCTGCACTGAATATGAGGTGGCGTCAGATCTTTACATTCCAAGCCCAGCCAATCAGAATATGTTTAATTTATCCAAACAGGTCTCCTATATCTCCTTTTCCTGTTCCAGACAGGAATCTTACTCCTTTGCCTTCAGACTATTTAGCCTATCCAATTGCAGACAGTTAGAAAAAGGAAACACAGTTACCACACAAAAACCTTTAGCACTGGGTTGTATGAAGAATGATTAAGAGCAAGCAAACAAAAATACGTTTGCTATTCTGCTGTATGTAGCTAGCTCCCTTTGAAATAAAGCACATACTTACCAGACTTCGGGGTTTTTTCCATCTACAGGGAGATCTGAGGTTGCGTGAGAGCACTGCCACTAATGAATGCAATAGAAAAACTGAGATTCATCATTATTACTTATCAAGCTAACTGCCTAAGTGATATTTTAAATTTCATAATAATCCTTTTTATATATGTTATACAATTTTCATTTTAAAAACTGCATTTACTTCCATGACAATGAAGTATAAAGAGATTGAGTGCAGTAAAGCATCTGTTCAAGAGTTGCAATCTAAGAAGATGCAGTCATGACACAATTTAATTGCTTTACTTCGATATAACAACATGTCATAAAGTTAATATGTTCCAGTTAATGCTCTCCTTACACTTCCATTGAAAGTTACTACTATAGGAGCATGACATGCATATTGAACATTGAAGATACTCACGTCTGGATCTCAGGGCCAGATAAGTGCTAACTGCTGGAGCTAATAAAAATATTTTTTTGGCAAAGTTTTATTCTATGCAATTTCCACTTTTTTTTTTCTCCTCTTTTTTTCATCTGCAGAGATAAAACAAAACTTTCAGTCAAGTTTAGAATATTTCAGTTGGGAATGTTACTGTAGTGTCTGATGGGACTCTTTATTTGTCACTGGTCAGTGCATTATTGTCCCACACAGTCAAAATTTGCTGACTTGCACAGTGCCTTCTATGTAATACCATACTCTATCTTCTTTAGTCGATGTGATACAGACTGAGAGTCTGTTTCTGTTATTCCATGAAAGATGTAGTCCAGTCTAAAAAAATATGTATTTATGTATATATAGATAATTCAGAGGTACTTTCAATGACAGAGTAATTTCCAACTGGAATTTTCTTCAGTGTTAGGCCAAAAATGAAGGTGCTAATTTCTTTGCCAGAGAGCTAATATTTTTCCAATAGCAAATAGTTTTCATAAGGGAATCCAAGTATCTGAAATCAATTTTTGATTGAAAACATTCAGTTGTCTCAAGCTAGAATATTACAGTTTGTTATTTAGAAAGAAAGGCTGTTTAGAAATCATACAAATGAAATTTCCAAATAATCAAAATACACTTTCATAAAATAAGGGCAGGGAACTGCACACAAATGACAAGCTGGTGTGGGCAGGAGAGAGAAAAAGATATAATTTCACTGATTCCGCAGGTAGGAGAATGAATGAAAGGTCAAAAGCCTTTCTTAAGAAGGCTTAAGAAAATTAAACTACAGAGAAATAATAATAATAAAAAAAAGATTGGCATTGAATTTGCTGGGCTGGTGAGCCTTAATAAAAAAAAGGCCTTTAAGAATCAGCTACTAAAGGAGAAGCAAACTCTACAGATACGTTTCTGGAACACAAAAACAGTGTCTGCAGAAACAGAAAGCATGCAGACAGAGAAAAAACATGAAAGCCTATAACGTCAAACTTTTTGGAGTAAATGAATGTGGAGAAATAGAACATGAAAAATGGAGTAAAAAGAATAAAATCATAATGGAGTTACAAAGCTAAGATAGCTCTGTCTCAAAGAAAACAACATTAATTATGATTTCCAAAGCAGAAAAATTACTTATGGTTCAGGAGCTTAATGGTTTTAAACTGGGTCTAAGCCATAAAATTGATGATGGGATGAGCCGAACAGCTACAAATATGAGATCAATTATCAACTTTAAAAAGCCTTTCAAGCTCAAACCAACAATTTTATCGATAAAAATGGCAGGCATCAATGCCAAGACTGGAGACAACAACCATGGCAAATATAATGGGAAAATGCAATGTAAATTGTCACAGCCAGGATGCCAGAGCTGTAACAGCAGTGCATCTGATGTCAGGACTTGCCTCAGAAGAGCGCTGCCCCTACAAGGACGGATGTATGTTCCCAGTTTGTTCCAGGACAAAACAGGATAAGTAATTTTAAGAGAAATCACATACTGGCTTGGTTTGCTCCATTAACACAGAAAAATATCATCCAAATACCAGTGTCAATAAACAATTTCCAGTTTGTTGTAGAGCTGGATAGAATGGTATTGTAATCCGAACAGAAAAATATATGTGCAGGTCACTGTATATTTATGTAACTTAGCTATACAGCTTGCATAGTTAAAGTTAGTGCAGACAGTTTAACAAGCAAACAGTTTAACAAGAACACAGGTGATAACCTCAGCATGACACTTTCGTTCTTACTATTTGTGTCTGCCATTAACTGACGGAAAGTCTGGCAGTTACAAGACAAACACCAAATGACTGGAAAGAATATGTGTGTTTTATGTACTTTAGAAGGACTACAGCTTTTGTTCTATTACATGAATATTCTACGTGCCCACACTTTATCTCATGATGAAGTTAATATCTCTGCCACCCGAGCTGAGAGAATGCAACCTTGAATTGTAAATCAAAATTTGCATTTCACTGTTTTCATAATTCTATGTGTTAGTGCTATCGAAATTTAAGCAGATTGGTCATCACCTTGAAATGGCGTATTTAATAGTGATAACCTTAGCATATTTCAATGGAAACTGTATTAGCAGCCGAATGAATGCAACAGCTGAGTCAGTTCACATGTTCAGCAATAACAGCTCAGTAGTTGGGCTATGCAAAAAATAAATAATGTAACAAAATGGCAGGTGTTTTCAACTTATGTGGTTCATCAACCTGTTTAGTCAACAAAAAGCTAAAAATTAAAGGCAAAACTAAAGGTATGCATCCTCAATTTAATTACTGGTTCCACATTAACGTGTGGAAATGGAAGTTGGGAATCCAGAAGACACCAACATACATCTAATTGCCTGAGACAAATACTACATGTTAGAAAGAATGTGTTTTCAACACATGCTAAGATTATCAGAGACCTCAACAGTTCATCAGCTCTGAAATTACTCAGAAAAAAAAGGTGGGTATATTTGGGATTTATTAAGAAAAAGGTATGAGTGTCTGGAGTGCAGCTATGTGAATGGAAAGGATTGAAAAACTCATCATGCTGAGTAATATTTAGAGAGGTAAAACGTATGAAATCAACAAAGAAGAGAATTCCAAAGTAGACAGGGTGAGCTGAGCTTTATTTGTGCCATAAATGATAAAATGAATGTGCAGAATAATTTTAAATTCCTTTTTGCTATCTTGCTTATACGATACACATTCATCGACCATTAGACTGTATACTGAAAAATAAACTGAAGCCTATTGCAGTCAATAATGTATCTACAAGCACATCCAAACTGTAACTAAAAAGTGCCATAACACATCATTTGCAGAGAAGGAAACAGAAGCTCTTAAATATTCCTCATCTATGGCTGGCTCCTTAGTACAGTTTCATTAATTGTGTGATTTCAAAGGAAGTGTGCTGATTTACAGTAGTGCCAGAGTCCAATACTCTTTGACCAGCTTCTTTTAGATATTCCACGTGTGGAGGGATATCTTTAATATCAAATTTACTTATTTAAAAGTAGTTTTTGTTAGATGGTATTTATGATTTAGAAAAATGATACGAAATACGCTGAAAACACAATACAAATGTAAGTCATATTTTGCAAAATATAGCAATTGCAATACACAGTTCAGTCACAGTAACAATTTGATTCCCATTACCAGTCTCTGTAACGTGCTCACCGTCAAGACACTGGGCCTCCCTAGTCACCTGGAAGGCATATGTGGGTTGAAGTCAGCTCAAGCCCATTGTTAACTTTAAAATTCTTTTGCTAGTTGCCTGGTTTTTATACTCTGTGTTGGGCTGAGCCATATATTCACTCCACCCATGCTGGTCTGGTTGAGACAGTGAGACTTCCACACTGTTTTGAAGACCTCTGGGAGAAATATGTACACCACCATCTGATCCACACAACTGCTGATAGACTTTTACCTAAAGTGAAGGCCACTCTCCAGTCTCATTCATGTTGGGACAAAGTCGGCTTCTTTGCAACAGCTCTGGTCACTTGCACCGTGCATGATTCTCTGAGCGACATGGGCATGTCGCCCTTGCTCTTATCCTCTGAGCGTTCGTCTGTAATACGGTTTTATTGGTCAGTAAGAAGTAGCTGTAGAGCTGGTACTGAAATTTTCTTTTCATACTGCCCTCTCTTGCATTTTTGGCAGGGCGGGGAAAGTAATGAAAATAAAATGCACAACTAAGGCCTACAACTTATCAACAGGAGACAGATAGAGAAAAGGAGGTAAAAAAGACCATTAAGATCATTTCCTTTAGTACATGTACACTTCAATGGAATTAGGGCCAGGTCAGGTTACTTCCTACCTTTTGAGTTTAAGGTCTGTTGTATTAGTTCAGACCATTGGCCACTAACTTGCCTTCAGCAGTGTCTTGCGATGCCTACTCTCTAAGGCAAATGCGAAGTGATGCACCTGCTGGCATACCTTCCCAAGAACTGGTGGTTTCATGGCATCCTGAGTCAGGTAGTCAGGTGACTGTAGTCAATAGTCCCCATGGACTTATCTTCCATTAATTTGCCTCATTTTTTTTTTTTTTTTCCAGATTCATTTACAGTTTTGGCCTCTGCAACCTTCTGTGGAAACTCATTCCATAGTTTAATATTAAGGACACTGTGAAAAAGCATATCCCCTTAAAAAAAGCCCAGAAAAAACCTGCTGCCTACTCATTTCAGTGGATGCCTGCCAGTTTTTGTGCTAAAAGGAGTAATGAACAGTCTATTCTCATCTTCTCCTTACCATACCTGGATTGTGCAGAGATCTGTCATCTCTTGCTTTTGTCTTTGCTTTTCTAGGTTTAAGGGTCCTAGCCTAATTAGTTTATTTTCCTGTAAAAATCATTCCATAACTTCAGTCACCCTTGTTACCTTCCCCTGTATTTTTGTACTTCAGTATTTTGAAATGGGACTACAAGGCCTGCCTGGATATGGTGTTCAAGATGTGGCAGTACAATAGTGGTATTTTCTGGTTTATTCTTTGTTTTTCCCTAACTCTTCCTAGGGTTTTGGACTGAGCATTGAGCTTGTTCCCTGACTGGCAAAAATGCTGTTTCATTTGGAGTTCTTCATTGTCAAAGCAGCATCCAGGGTGCTTTTCCTTATGTTCATCACCGTGCGTTTATCAACTCTGCATTTCGTGGGCCATGTTATCCTGTAGTCAGCTGGTATCTGCAACCATTTGTAGGGATGTCTGTTTTGTCTTTTCGGAATGATTTTGAAGCAGCAGCCTGCTTAGTCTGTGTACTGGGTGTCCATGGTGAGGTGCCGGCAGCAAGCAGCTGTCGGGCGGCCTCCATGAGGAGCTGCCAGGGCTGCTGTGAGCCGCACACAGCCGGTTCCAGCTGGCTCCAACCCACCCGCCCCAGGGCACGGCTGAGCCCCTTGGACAAGGTGGGAACCTTGTCTCTGTGGAACCATATTTAAGGAAGGGCAAAAAACACTGGAGAAAGATAGGAGGAGGAAACGAAACAGGAATGGGAAACAATGGCAGAAGCACTATGGTCAGAGGAGGAGGAGGAGGTCCTCCATGGCAGAGCAAGTGCTCCCCCGAAGAGATGGCAGCTTCCAGAGGACCCACAAGAGTGCAGAGGAAAACTGTGGGACACAAGGAGCAGCAGAGAGGTCAGGCTGCATCCTGACCCCAAACACCCCGTGCCACTCGCGGCCCCACTGACAGGAATGAATGTACAACCTGTGGCACTAACAGGGGTGAGGAGACGAGCCGGGAGTGAAACTGAGCCTGGAAATATGGGAGGCATTTTTCTCCCTAAGTGTTTTTATGTTTTTGTTTCACAATACTCCAATCAGTAACTAAATATCTGAATTATATTTAAAGCCAAGCCCAGTCTGCCCTCTACAGTAACTGATAAACAATCTCCCTGCCTTTATTTTGACTCACGTGTTTCCTCACTCCTTTTTTCGCTCTTGTCTCCCCTGCCCACAGAGTAGGGGCCTGGCGAGCCAGCAAGCGCCTGTGCTGGTGCTTTGCTGCCAGCCGAGGCCAACCCACTGTACTTAGCTCACTTTCAACTTCCTTCAAAGATCTTATTCACTTTAAAGAGTGGATTGAAATGTCAGAGACAGGTGGGACAGCCCCCGGGGAACATCCTTTTGTGAAAACTGACTGTGCATTTCCAGCTTTAGAATGACTCCTAATCGGTTGTTAATACATAAGAAGATCGTCTTTTTATCCTATGAAAGGTAAGTTTTTTCTTAAGTATCTTTAGTGATGGGTATGTTAAAATTTGCTTTAATGTAGGAGCAGTACAGTATCTCGATCCTCCTTAATTGCAATGAATTCTCCTCTTTTTTGTTTCCTTTTCAAACCATTTGTCTAGCATGGAAACCAGACTCAAAGATATATTGCTCCACGATCCTCCAAAAGCCCTTTTTAAGGTTCATGAATACAGTTTTGTTTCTGTTCTGGTACTGAGGTTTTGTGAGACAACACAATTACACACTATGGCGAATAATTTTGCAGTTTCATATTTGAGTTTCTTTCCTACTTTTCAGTGTCTCTTCTGCTTTGGATACTTGTGATTTGTTGCTGTGTATTTCACTGATTAGATGAACCTAATTGATTTCATTCATTAGATGGTGGCATTGATTAGGTGCCATTGGCTGTTCAGTTCGGCACACCACCTTAGACTCTTGTCATAAAAAGTGGTTCCAGGGTGAGAACTTGTAAGGCGGCTCTCTAGATTGTCCAAATGTAAAAAAGATTTTAAACATCATATCCCTACACTCTGGTGCCTGCACTTCTCTATTTATCAATCTCCTCTCTTATCGTGGCATAACCTTAGAGTCGAGAAACACTAGGTTAGACCATGCAGCCCGGAATATCCAAGAATGCGAAGCTGCCTGCCAGCACACTTTTGCAGGACACAGCCTACCCTGGGTTATGTGGCTGGCCAGTTCTTTTCACTGTAAAGTTGAAGGAACGTGTTCTGCATTCCTGATGCCCACATTTTGTGGGCTTCAGGTATCCTGCAAGGAAAGAAATATAGCCCTGCATTCTGTGGAGGACAGAAATGAAAATTCGTGTGCTTCTTCTTCCACAGAACAATGAAATACTAGCGAGATGTTAAGTTTTCAAAAGCTGATAAGCACAGAGCTTAGTGGAGTCAACAGACAATACACTACCCACAAAGATAACAGGCAAGCCTAAAATGAAACAGTCCTTCAGCCTGAGCTCAAGTTCTTAACAGAGTCAGAACATTGGACTACACTTGTTATTTTAAAATGGACCTAAACTTGTCCCCTCATTTATCAAACCTGCCTGAACCAGGTCAGACAGGCCTAAGACAAGCACTAAGGACCATTCCCAGGAGGACTCTATCAGTCAAAAAGAATTGGAACAGTCTCACAGTCAGCCCAGGCCTCTTAAGCATACAGAGTCAGTAAGACAGCTGAAATCAAGAAACATAAATGGAAAAGGGGCAAGTAAAATAATATCACATGAATAAACCTTCTCTAGAGCTTTATATTCAATTCACAGGGCAGCCTTATTAGATAATGTCAATACTAAATTCTCATTTACTACCTTCAGATCAGAACTCCTCTCGATGTGGTGACTGTCCATCCAAATAAAGGACAGAAAGTATCTGATCTTACTCTGTGCAATACACATTTGCATGTACTTTGTACAGGTCTTAGTATTCACTTCCAGCAATAAGCACTCGCTAACTTCATCCTGCTACCTGCAAAACAGATTATTTATGTGCAAGACTTACATTAAAAATGAACAGATGATGCTAATGTAAAAATGCACTCCAGCTAGAATCAATAAAAAAAAGAAAATTAACAATCCTGCTCTGGACGCTGCAGAAAACTGTGACAATAGAAAATGTAAAAAGATAAGCAAGCCTGTAACATCAAATAAAGGATTACCCTTATTTGGGAGGAACCTACTCCAGAGAAAAATATTTATAGAGTTAACATTTAAGGTATTCATAAAATAACATCTATAATGCTAGTAGTCCAAAACAAACTCCTTCAAACATAGCAAAACCTCTTGTCCCTGTTTAAGGTCATGTCTAGTCTGGTTCTAAGTACCTATGCAAGATACTGGACTGTTACAATTTTCCGTTAACTGCCTCATGTCTACACTTTCAACTCAGCACCATGCAGGATTTGTTCCTATCTCCAGACCAACTCTGAAGCTTGAAAGCTATATTGCTATGTATATCTGTACATATGTATATGTGAAATGGTATATGCACACATACATATGCATATATAACTACATATGGTGTCTTAATTTTTTTGCACAAAACAAAAAACTGAATACAAAGTGGAAACAGATACCTTGAGACTCCTTGTAGTCTGTTAAAAAGAGAAGAGGTACCTATCTTTGGTGGACTAGAAGGTTTTCTGAAGATTTTGTCAAATACTTTCTTCTTTCTTCGTTCTGTTTGAATTCAGGCGTACAAAATTTTAACATATAAATGGGGGAAAAATGCTGCGGTAAGAGCTCAGGTGATTATCTTCAACCCAACTTGCTTCAAGTTGCCTCATATGAAGGAAACTCACTTTTGAAGCTGTCACCAGGCTTACAGTTTCAGAAACAAGGTAGGTAAGACCATCATTATTTGCAGATTTATGATGTATGAAGGAATAAAACTAAGTCAAGAAACCATATTTCTCCCCTAGTTAAACATTGACACCATTCTTTTGCCAATAGCCATTTTTAGAGGTACATGAAGTTTTCTTTTTTGTAAAGCTGATTACAATCTCTCAGTTTGTGCTCAAGCTTGGTTCCATTCCTATGCTAAAATGAGTACAACATAACCATTTTCTGTCTATTTTTTTATTTCCTTGCTGATTCTCACACCTTCACAAGTTAAAAATTAAACCAGTGATTTAAACGCCTGTAGAACGCAAGGGGGTTGTAAAGGACTTTCCATGAAGGTAAAGACAACAAAGAAACATATGCAGCTATGAGAGGGATCCCCTGCAGTGGTGGTGTGCTGTGTATTTGAAAAGAGATTAAAAAATATATTTTTAAAAGACACTTAATTTTATTTCCATTCAGTCCAAATTCCTCTGAAATGATTTCTTGATAAAGAAATCAAAGTCCACAGTGTTCTGTTACAGGGCAAAGATTTTTTAATGAAAGCTCCTTCAAGAATTCCAGCTTACTAGTCAGAAATCTGAAAAGAGTAATGATTTATGACACTTTATGACATTCAACATGACATTTAAAAAAAAATGAATATCGGTCCCTGCACACTTTATTCTATGTATGTAAATGTAACTTGCACATCCTCAAAATATTGTAAAATGTCTTCTGAACTGCTTTTTTAGTAGTTGCCTGGGTTGATTTTGTTGTTGTTTTCTCTTAGCAGCCTAGTACAAGATATAAGGCAGGATATCTTTTGTCTAAGTCCATCGGAACATAGCTGATACAGTGCAGATACAGATATAGAATATCTACCTCTGAAAGAAAATTAATTGAATGATCAAGCTACCAGAGTTTATGATGGTCTGAAGTTGTGTTAAGCAGCAGTTAAGTCAGGACCAAAACATCATCAGACAGAAAAACAGCTTCCAGCAGCTGATTCACTGTCTTTTCAATTCACAGTTGTCACAGGAGGCGATTTCGATAATCACAGCAAAAATATTGAAATAACGGTATCGTTATTGAGAGGATATTATTGTTTTTGTCAAGGTAAGCACTCTAGAGCTTGGAAATATAACCATCAAGTTGCTTCCACCTTAGTTTAGTTCCCAGAGTGTTAGGACAGGCAAAGCATGTTATTTAATCCCTAACCTTTTCTCTTATGTCATTTGGTGTGTCCTGGTCTCATAGAACAATGGAATGAATGAAGCAGAATATTTTGTGTGAGAATGGGTCAAGAGAAGGGCTAAATTCTAGTTAAATAACTAAGCACTGTCCTGAAAAGCTAGATCCTACTCTTCCCTAGGCCCTAGGGTTCCTTCCAATAAGCACCACCTTATTTCCTGGGAAATGTAGTCAAGATCTTATAGCTATGCTGTACAGAATATATCCAAATTCACAGGGTTATGGCATGAGCTGAAAGTGTCTTAAAAGACTGATAGCATCATACCTTGTAGGGTTTGGCATGGGCTGACTAAGACTCTTGTCAGTGCCAAGGAGAGAGCACAAGCCAGAGACTATTCACAGTGGATGGTAAGGTTGGGGGCGGGGCGCAACGTGAGTATTTTAGAAGGGAAGAAGAAGAGGAAAGAGATCGGAGGGCCCTTGAAATAGGATTGTAAACCGAATATATACAGACTGATTTGCAGTGTCAAGCACTTATGGAAGTCACTGCTGAAGTCACCAGGACTTGTACTTTTAATATATGTACACAATGGTATGGTAAAATTCTGGTCCTAGCACTTCAACCTTGGTAGCTAAATGTCATGGCCGATTCTGATACCTCTGCAAAATGAGCTTAGTGTCACTCCCTCACCTCAAAGTTATGCTGTGAAAATAATTAATTGACATTGAAATTATAAGGATAAATACCACCGCAATTTCAAGAGCAGGTTGTTAACATTGTCCACAGAGCACAGTTGGAACAGGAGATCATTAAGAGAACAGTATCTACTACTTACACTGAATGAAGTAGAAGGTCCTGTGGAAAATACAATGTATGAGCCCAGTCAGGTGAATTAAGTTTCCACAGTCAAAACTCATCCTGCTATTTGCTAACTTTCAAGTAATTAATTCTGAAGTGCCATTAAATTTCTTTTAACAATTTTTTATTTGTTTAATAAGCAAGCATACTACAATTAATACACAAATTTCACTAAAGACATGCCAGCTTGAGAAAAAGCATATGATCAACCACATCTGTGCGCCACAATTGTGATTCAGATTAACCAATTTACTGAATACTTAGTTCCAGTAAAAATCATTGTTTCTTTTTATTATTTCAAGGTATGAGAATGATTAAGTAATAGAACTCATGCATTATATATAAATCTATACCTATTCAGCCAAAAAAAACCCTGTAGAAGTTAAGCCTTACCCACAACTATAAAGTCAAACTAATTTTTATTTAAATAAAAGGATTACGGACCAATTTAGTTAAAGATATTCATCAGTGACAGAAAGAAAAGGAAGATAGCAATTTGTCTTAAACTAAAATAGATTTATTTAGGAAAAAAATGTATTGCAAAGCAACAAAATGTAATGCAGAGATATAAATGCTTTTAAGATGTATTTAATAAAAAAAAATTGAGGTAAAAAATCATAAATACTCCCTTACTAAATCAGCCACTACCTTCAATAACTGAAAACATAAGCAAGTACAAAGATTGGACCATAGTGTCCCACTAAATATCAAGCAATACTTTACAGTGATGTTTTCCTTAGGCAAAGAAAATTCAAGAGGTAAAGATTATTGTGTCACAGAAAGGACCAAATGTAAAACTAAAAATCAGAACCATGGGGGGGGAGGAAAAAAAATAAAGAAAAAAGAAGAAAAATAAATAAATAACAAAAAAAACCCCCCAACAACAAAAACGCGAAACTGAAAAGGGCAAAGGAGGAAAAAAAAGGAGGGGAAAAAAGGAGGGAAGAAAGGAAGGAAGGAAGGGAGGAAGAATGAATACTGGTACAAGAATGGAATAAGTGTCCTAATCATTAGAGCTTCTTTAAGATGAAGAAGCACAGCACGCTTCATGCTGGCAAAAGTTTTTACTCCCTAATTGAGAAAAAATATTGTTAAAAAATGAAGTTTTTCTTGATTAAAACATCAATTAAAATTCAGAATTTCCACTTGGCCAGACTTGGGGTTTCAGTTTTTTCATTACAGAACATATAAATATTTAAGAATGTCTCACGAAATGGAATTTCAAAAGCCACAATTTTACATTGCTATTTCTCTTTTATTTCAGAATATTTGCATGGTTATGTTTTATGAGACCAGCCTGTATACAAAATTTTAAATTTTANNNTAAATTTTAATCCATAATTTTCAACAATTGAATCATGTCGTGACACATATAAAATGTATGCACTATTATAATGACTCTATAGTAGTATATTAATTTAAATATTATATCATGTCCTTGTTAGTTTAGTTGTGTGACCCACTGAAACAACTTTTTCAGAACTGTGCCACAATCAATCAATGTAGTGTTAATAGCAAAACAAAAATTAAAAATAAATTTAAAATAAATTAAAAATTAAAATAAATTCAAACCAAAACACAAACAAAATTCCAAAATATTCCAGTGTCAATGGGAAAGGTTACAATAGGAACTTTGAAATCTCTCCCTTTGAAAGTTTTTAATTAAATTTGAGACAATTTCACAGAACGATCATAGAACAGTTTCTCCAAGGAAAAACAAATTGGTTTGGTTAACATTTTCTAGCTAGCTTTGAGAAGTATAAGGCAAAACCTATGGCAGAAGTCTACTGAAAGGTATCTTTCATGCCTAATTTGACATTTGAGAAAGTCAGCTTTACTTTTGTTTTTTTGTCCTCTTCTAACTTTGTTAGCAGGTTGTCAGCTGAGATCTTTAAGTCTAGCAGGCAGAAACATTTTCCCACTGGTCATCCTTTCCTGGTGTAATCCTTTCTGAGAAGCATCTAAAGGAGCTGTAATTACAAGAAAAGTGTTTATGTAAACAACTGTCAAGTAATGAGGATTGTGGGCTTGGTCTCTTTGTCATTCCTGGGTAGGCTTTGCGTCTTTTCATGGAGGGTCTGATAACCTCTATGCTGGGTACTGTATCAAGCTTTCCTTGAAGACAACCTCTTCTTCCAGCTCAAAAAATGCTGAATTTATTTCTAGTAGATCAGTTTCAGCAAAGGAAATCAAGAAAGAGCCACCCCAGAAAGGCCACTAAGCTGCTAATCAGAAGTTGTTTATGATCCATACTCTATAAATGTATCTCCAGCCATTCTTTCAAAGAACAGAGGGAGAATCATAATTTTCTACAGCACTGTTGTAGTCTGCTTTTGCTACTAAAGTACTCCCATTTCATACAACATTTCCTTTGCAAAGCTCTCACCCAAACAGTGGGGTCTGGACTGAATTCCCTCCACACCTTGAGGAGTTCAAACAGACACCCCTGGCTTTTGCAACAATGCTCTGACAGTGTAACTCTGATTGACAATATCTCTTGCTGAAACTGTCATCCCACAGAAATGATTATACCAGAGTCAGGGGAGGACATGCTCAAAATCACTACAGAAGCTAAGCAGCGTGTCCAAGACAATAATTTCATACTTTGATACCTTCACTCTGCCTGTAAGTTCCACTTTAAGCAGCTTTTCTTGGATCTGACGCTAGCTTTAGTAACTTGGATTGAACATTTTATATAGCTGAGATGTAGCTTTCTTATATATGAAACACTCTGAGCACATTTTTAACCCCACTTCTGACCCCATTAACTCTCTTTCCTACATTTATTAGAACAGCAGTTTTATTCCACTATGGAATAGTCTATAGAATACACCAGACTCAAAAGTGATAAGTATTAGGGAGATTTCAGTGCTCAGTTGTAAATGAGAGCATGTCTGCTGCTCACTGTGGTCATAAAGATAGAAGTGAATGACCTTTGCTTGCAAAATGGTACTTCTAAAGGTCTTCTGACGGAAAACCATAAATAACCAAATAGAACCAAAGTTCTGTATTAACTTATTTGGTTATCAAGCTTGGTAATACTGCAATTACACAAAGCAGACAAAGTGTTCTTGGAATGGTTTTTCAAGGTCCAAAGTTAATTAAAAAAAGATAGACAGAGAGACTTTACATTAGTTTACATCGAAGATTCACAGTGTATTCCACTCAGTTCATGCCTTCCACCAAGTTAAAAATCTCTTGTGAGTTAAACACACACTGAATTGCAACAAAGGTAAGTATCACATTCCTTTATCAATATTATAAAATATTTTTTGGCTCTTTTTTCCCTTTTATAAAGCAGTTCAACTTAAGTTGATATTTTCAGGCTGCTTTTAAAGCAACATCCAAGAATTTCTTCCTTGTTAAATGTCTCTCAGTATTACTTAAATGGAAGTAAGTTAATTTATATTCGTTGTAGAGCTACTCAGACTTATTTAATTTATTTTGGCTCCAATACTTTTTTTCATGCTCAGGTGTTCTTTATTTTTTTCAGGCAAAGTAGGAAGTCTTAGTTTCCTTTTAATGATGCACATTTCCCTGTTTGTTTGTTTCCCAGAAATTGCTATTTGTATAGAAGCTGACAGATAATGATAAATTAGAAAAAATAATTCAGTGGTTCTTTGAGGCTTTACATCTGGAGCTTTTCCTGGTAAGTCTGCTACTCTATAGATGCAGAGGCAGAAATCTGGTATTCAATGATTTCTCAGCATTGCCATGTGGCTACAAGCTTCCTTCCTCATCTGTCAAAGACATAGTTACAAACTTTTCATACAGATTTCCCTAGTCCATCAGAAAATACTAGCTTATTTGATCTAGTTGTGAACATATTGAAGCCTTCTCATCAAAATCCTCCTGATTAATGGAGAACTTGCCAAGTAAGTTAAAAACAGATCCTGGGACCAGCGCATTCTTTTTTTTTTTTTTTTTTTTTCTTAAAAATGAGATTTTACCCTAAATCTTCATATCTTAGATGAGGATCTTAATCATTAAATTGCTGGTTGTATTACTTGGGAACAGTGGAGCATGTAAATATTTTTCCTTTGAAACTCAGTTCATTCACCAGCTACTCTAGATTTTTAAAATCTTAATAACACTTTGGAAGTGGAAAAGCTGTTCTTACCTGTAGTTTTCCAAGCTAACATTCTCTTTCTAAATATTTATTTTTTGCCATACTTTTCAATAATATTTGTATTATAGAAATTTCTTGCCAAATTCCAAAGCTAGAAAGGCATTTATTTGTTCAGAACAGAACTCAAATTTCACTCTCATGAGGATGATGATTAGAAGCAACTTTTCATTTCACAAGGACAGGATTTCCTTCTTGCATTAAAATTATATATGCACAAATAACTTTTAAGGACAATGAGGTGTGTTTAGCCACTTACATTTTTTCATGACTTGTTTTCCAGTTTTAAGCCCATTAACCAATCAGCAAGTGTATATTAACTTGGTAAAACACTGTTACTAACTGAAGAGACTACCACTTAAAAAACAGCTGAAGGCCAAGCTTAATTCTGAGTATGTACTGAAATTAGAAGTATTTAAGCAGCTAAATGCACTAGTTATTCTAGGATTATAACACTGAAGACCCAAAATGTATATAAAAACCAATCAGCTTTCCTCTCACCACTTCATCTTCATAAATACAAAGAAATTATCTAATTATTTAGCACTATTGGTTTAACCAGGCTAAATGCAAGCATATACGTTAGGGTCTTGAGCAGGCTCTTGGAAGGCTCATTTCCTTGCTGTGTCACAGACTTCCGCAAAAATCAATTATGCCTAGATCCTCCAAAGACTACTTATTTGCCTGTCACTAATCACAATATCAAACATCCTTGAGAGTACCAGCTTTACAGAAACAGCAGCAAATGGAAAAAAATCCCACAATGTTGCGTAGTGATGTTAGATATACTACAGAAGGGATGGTGCACAAGTGGGGGGCAATGAAATATTTATGAAGCATGTACAAATGAGTTAGAAAAACAAGATTTTTGTGTTTATACCACAGATTAACCAGTACACATAAAGAATATTCACATTCCTGAATACAATTTCAAGATCAGAAAAGAAGAGAAAATAATTGTATTAAAAATGCACAGCAGGGCATGCTGCTCCATTATTGGGAAGATGCAACGGGGGAATATATTCAGAAATAGATATGTAAAAATGCATCTGTAAATCCAGTGAACAAATGCCAGTCATCTAAAGAAAGATGAAATTCAAGTCTAAAAAGGCCAGGTACAAGGTTTAGCATCCATTTTCAAGCAGGCATTGTCAGGAATACTAAATACAGCACTGGTTATGATGTTCAAGTAACCGGATAGTAAGAAAACCCACATGCAGTTTAGATGACTGCTCTGTAGCTATTGCAGTGTCTCTGGGAACTGTTAACCTCTGGGAACTGACCCTGCCCCAGCTTCCCCACGTGATGGCTGAAACCTGCTATGAAGATTCACAGGTTCTCAAACCAAGATGCTATAAGGAACTAACTGACTCCCCTATGAAGAAAAGAGAACAGGCTTTTCTTACGGTAACTAACTCCTTTATCAAATTATAATATTTATAATTAAATATTTATTCTATTTAGGCTGTACTTTCAACAGTCTCCTTACTGGTCTGCCCTCAGCTGAAACAACAACTGTCCAGCTTTCTCATATTAACAAATTAAGATAGTCTTTAATCAAATCTGTCTAGCCCTGTTGCCTCACACCAAAGTGTTCAAAGTTCTAGCGCCAGCCAGTAGCAATCTCCTGCTCTGCTTAGTAAAGTTATAGTGAGATATTTCAGTCCTTCTCGTGTTGCCCCTGTTGTCTCATGACCTTTCATTGCTGACCTCTTCTCTCCTAAAAGACTCAGGCATATTTGAACTGTCAGTGCATCCAAAACAAGCACCTCTCATTCTTTGCCCTCTCTAGAGCCCTGTTTCCAGAGCTACTAGGCAATCCCAATGTAGAAAGGTGAATCTAATTCAGCTTTGCATCCATCCCACAATACTACTATACCGTTTCTCAAGAACTGAACGTTTAGCTCAATTCATTGCAATAAAGTGGTATAGTTTCATTTCTGTGATTATAGATGTTTCTGTAATTCCAGGGAATTCCAGTGTACTTTCTTGCTAAGGTGTGACAAATTGCAGTAAGATTCTCATTTATGCTCTGCTGCTAGATATTCAAGAATATGCTGGAAACTTACTAGCTGCATTAGTAAACTAGCACGGGACCATCACCTAGCGCTGAGGTCAACTAGCACAGAACAACCTGTATCTGCACTATTAAACTATCTTTAAAAAGGTGTCACAGCTGCCTGCTAGAAATGGCCTCCTACCCCACACTAACTTCTAATGCACACGCAAAAAGCCAAGGGAAAGCCCTAAATGACACAGGCCCAAAATAAATAAAAAAACATAAATAGCAGCAGGGATTTTTCTAACAGTTTAATAGTACACAGGATTGAATTCCATTGCCTTGGAGCTTTCCTTATCACTATTTAATATACTAGTATAGACATAGCTGTAGTGGCTTGGATATCTTCATCCCTGCTACATCTCCCCAAGCAGGGCTGCCTGCTTTGGAGAGGATACAGTGACTAATTTTATGCTTTAAAAATTGTAATGCATTACTATCTCTTTATATCAGTCAGACCCTTAAATGCCCACCTGGCAGCATCTAAGCTAGATTTATTCTCTGAACAGAAGTAATACCTTAAATTCCTTTATGATATCCTTCAAGGTCTGAAAGACTGATTAATTCTTTTATGCTTTGCAGAGGTAGAGATTACAGACCCTCTAAGAAATGCTTTTGCAGCAATCTTCTAGGATAAAGAAGGATAGCTGTCACTAATGTTTTTTGTCTCAGTAAGTAGTTCAAAATAATTTTCTGTACAAATTATGAAATAGAGGTCGGTTTTGTCCTCCAGAACTTCTCTCTCCAGGTATGGAACTTCAACTAAAGCAGCTGGAACTATAGCACTACAGGAAGTGAAAACACTACCAGTATCAGCATAAAACCTGCTGGCACTACCATTAGCCTTAGGAGTGAAAGCAGCGGTGGAGTATACTTAAAAATAAGATATCTGCATTGCATTTTGTCTGGTTGTATAGGATCACAGAATCACAGAACGGTGGGGGTTGGAAGGGACCTCTGGAGATCATCTAGTCCATCCTCCCTGCCAGAGCAGGGTCACCCAGAGCAGGTTGCACAGGAACGCATCCAGGCGGGTTTTGAATGTCTCCAGAGACGGAGACTCCACCACCTCTCTGGGCAGCCTGTTCCAGTGCTCTGCCACCCTCAAAGTAAAGAAGTTCCTCCTCATGCTTAGATGGAACTTCCTATGCTCAAGTTTCTGCCCATTGGCTCTTGTGCTTTTGCCGGGCACCACTGAAAAGAGCCTGGCCCCATCCTCCTGACATACACCCTTGAAGTATTTATAAGCATTGATAAGATCCCCCCTCAGTTCTCTTTTTTTCCAGACTGAAAAGACGCAAATCTCTCAGCCTGTCTTCATGAGAGTCCCCTAATCATCTTGGTAGCCCTTATGGATATGTGAACTGTCCTCAAATGCACTCCGTAGGTACCAGAAACAATGATAAATTGTAACAGCTGGAGACAACCAGGAAAAAGTAGCCAATACTGAGCAGCTGGAAGGCTGCTGGAAAATGTGCTAATCTGTTAAATTTACCTGTGGGATCTCTACATTAGACTGCAGCACAGACTTAAGACTGCACTGCATATATGCAGCATTCAGGTTTTTATCTAAACTGATTGCCTGCTCATAAGAAGACAGGTAGAATCCTTAGTTATGATAACTGTTTTATAGCACCCAAAAGCCCTTCTCTGGCTCTGGCACAACAAAGTGATCTTGGCCCACCTGTAATTTGAAAGGGAGTCCTGTAACTGGGTACTTTCTGCTTGATATGGGTACCAGATATGTTAACACATGGGAAATAACAGAGAACACCTTTAAGAAACAGGTGAAATGACTCATTTTTGTGTTAGTGGCAAGTTAAAGTGGACATACTGTACCTATAATAATCTCATCTGTAGAGCAGTTTTAACTACAAACCATACAATCATGCAATAGTGGAAAAGGAGTTGAGGGGCAAAGATTAACACTTTTTTTAACAAAGCTTCCCCTAGCTTTGGGGATTTTTTTTTTTTAGTTTTACATACTCTTGCAAAATGGGGTGGATATTTTATATATTACGCAAAAATACCTTAAAACTATTTTTAGCAGCTCTGTTCTATGTGGAAGCGTCATTTGAATCCCAGATGGGAAACAAATTGATCTGTAGGAACAGACATAGAAATTCATGATCTATGTCAGGTTTTATGTCAAGTAAAAGCAATTGCTAACAGATGAAAAGAGAAAGCCTATCTTAAAATGAAAACATGTAATCCTAACCTCTATGTAATAGGACTTTATTTATAGCCAGAAGTCAAGTTCTTCCAACAACCTTGAGAGAAGCTGAATAGTCCTAAACCTTGTGCATTGGCTTCCAGGCAGTTGTCACACAATAATCTATGCAAGAAAATCACCAATAAACCCTGAATAATCCAGTCAGTAAATAGTGAACTAGAGTAAACGGATTTTTACTTCACCATCCTTCATCTGTACTTCATTCAACAATATTTCTGTAAACTCTAGCTTTAAAAAGAGTTCTTAAAATCCTACTGAAAGAATTGAAATGGGCTCCATTTCATGTTGGACTCTTACTGAGGAGCCATGTCCACCATCTGTCATAAATACAGTACTGAGCAGGCCAACACTATCCTAAGATCACAAGAGCTGATTTTCAATACCTGTCTAAGAGATGAGACAGAACAGAAAAATAATCATAACCTGTCACTGAATACAAGACAACCCATCCAAATTTGAATGGGGTATAGGAAAGGTATCAGTGTGAGATGTGATGATTATAGTATCAATAATAACTGCAACTTAAACCAGGTATCACTTGAGAAAGAAGAATCTAAAAATGCTAAAGAAATTACATGGGAGAAAGCAAGCTAAAAAATCTACACTACCTTACAGAATAAATTTACGTATGTAACTTGTAGCTGTAAGGCTAAACAGAACATATGTTTGATACCTGCGCATTCCTTTAATATAAATAGTAAAATTAATCCTTTTTGCATTTTCTGTACCTTTTAAAGCAAATATCAGACTGTAACTCCTTTGTATCTGATAAAAGCAGACACTGGGTACACAGAACAGACGGTTGATTTTATGAACTTTTAGGAATTTAAGGATTCCGGAAAATATTCCTAAATGCTTGTATTTCTCAGAGAGTTCTTGACTTCAGAATACCTCTTCTTTCTTTTTTTTTTTTTTTCTTGTAAAGGTTTTCACTTTATCTTTGACATTGCTCAGCTATAAAATGACAAATCACGGTCTTTTGTCATACAGGAATCAGGAATTTATGCACTGTAAGCTCAGTCTTAATTAGTTTTGTCTTGTCTGTGGCTATACTGTGAACCAAGTTTAGCTCCTCTTCCTGGCTGCTAGCACCAGTATGCAGACATCCAAAGGCTGAATTTCACATGACCAAAGCCTGCTTGAATTTAGTAGCATCATTGGTTCTCTAGATGGAAACTCTAGTCCTTTTGACAGCAGAAAAAACAAAGTAAATGCCCAGGCCATCACAGCATTTCTTCACAGCTGCCCAGCATTTGCAAGCTTCCAGAAAACTAATTTAAAGTTTATATCTTAAAGGATATAAATCAGTGAAAGGAAACAGATAAAAGCAAAAAGGCTCCTAAATCAAGTATACTTAACAGATAAAGCATGAATGAGTGAAGATTCTTTTGAGAGCAAATATATTGATGTATTGATATATTTACAGCTTTGTCCTCTCCTGATATGCCGTAGAGAAGGACTGTAGTACAGCTGTGCAGGGTAAAACTCACCTGCTTGCCAGCCCTCTGCAACTTACGCAGCAATTCTCATTTCAGCGTGTCACTTCAGATTTCTGCAGGAGCTGTCCCATTCAATAAATCCATACCAAAAAATGGCCAACAAAAAGAGGGGAGCAGTTTCCAGCCACCTCTAGCTGTTCAGTCCTTAGTCTGGCAACTAAAGCTGCTGGTCCAGGTAGCCTTATTGGGTGGTAACATTCCTTGTAATGGACCGTTTTTCTTGGATACATAGCTGTCTTTATTGGGGATGACTAATCTGCAGAGAGCAGAAAAGCTCAGTAAAATCATAGTATGAGGTGGTGAAGTTGATGCGAGTTTAATTTAGATATTCTTTGTGATAGAAAAATAATTTTGTGTAATAATATTAATAATGACTAACAAGGGGTATTTTTGCTGCATAGTAGTGGATGGACATATTCACTGTAAATTCTCTTTCACTTAATGCATTGGGAACCACGTACGTCTTTTAGAACAGTCATCTGTTTCTGAGACCAGAACACTCAATTTCCAGCTCTAGAGTTTGGCATCTTAATCACGACAGATACAGTGGGCAGTGGTTTGATTTATGACTGCCAGAGCTTCAGCTGCTGAAAGTTCTCAATTACACCATAAAAACCATGTTTTGGTTGGCATTTTGTTTTTGAATAAGATTCCAGAATAACTTATTCCAGAAAAAGCACAAGTTGCTGCTGAAAACTACATTGAACTTGGGAACAATTTGCCAGTGTTGGACATTAATACAGCTGTGCTGGCAAGGAAAATCTGGGATGCTCACCTAGATCTGAGCTTTCCACCATCTCTCTGGAAAAATGTAGTGGTCTGAAAAGTACTGTTGTCCTATACACTTAAACTAAGATCATTTATGCATTGTTAAAATCGGGGACCAGATTAATTGCAAGGGGTGTTAAATCAAATCCATCAGTGCTACAGTTTCATTATATAAGAATTAATTTGCCACATCATTCCACGTATCTCCAAAATGCATAATTTTGTTTGGTTTGCACTGTGTTATTCCTTTTGGGGGGAAGGAGAGGGAAGAAGAGAAAAAGAAATCATGTTGAAAACTTACGTTAGACAGTGGAACCTAAGGTGGTTAGTTCCTGCATGCATATGAATTTCATAGTGATATAGTTCTGAAATATTGACATTCTTACAGTTCTACAGAAAAGATCTCTTTTTAGAGAAAAAAAAAAGTCTTCAATGGAGCTAAATCCATGTTTTTTCAATCTCTATATCTTCTGGGTCTGAACAAAATTGAAGTGTCATATTTCATCAAGAGAAAAATGCCAGACAATCCGAAAATCACTTGACCTTTTTTATTGCCTTTCTATTCTTTTTTTATAAAAAACAATTAAATACCTGGCAAAGATGTCAGTCAGCCTCAGAGAAGTATGTCTGCTTTCTCACAGAGAAAGGAATATTGCAGTGCAGGGCTTCTGCTAATAAAGTACCTGTTCCCCACTGCCAATATTTACTTCTGTACCAAAAAGTGCTTCTGTGAATATAATACCAATCTGGTGGGTGGGCAGTGCAGGGGATTGTAACAAACATAAACACTGGAAAATTTAGCAGTTTGGTTATGACAAAATGAATCTGCTAAACAAGCAAAGAACACACCCATCACAGAAAGTCACAGAACAGGCAAGACGAGTCCAGTGATCCGTTTGCATCAGTTTCTGGCAGGGGCACAGCTTGTAGAGCAAACTACAAGATGCTTGTGGAGCAATCTTTGAAATTACAGTGTCAGCTGTATTTTTATGGCAGTTGCCTCCAGTCACCTACTGGTGTCTTTCCCTTCCGTATCAAAATCCCTGTTATTTTTCCTACCCAATGTGATTTTTGATGTTCTAATTACCTTATAAATATCTACTTCTTGTTTGACTCTAGCTACTTGTGGGAAATTAACTAATGAAATTAAATAATTATGCATTAGAAAAAGAAGCTTTTATTTACATAAGACTTCAGCTTCCCCTTTCTGTTTCATTATGTGTTCTTTGTACCTGCGTTCTGTGGAAAGGAAAGTGAAAATTGCTGAACTATCTACTCTGTATTGCTTGTTGTTTCAGATGACTTTCAGACGTGTATACATTTATATGGCTGCCCACGTGTGTATATTTGTCCCATTGAAGCTGACAATAAAGATGGGAAAGAAGGGGAACGGGATATATTACCTGATATTTACATCAGCATAAAACTATGCAAACAGGCAGTTATGACTGAGAAAAGAAATCCCAAAGGTTCATAATGCACTTTCTTTTCCATTGTTTTTTCTTCTGCTTCATCTCTAAAGTACAGCATTTTTGGTGCCATCATACTTAAGAAGTACAATAAGTATGTCTAAGAAGTAAACTTTGTAAAAATAAGAAAATGTAAAAATCCCTTTTTAAAGGCCAAAACCTCTGTGCAAATTGATCACTAAAATGGTTTTTAAAATACCATGAGATACTTGGATTTATTATTGTGATTTTATTACAAAATCATGTGAAGCATGATATGGCCTTACAGAGCCACTGCTCCTCCACAATGACAGTGATGAGTGCGGTGTGCACTACCCCACCAGTAGTGAGCTACTTCCCATCTGCCACAATGCCAGCATTTATGCCTGGAGGACCTAATGTGCTCTAGTCCCCATGCTGTTTATATCACAGCAACTCAATCACATAGTCAGCTCATCAAGCATCTAAAGACTTTTGAAAACTTGATCGTAAGAGGATTTGAAGCCTCATTCCTATTTTCAAAATTGACCTAGTTATTTGAAATCCAAGTTTATTTGGCATGCCATAGGACAAGGCACAAAGACTGGCACAAAGGGAAAAATAAGAACAAATGTCTGAAAGTTCGTTATCATATCTCATAATGCTATTTTAAAAATATGCAGGCCAAAGAAGGAGGATATGCGGATTTAGGGAGGGAATGCATCCTCAAAATCCGTTATACTGCTTGTTTCTAGTAAAGCCGGTCTCCTGAGTTTCCCTGAGAAAAACCTTATGGGTTTTTCTTTCCCAAACAGGGAACAAGCATGTATTATACCTTTTTTAAAACTACAATTAAATTGACCTCTGGTCCTCTGTTTGAAATGTTAATTGTGTATTTCTGAGATTTGGCATCTGTTCACCCTGTATGTTTTCATGCATATTGTTTTGTGCACACATATATAAGACTGAAAAGATTAAAACTAGAATAAATATGTCCACCTACAATCAGCACCCAACTACATTTTACTTAATGCCCTCTGCTCCTCCCGCTTACTCACATTACACTATGTGAGTAAATACAAGTATAATGGTCTGTCACAGCAGAAGATTATGATTACAGAAGAAATAACCTGAGACAGACAATGGTGGAATAAAGCATCCATGAGGAGCAATTAGTTTGTGGCAAGTTATATTTGGTGTGCCAAGAAGCAGCCATTTTCTCAGCTAACATGGGAAGTCCAACACAGTTGCCAAATTCCCTTACGTTCAGAAGGCATTTGATTGGATCCTAGAATAAGAGCCTATGATAAACCGTAGAACTGCCTTCTGGAGGTGCCTGTCTGCTGGCTACAGAAGAAATCCAGATAACTAGATCAAGCTAGGCACCTGACTTTTACACCTGGCAGTTGTTAAGTAAAGTGATTATAATTCTGAAGGTTTTGTATACTTTTTTCCTCCTTTTTACACTTGGGGACAATCATAATCAATACAAGACACTTAGGAAAAGTGAGCTAATTTTTATTCCTTTCTGTTGCACAACTGAAGTGTCAATCAGTGACATCTCTGCAGAATCACTGAAATCGTTTAAAGTAATTGGCTCCTAGAAGTGCAAAGGAAGGCATAATTCATAACTCTTTTTTTTGGGGGGGGGGCATATTGTCCAGAAGCAAGTAAGCATGGACATCTTTTCACAATTTATGATGTGACTGCATAGCATTAAACATTGAAATAATACTTTTGAAAAATGGGAAATAATTCACTTCAGCTATATCAGCAGGACTGCTCATTTCAGCAGTTGCTTGCAGGTTAGTAACTGTGTTATAATTGTTATTAAGTTCTGTGCTATTCCATGCCATAAATCTTGACCAGACTGTCTAAATACATAGACACACATAAATATTGTATAAAATGAAGTAGAAGCCTCAATGCATAGTGGGTTAGCATATATTCATTTTAAAATCTGCCGGTTTTCATTCTTCAGTTATTATAATTGCATTTCTTAGGCTGGGAACCTAAAATAAAGAACTAGAAATAAACCCAGCCAAACGCGACGTTACTCACTGTGGTTGCTCATTGTGTGAACTTTCTGCCTCTAGAAAAGGTTCTAGTTATAGTGCCTCTTTTACTGTCTATGTCTAAGTCAAAAATGGTGACTTTTAACTGCAGAGATATGAAGAGGTACCGTGTCTTTCCCCTTGTGGGGTCATACATAACCTTTTCCTCTAAGGTAATATATCAGTGGAAATATATAAGTATCAATCACTCCTGCTTTTGCCCCACTGAAGCTTTCCAAACTTTAAGTGGCTTTCAAAGATTATTATTATATGTGCTAGAAACAAATAGATCACATATTTAAAGAAGTTCCTAGCTCAGCTTCCAAAAATTAGGGTATACTTCTAAACTGCCCCTGATGTTGTCTTACATTGCTGAAGACCTGAGAGGTTAAAAGTTCTTCTGCAGAATGGAAGAAAAATGAAGAAAGTAATAGGGGAAAATGTGACGGAAATAGGTTACCCTTAGGATTCATAGAATCATGCTATATGATTCATTTTCATATAGCATTATGCACCTAAAACATTTTAGTTTCCTTGTCCCAGAAGTGAAAATTCTATGTTTTGTTATTGAGATTACTAATCACTGATTGACATACAAGTGCCTAGTTCCTTACTACACATATGTGTAGTATGTAGGTAGGAACGTGTACACATACCTTACTGATGAGATAAAAATAAATGGTACTCAAAAAGATGTAACTTCCAAAGTATGAAGACCAATAGAACATCCTGTACATTGTCAAAGTTTTTTTCCTGTAGCACCTCAGGATTTATTATTTGCCACATTACAATGTGAAGTGTGCCAAAGTTCACTGAAAAGGAGGCTACATCACTAGGTACAAAAAGGCATCTATAGATTTTCCAGGCTAGATAAGATCAAATTAATTTCTGTGCACAACTAAGTATGAGTATAAAAGACACAAGCTCCTACTTTCATCACCTGTAAACATGAAATAACTAATTCAAAGCCATTTGAATGATTATCATTTATTTTGGGGGTATGCCACCATCTCAAGAGTACCCTACTAATTGCTGTGAATGTGTTTTGGCCAGTTTGTATGTCTGAAATGCATATTTCTTTCATTCTAATTTTTATCTTAAAACAGTGTTTTCATTATCTTTCACATTTCACTGAATGAAAGTATTTAATGCATTGACAAAAGTGTAAACCACTCTCTTGACACTGTTGCTACAAAGCGGAAAAATTATTATACAACTTTGGTTTGACTTTGTCAAATAAAAGATATTCATTAGAGTCACTTGTCACTGTAATGCACTGGAGGCTGAACGAGATGAGGGAGAAAAACACAAAGCAACAGAGATAATAGTAAAGGACCATCACAAACATATTACAGCAGTCAAGAAAGGAAGACAAGCATGTAGCAAAGAGTCTGGAAATACTAGAGTGACTTGTCCAACTCTGCTTTCCTCTTTTGTGCATCTGGAAAGTTCCAGTATAAATCATCTTGCAAAGTTTAGTTTGAATAGTGCACAACTCTTACCACTGCAATACAGAAGCCTTTGCATGGAAAAGAAAGGCTGGGAAAAGAAAAAAAAAGAAGCTCAGACTACAGAATTCATTTAGCATTGCTTACTGTTATGATTTACTAGCTTAGCATCATAAAGAAGCTCCCCTTGAGTTATATCCTATCAGCATCTAATTCATGAGAAAACTGAAAATTATGATTTATTCTGATAAGGAAAAGTTACTTTATATCTTCAGGCAGTAAGATGGCTCTGTTATCAATAACTACAGTCACTTAAAGAACACAGAATAATCTGAACGCTAACTTGCTAGTAAGCAGTTCAAATAGCTGAGCTATCTTAAAGAGTTTTGTCCAAATCCTTAGCTTTTCTGTTCAGCAAGGCATGGGATGCTTATTCAGATATTCATTCAGTTTAAACAGAAAGATGCTTTTAAGCGACAAAATATATATTCAGCTGACCAGTTACTCAGGTCTTGCAAAAGAAACCAAGAAATGCAAGTATAATTTAATAGATAAGTTAATATTTTAAAACAGAGTATAAGTTCAATGTGTCTCCTTATAATGACAACACTCAAAGCTCAGAGTGTATCTGTAATTGCCAAATAATAGAGGCAAGAAATATTTGAGGAAAATATTTGAGGGATCTTTCCAGAAGTTAGATTTGTTATTCCCACAGTTATGAGTATGATTGCATATTTGGCAATGATTACGTATTTAATGTCAGTACCTGTTTTTTGTTAGAGTGCCCCACTAGCCCATTAGCGGGGCTTTTTTTGTTTGGAGTGAGGTGCCCATTGTCTCAGTATCTCTGCGTCTGCATGGCAACATCCACTGAGAAAAGCCAGGGAATAAATGGTAGCTCTTGAGAGCCACTGAGTTGTACCTAGAGCTCACACTCGGAAGTGAAAATGTCACTGGTCCAGATGGCATGTCTATAACTGAGTGAGCCTCTTCTGCATTCAGCTCCATTGGAGTGGTTTGCAGAGCTCAAAGGACTGCAAAGTGATCTTGCTGCGATTGTTATGCATCTTCAGTAAGACAACATAGATTGTCTATAACTATGCAAGGGTTGTCTAAGTGTCAGGAAGCTCACAGCCCCTGCAAAAAAGAAATTGAAGACGACACATTATATGTATAATTTGCTAAGCAGAATAACTGCACAAGTACTTTTCTTGTGACATAGTACCAGTCCCCCTCCTTGGTTTTCCTTAGCTAGTACAGAGAAAACTGGTTAGGTTTTGGGGGGTGAAGCAGCTGATGTGTTCATATCCCAAGCTGCCGCACATTGCTAATGTTAGAGATATCCTTGTGTCAATATTAAATTAATTAAGACTGTCCCCAACAACATGCTACAAAGCTGGTGAGAGTTTTCAACAGGACCAAGCTGTCTATAGCAGCAGCTGTACTGTCAGGAGAAAATGCGAAGTACTTGCACCTCAGTGCACCCAAGTGCACCAAAATGCACCTGAGGATGCATTTTGACATCCTGATCAGAAGAATAGGCAGGCAATTAACTTTTCGACCATTTCCACACTGCAGATGAAAATGCATTATTCCTTCTCTCCTTTTCCTCAAGATATAAAATCTTCAAGAATAGAATTGTCACCTCAGTTTCAAGACCTTGTTTGCTAAAAATTACTTCTGAGACTTCCCAAAAACAGAATGCAGGAATGTTCTTGCTGAATTATTTGTATATGCTTTCTTTTCAGGCTAATTCAGGAGCTATCATCACCCGGAAGAAAAATTGTGCTATTTCACCCCAAAAGACTGTGTGCTTTAAACAGTCACTGTATGGTGTCTTTTTCTGTTCCAACAGGCAATGTGATAGGCTAAATTCAGCATTGCTTTAGCTGCTGGTATTTACTCACAGAATTCTTAAATGTATCTATCATTCATGCTTAGAGGGCATGTATAAAATAAAAACAAGAATATATGATATCCCTGCCACAAGAAGGCCTGGTTGAGGCAAGAGTGACTAATAGAAGCTATTATTACTGCTTTCTTGGATGCTTTAAGTAAAAGATCTGTGAAACTAGTTCAGTATTTCATTGAGAAATCACAATGGAATCTGTGAGCAATGGAGAAAGCAAAATATGTTGAGACATTTCCTGCTGTGAACAGTTTTAAACATTTTATTTGAAATGGCAAAACAGTGTAAACAAGGATTATAAAAATAAATATATGGTGATACATCTAAAAGAGCATCATAGAAAACCCCCGCAATCCCAATTTTAGAAACAGAATTGAGTGTAAACTTAATAATGGAGAAGATTCATAAATGCAATTCAGCTGTTTTTGCTGCTCTGGTTATGCAAAATAGCCATAAATGAATATGAACAGCAGATTATGGTTACTTTGAATTATTACAGTGTTGTTTGGACTTGTGATTGTAAGTGGATTCAATTTAGTGGAGTATAATTAGAATAAGTTTCATGGAAGAAAGGTGCTAATATGGGAAACTTCTTAATAGTAGATCAAAGCTAGCATTGCCTTTGTTAAAGAAGATGAATGTTACTATTTCTAATCCAGAATTGGAGAAAATGGAATATAAGAAACAGAGTGACTTGCCAAAACAAATGCTTTGTGTCAGTTACAGGCATCTAGACTCTCATTTCAGAGGCCAACAATAGCAACCCACAGACTCTTGCACAGATCTTTCTAATTCTATATCCAACATGCCAAGTTTTCTCAGGGCTTACTCAACATAGCTATAATTTAAGGAATTGTATCTGGTGCAAAAGTAAAATATTAGAACATGGGAATTGCTCAAAATCAAGGTCTCCAAAGCACTGTTACCTTACTAAACTCATGAGCAGCAAAAGAGGAAATTTTATAATCAGGGTTTACTACTAACCATGTAGTTTCATAGCTTTCCATGATAGGTTATAACAAAATAATATAAAAAAAAATATTTTCCCTAATGGTGAAAGGTAGACAAAGACTATACACAAAGATAGCAAAAGGATGAAGCAAGTTTAAGGAAGCTCCCAATGGGACTCATTTTACTCTGATTAAATACAGTGCAATACTGACTCTTCAACAAATAACTTCTACTGTGGTTTTTTGAATATTCCCAAGTGTCAGGGGTTGAAATCTGGAGGCCTCACTGATGCTGATGGAATGTTCACATTTGGCCTTGACTACGAAGAAAAGTACTGAGAATCCCTCTGATTTTATCAAGGGAGGTAACAGCGGAAACAAGTGAAGGATATGCTGTGTAAAATACTGTGAAAGGAAGTCCATAATGAAATTTCCCCATTGGTTTCACATCGCTTTCCAAGTTCTAATATGATCCAGAACCTATTTCAACATTCACTTACCTACTCCTGAAATAACACAATTTAGATCAATGTGATGGTACCCCCAGTCATCACTGGAATAAACTGCACATTAGAAGCTTAAGTATCACAAAATGAAAGAACTTGGATCAATACAACTGAGCATAAATTCTAGTGTGAACATCGGCTGCAGCAGAAGCATAGGCTTCCAGGTCATTGGGTGCTTGGAGGATCACAATACCACCAAGGAGAAGCTTTCAAGTCACTTGTAAAAGACCTGAGTATATTTACGTTGTTCTCTGTTTTCCACTGGAAGCAAAAGTAGTTCTCAAGCGAAGTTACTCTAGAGTAATTATTCCATGGAATTTGACCTCTGTCCTTCTACAAACTGAGCAAGCCAAATCAAGCTTAATGTTCAGTGAATATTGTCCTGTCCCCATGTCAACTACCAGTAGCTGCTTCAACTGACATTATAAAATAACTCAGCTCCATTTTCTGTTTAAAAGATATGACATTGGTGATTAGCCTATTGTTTCCAATTTTGGTATGCATCAGTCTGTGCCATGCACTGATTTCAGAGTACAGAGGAATAAATTAAGAGATTTGTGTATCTCTTCAATAATACAAAGTTATAAATATAAAATGAATTGAGAGAGAGATATCTAGTGCACAATGAAACCATATAATCTATTTTATAGGAGCCCACATAAGCACTGAAATGAAACATTCTGTTCTCTGCTTATTTAGTGACTACTTGACTTTTTGAAATACATTTTCAGACTTTTTTCTCTGAGTGTTCTATGAAAATATTCCTGTGATAGTCTTTGATAGCTGAGGCGATATGCTCAGGAAATCCTGCTTCCTCTGTGAAAGAAAAAGGCAGGAGGTCTACTACAAGTCATTCCTACCGCACAGTAATTTAGGAGCTGCAAGTTTTGGAGACTTTGAAGACAATTTTTTTCCTAGTGCCCTATGTCACAACATTAAGAAACCAGTACTGCAAAGAGTTCAGAGTCTGTGTATGTGAAAGAAAAAATAAAATAAAATCTCAGCTTGGAAGAAAAAAGGCAATTCCAGAGGCCCACAAACTGGTCTTTTAATTACTTACTGCTCTCAGAACAGGAATCAATGTATGCTCTTCAGCAGTGTGAATGTTCTTCTTTAACGTTAAAGAAGAAAGCCTAGAAAAGAGAATGGATTTCAGCATACAGTCTGAATTTTATGCCTCCAGAGATCTGTTTTCTTTGTGAAATGTAATTTATGTCAGTGAAGTTGGGCTACTGTTTTGTCTCATTGACGAGTGGGAACCAAGCAGTATTTACAGCTATTTCTGACAAAAACATCAAAGAAGAAAATAGTTTTGTCAGTACTTCGTAAAGCCTGGGAAAGAAGGGTAATGACAACTGGTGATAAAGTCTATCATAAAGTAATATTCTCTACATAGGACACAATGAAACTCCAATATTGTTTTCCAGTTCCTGACTCCTGGGGTACCTGTGCACTTCCTCCCTGTCCAGCTTAATTGTTCTTGTTATAGATGTGGAGACTCATTTAAACTGTAGAAGAGGTATAATCAAAATGCAGCCAGTCACCAAAGCCTCCCCTCTGTCCTCAAACTGGCCTGTGAGTGACTCAAAATTTCATTAAAACATACTAATCAGAGGAGAAAGTATGACATTTCTTCTCTTATTTGTTTGCTAAGTTTTAGTAAACAGACCACCAGAAGCAGCCATATACGCTGGGTTGCAGAGGAATTAAAGGAGGAAAAAAATGGTTGTCTTCCAAAGGAAGCTGTGGCTCAAGGCTGTGGGACTAACACCATGCTTTTCCTTTTAAAAAAATTAAAAATTTGCAGGACTACTATGAAAGGAACAGCAAACTAGCAGGACAGTTTTACAGATGTCAGTGCATTTAGTGTGCAGTTGGCATCCAGCTCTGTCAAAGGGTTTTTATTACAGTATCACCTTCATATATGCCATGTTGATGCAGGAAATCTCAGATGCCTGTGGAAATAACAATACAATTTCTCCATGGCACCTTGAATACAATGGCATAATATATAGGTAGAATTCGTTGTAAAGAATTATATATATTTGGAAGGCTCAGAAAATAATTATGTCCCCTGCGTTTTTCCAAGGTATCACTTCACTGCAATTTTTTTGAAGGGTATTCATGTGTCTTTAACATGCAAATGCTAATGCTCAGTACGAATTTTCAGGCTATTTTCCATACAACCTCTACTCATCATGCAATCCCTCAGTATTTAAGAGAGGTCAGCATTTATGAACAGCACTGGATAAGCTGATGATTAGCAATGAGATATACTATGCCACAATTTTTCTTTCTAATGAATCAAATGGAGTCCTTAAAATTGCATCTAATTTGATCCTCCTTTGTTCTTTATTACATTTCATAAACATCCTCCAAAAATAGATGTTAATTATTAGATAAAAAAATATAAGCTATTTTTATTCATAATTAATAGGATTATTTTCATTATTCACAAAGAATGGTCTCTGGACAGATACAAAATTAATCAGAACTATAGCTACATCTTTAAATATATTAAAAATATAGGTCAAACACAGCCTAGGGTTCTATCAGTTATTCCTATAGAGGCCATTTCTGTAAATTCTGAATTAATTTCCTGTGTAACACAGCAAAATGCGGTAAAGGAAAGAAATTTCACGCTTTAGCTGTGTAGGTTTCCACCTGGATAGCATGACATGAGTCTTTATATGGAGCTATGCAAAAGCTGAGTCATATCAGAGAGAAGAATGGTCAGCATGCATAAATTATCTGGAGGCAGCTACCACAGGTGGTAAAACTCACAGCAAAATGATGCCTAATGCCCCTCCTTGTAGCATTGGTTTGTGACAGGAATAGATTCATTTTAAATTAAAAACAAGCACAAAGCATCTACAGGCAGAAGTAATTCTCTTTAGTTGGAATTTCAGAATAAGCCCATTAGCTTGGCTTTCCAAGACAAGACTATCTCTTAAAATCATAGAATCATAGAATCATTTAGGTTGGAAAAGACCTTTAAGATGATCGAGTCCAACTGTAAACCTGACACCGCCAAGTCCACCACTAAACCACATTGCTAAGCAGACACTACAGCTCTTTGGGCTCTTGGCTTCCAGCCAGTTTTTTACTCAAAGAAGAGTGCACTCATCCAAGCCATGAGCAGCCAGTTTCTCCAGGAGAATGCTGTGGAAAACAGCATCAAAGGCTTTACTAAAGTCCAGGTAAACAACATCCCCAGCATTTCCCTCATCAACTAAGTGGGTCACCTAGTCACAGAAGGAGATCAGGTTTGTCAAGCAGGATCTGTCTTTCATAGGCCCATGCTGTCTAGGCCTGATCACCTCGTTCTGTATGTGCCATGTGATGGCACTCCATCACTCCACGTGATGATGTGTTCCACCACCTTCCCTGGCACAGAGGCCACATTGACAGTCCTGTAGTTGCCCAAATGCTCCTACCAGTCCTTCTTGTAGATGGGCATCACATTTGCCAACCTCCAGTTGGGACCTTCCTGGTTATCCAGGGCTGCTAATAAATGATGGAAAGTGTCTTGCTGAGCATTTTCACCAGCTTCCTTGGTACCATTGGATGGATCCTGTCCAACCCCATAGACTTGTGTGTGTCTAAGTGGTGTAGCTGGTCGCTAACCATTTCCGCTTGGATTATGGGGGCTCTGTTCTGCTCCCCATCCATGTGTTCCAGCCCAGGGGCCTGGGTGATCTGAGAAAACCTGGTCTTACTGTTAAAGACTGAGTCAAAGAAGGCATTAAGTACCCCAGCCTTTTCCTCATCCCTTGTCAATATGTTTCTCCCCATATTCAATAAAGGATGGAGGTGCTCCTTAGCCCTCCTTTTGTTGCTAGTGTATTTATAGAAACATTTTTTATTGCTTTTTATAGCACTAGCCAGATTAATTTCTAGTTGGGCTTTGGCTCTTCTGATTTTCTCCCTGCATAACCTCACAACATATTTGTAGTCCTCCTGAGTTGCTTGACCCTTCTTCCAAAGGTTGTAAACTCTTTTTTTCCCTGAGTTCCAGGCAAAGCTCCCTGTTCAGCCAGGTCTTCTTCCCTCCTGGTTTGTCTTTTGTCACATGGAGATGGCCTAGTCCTGAGCATTTAAGACTTCCTTCTTGAAGAATATCCAGTCTGGACTCCTTTGCCTTTCAGGACTGCCTCCCAAGGGATTCTGTCAACCAGGTCTGTAAACATGTCCAAGTTTGCCCTCTGGAAGTGCAAGGTAGCAGTTCTGCTAACGACCCTCCTTACCTCTCCAAGAACTGATAAAACTATAATTTTGTCATTGCTGTGCCCAGGATGGACTCCAACCATCACATCACCCACAAGTCCTTCTATGTTCACAAACAATAGGTCCAGCAGAGCTCCTTCCCTAGCTGGTTCCCTCATTGTGGAAGTTGTCTTCCATATACTCCAGGAACCTCCTAGACTGTTTCTCACCACTGTATTGTATTTCTAGCAGATATCTGTTAAATTGAAGTCCCCCCATGAGAACAAGGGCTAGCGCGCACAAGACTTCCCCTAGCCATTTATACTATTTCATGTCTTTTCAGCCTAGTTGTGTGGTCTATAACTGACTCATGATAGATATCATGATATCTACCTTGTTGGCCTTTCCCCTGATTCTTACCCATAAACACTCCACCATATCATCACCATCATCAAGCTCTGGATAGTCAAAACACTCCCTAACATACAGGCCTACACCGCCACCTGTCCTTCTTTGCCTGTGCCTTCTGAAGAGTTTATAGCCATCCACTGCAGCACTATAGTTCTGTGAGTCATCCTACCATGATTCTGTGATGATAAAGCGCAATGGCTTTACAACTCCTCCTGTTTGTTCCCCATGCTGAGTGCCACCATTTTCGGGGGAGAAGCCCTAAGTCCTATGTGACTATTCTCAGGTGCTTCCACAGTTTCTAACACTTCAATAACCCACAGGGGTTTGGGGGTGGGAAGGGTGTTTCAGTATCTTTATTTGTAATGCTTGTAATAAAATACTACAAGGTGCTATTCTGTATTATGGGCAACCAAATTGATCTTGTTTTGGCATTCCACTTACTAGCAGTCACAGCAGGGTAAATATGGAGCCCTTCCATTAAGATGGAATTTTAAGAAATGTAAAAACTTGAGGATATGCACACAGGCATGTGAAATAGGATTTTAAGAAGGACTTGTCACTGTCACACACTGTAGAAACATGAAGAAACAAAAGCAAGTGGAGCAAGGAGTGCCTAACTGGGATTAGCCGTGCGGCCTGTGTTATTTAACAGGAGCATTCTGGGCAGCAAGAGGGTGGTGGCAGAGAACAGAAGTAGTCCAGAAGACTGAACTATAGTTATTCCTAAGGAACTTTTTGTGATGACCTAGTCTGACTTCTAGTTCAGCAGAAGTTCTAAGTTTTCATGAATTAATCATTGCTGAACAATGGCAATATGCAAAGAGAAACCAGGATCTAAGGTTTAGAGACAGAAAGATGATGTAAGTCTTCAGTATCTGGGTTAATGAGCTTTTTAAAAGGAGTTCATAATTTTAATTTGACTTGCTTAACATTTGAATGATAGTACCTTACTGTAGCCTTGCCTGTTGGACAGAAAAGTCTCTGTTTACTACATTTGTGCTAGCTATTAAAGGATCTACATATTTGTTAAAATAAGTAGTTGGAACATATTTATTTCCCCTCTGCGCTAATCATTAGTATGATTCTTACTGAATGTTCTTCAAGTGAATGAGACTTGTAGAATTTGTGGGCACCTGAACTCGGCATATTACTTCAAAAAAAGTTGTACCTGTGCTAGCTTTGAAGCTCTTACTCAAGATTCACGTTACCACATCTAAAAAGTGCATTAGTGACTTGTGATCACAATGTTGTACCAAGGTCTCACATTTATTCAATCATCCTTGTGTCCTCCAATTTTATGCAGGAACACTTCATACGAACTTAGAAACCTACACTTAAGTCAACAGAAACTACTTTCTTTACTTCTTCATGTATCACTTTGGATATTGATATACAAAAGGATATTGTCCGCTTCTTTGCAGATTACCAAATAATCCAGATACACTAGTGTATTCTTCATTATTTAAATGTTCTCTCAGTAGCTGTGTGTATTGGGATAACCTTTATTGTAATAATTTTATGTTTTCTTCTAAGCCACTGACAAAAATGCTAAATAGTGTCGGAGCAAGAACAAATCCATATGAAACATACCCACTCTGAAGTCATTGATAGATTATACTTGCATTTTGAAATCTACCAGATTCAGTCTATTTAAGATATCGTACCAGTTTGGTGTCTTTTTAAAAATCATAGAATCAGAGAATCATAGAATGGTTTAGGTTGGAAGGGACCTTAAAGATCATCTTGTTCCAACCCCCCTGCCATGGGCAGGGAGACCTCCCACTAAACCAGTTTACTCAAAGCCCCATCCAGGCTAGGGGCTTGAACACTTCCCTGGCCTTGGAACACTTCCAGGGAAGGGGTATTTGCAACTTCTCTGGAAAACCGGTTCCACTGTCTCACCATCCTCATAGTAAAAATTTTCTTTCAAATTATCTAATCTAAACCTACCCTCTTTCAGTTTAAAACTGTTACCCCTCGTCCTATCACTACATTCCCTCATAGTCTCCCCATCTCTCCTGTAGGCCGCCTTTGGGTACTGGAGGGCGGCTATAGGGTCCCCCAGAGCCTCCTCCAGGCTGAACAAGCCCAACTCTCTCAGCCTGTCTTCATAGCAGAGGTGCTCCAGCCCTCTGATCATTTTCATGACCCTCCTCTGGAGCCATTCCAACAGGTCCATGTCCTTCTTGTGCTGAGGATTCCAAAGCTGGACACAGTACTCTAGGTGGGGTTTCACAAGAACGGAGTAGAGTAGTAGGATCACCTCCCTTGACCTACTGGCCACACTTCTTTTGATGCAGCCCAGGATGCATTTTGCTTTCTGGGCTGCAAGTACACATTGCTGGCTCATGTTGAGCTTCTCGTCCACCGGCACCCCCAAGTTCTTCTCCTCAGGGCTGCTCTCAATCCATTCTCAATCTCATCTATTGCTAGAAGGCAACTCCAATCCAGTCTATTTGTGCTTGGGATTGCTGTGACCCAGGTGCAGGAACTTGCACTTGGCTGTGTTGAACTTCATGAGGTTGGCAGGGATCCACATCTCAAGCCTGTCCAGGTCCCTCTGGATATCATCTCTTCCCTCCAGCACGTTGACTGTGCCACGCAGCTTGGTGTCATCTGCTGACGTGGTGAGGGTGCACTCAATCCCACTGTCCATGCTGCCAACAAAGATGTTAAACAGCACTGGTTCCAGAACTGACCCCTGAGGAGCGCCATTCGTCACTGGTTTCCAGTTGGACATTGAGCTGTTGACTGTAACCCTTTGAGTGCGGCCACCCAGCCAGCTCCTTATCCACTGAGTGGTCCATCCATCAAATCCATGTCTTTCCAATTTAGAGACCAGGACATTGTGTGGGACAGCTGTCATCACACAAACGACGTGAACAAATCATAAGACAAGTGATATTACAAATGCTTCCAATAATACTTTGACTAACAACTGTGAAATCACTGAGAAATATATATATGCTTACAGCAACAGTGTTCTTCTTACATGATGGATTCATGAGGAGAAAAGAGGGATAGACAGACATATGATAGTTACAGTTCCTTTTGTATAGCTCTCTTATTTACTGAAAATCTGTGTTCAGTGGGAAGGGGAATGCAATCAGAAAGGGGCACTCCATGAGCCTGCTTATTCTTATGAGGGGTTATAGCACATTATAACGACAGACTTGATCTGGAGTCCATAAAAGTGAGCAAGCAGAAAGTGGGATTTACCTAAAAAAAATAAAAATCACAAAGCAATGTAATAACCTTCACTAAAACTGTGGTGCAGTGTTAACTTATTGTTATTCTTTGACAGTATCAAGATTCAAATAGTGGAGAAGCAGCTTTTCAGCACAAAGTATCACTGACCTGAAAAGCCTTTCAGATGAGATGCAAAACAGAGATACTGATTATCTGTAGCTATTACTTCAGTGCAGTTTTTCTGTATGAAGTTGTTATCACTACAGTCTTTAACATGTTTTAGTTCGGGTAGTCACTGACTGAATCCCATCCCTTTATTCTCAGTTGCATGAAGAACTTTTAAATTTCTGGCTCTGAACCATCATGAAATACTTGATGAATGTTTGTATACAGCTGTTGCATTTCTTCTCAGAAGTTGTTATAGTCTAGTGGTGGGCAAAGTGATTCACTGCAAGGTATCTCTTGGGGTAAAAGGCCATATATAGTGGGTGGATAGAAATCTGCTTTCTCTTGCCTGCACCACCTGGGATGCCAAAGTATCTGCTGTCAGATAAACACCAAATTAATCATTCCTGAGACTCTCCGACTATGTTATGTTAGACAACTTTGGAAGGTACTAAAATGTGTATATATATATATATTTTATATATATATATATATAACTGAGGTTGTTGAAATGAGATTTTTGAAGCACAAGATATATATATTACTGCTTAGAGCTGTCCTTTTTGTTATGAAATATTTATTACTTTATCTCACTACAGCCATCTTTAAGTGATTAGTTAATCTCTGTTCTATATAACATACATTCTACAAGACAATGAGTGGAGATCAAAATATATCAATTATATTGAAACACTTTGATAGGTCTTGATGAGTGATTTTCAGACATACTGTACTATGGGGGATGTATTCTGGTTTCAGATTTTTTTTTTTTCCAGAAAATTGTACTTTCCCATGAAAAAAAAAAAATCCATTACTCCCCAACTCTATTTATAATCACCTTGTAAGACAGTGGTGCATGCAGGCAGTGAAATAGCTGTAAAAACATGAAGAACGCAACAGCTGAAAACCAACACCTGTTCTGTCCCTGGAAACCTGCAGGAGTTACATTCACAATCCAATGCACTAGTGCTGAGTACTTACATCTCTAATGAGCAAGCTGTTTCCTCTCTGAGTGTGTACAGTACCTAAGACCACACAGACAGTCGTTCAAAATCTGCATGACAGCAAAAAGATAGTAACCTATACATCAGGCACGGGGAGCAAAAAGCCATTCGGTTTGGTAAGGCTATTCGATTGTCTGAAAACAACAGGAAGTCTGACAGTTCGAGAATCTAACAGACATGGAGCAAGCATATATCATCAGTTAGAGAAGCAAGATTAATAATTACTGAATCTTCCGTTCCTGTGTTCTTTTAGTCTTGTCTTCTTCCACTGAAGAACTCTCCTTGACTGTCTAGTCACTGTTTTATCCTGTAAGGTACCCTAATGGGTATTTGGTACTTACCCATCACCTCAAGAACTTCTAAGCCATGTTTCAAGTCCTGCTCAATCAAAACTTGACACTGACTTTGGTAAAAAAAGGATTATGGCCATTTTTCCTTAGTAGTTACTCTCAAGCCTAAACATTCATAGAAGAAATGGAATTTCCTTTAAATAAGTCAAAATTTGACCTGAAGATATTCAAACAGTTTTTCACACAGAGCAGAAAACCCTTAATGAATAGAATACACCTGGAAACCCAAGAAAAGATTCTTTCTTCTGCCTTGAATGACATGTCCTTCAGAACAGGGGAATATCTGTCAATGTTGCCATACTGATGCTATTTCCCTTATCCCACTGGGCCTACAACTGTCACATTTATTACATGTCATATTACATCTACCAAATATAAGATATGAGCATCTTACACAAGCAATTCATCTTACCTCCCAGACACAAGGATCATTGTTCTTTTTGTTGCTTTGTGTTTGGTTGGTTAGTTTTTAAAAATATCATAAAATTCCAGCATTTTCTGTTTATTTTCTTGACAGCTCTTTACAATCTTTTTTTTTTATTCTTGTTTTCTTACTTTATATGTAACATATAGGTTAGACTTCACAACCGATCACCTTTTCACTTGGAAAGGGATACTGCTTCTATTGTTGTGTTTGTGTTTTATAACAGAAATTTTAAGTAAAACATATAAAACAAGTACCAGCTAGTATGAATGAGTATTGCAAGGTTTACTTTTCACACTCATTTGGCTTTCATTATCATGAATGCTTATACTTGCAGCACAGAGAAATCCACTAAGGAGATGTGGCTATATATTATTAAAATGATGGTAGAACGCCAGAAATAAGAAATAGTGTAATTTGGATGAACAAATTGCCTTAAATGCCAAGCACATCCTACTGACAATTTTACTGGCCTGTGGCATGAAAGACGTTAATTAGTTTATCACCACAACAGACTGGAAGAAAACCCACCGTGTTAATTGGCTTCTTGAATGAGAATCAATGACTCATTAGTCTTAACCATATCAGTCTGCTAACACTATCTTATGTCCGATGAAATAACAAGTAACATTACAGGGAATACAGCATGCCACACAGAAAATGCTTTCACCCCCTATTAACTCCACTCAATACACACTGCTACTTGCTTTGTTGTGTGCAGGGAGTAAGACTAAGGTTGTGAATGAGGAGGAAACACACACTATACAGTGCATTTATTGCTTCTGCTCCCATCTGTAACTGACCTTTACTCACAGGACCCTAAATATAATCAGAATTTTGTCTAAGCACCAGCTATGATGGGAATTATACTATTTTGACATTACTGAGCCAGGGATTTTGCAGACATTTATAAGGTAAGATTTAAGGAAGAGAAAATAAAACTGGTGGAAAAAATTATTGCCGCCTTTATTGTTGTTAGACATTTGTAATGGGCTCTTTGGTGGCTTAAGGCTACCTTAGCTGCGTAGTGAGTTCAATCTCACTTCTGCAAAATGCTAGAGATTATTTCATACCAATTGTTTAGAATGGTGTCTAATGGTTCATCTAATCTACATACTGATTTTGGGCACTTATTGCTGAAATTTTAGACTATTAGTCCAGAGAAAGGGAATTAAAAAGAATTGCAGAATTATCCTTGATTTCTTACTGAGATGAAAGTACTGGCTAAAACTGAAAAATAAGCTAAGGAAACTGGAACCAAAATCCCTTCTGCCAATGTCTAGGACAGAATCAATGTTTTCCTGATTTGTCTCTTTCTGAACCTTCAAAACTTGCATTTCACAGTTTCCAGAAGCTGAAAGGGAAAATCTAATCTACGGCCTGCTTCTTTAGGGCACTGAATAAGGACAATGTCAGTTTAATCTCTTTCAGGTTGGGTAGCAATATGATCCAATATCTTTTGCTTTGTACTGTCCTTTTTACCTATATTGCTACAGGTGGTGGTTGTTATACAAACAGTAAATTATTCATCTGAATTACAGTCTCAGTTTGTGGGAAACTACGATACAAGGATTTTCCTTTTCTGTCATAGAATTATCTGTCAGAATTGCCTTTTGTGAAATTTACTATGATTGGCTTTGAATTTAGTGCACCAGTTGAGCATCATCTTGATATCAGATCTTATTGATGTGTCTTATAATAAGTCTTGTATAAAACAGTGCACAGAGAGAAATATTCTATTAGTAAATCTATTAGAAAGCATCTCTGTCTAGAGAACATCCGAATTAACATTGGTAACATGCTGTATAAAGTAATTATTATAATTTTATATTATAAAATAAAGGTAAATAATAACTAACATGAAAATCAAAGACAGTTATCTAAAGTACAAGCAAGACATATGGCACTTTATGTTTACATAAAATTCTATTGAACACGAAAGACAAAGCCACTCACAGCTAAACCAGAAGTAAACTCCTACAACTTTGTCCACACAAATAGTTCACTCTGTGAAGACTCATTGATTTCAGTATAACTCTGCATGAGCAACAGGATTAATGTGTCGCCCCTCCTCTGACAAAACAAAAGCTCTTTGGCACATTTCCGTTAAATTTCACCTTTGAACTGTTTTTTGAAATACACACTTGCAAGAAGACCTCATCTGAAAAGCCTTCTGTTTTTTTGTTTTTCATAAGGAAGAAATTGTTTACAATGAGGGTGATGAAACAATAGAACAGGTTGCACAGAGAGGTGGTAGGTGCCCCATCCCTGGAAACATTCAAGGTCATGTTGGATGAGGCTCTGATCTGGTTGAAGATGTCCCTGCTTATTGCCGGAGTGTTGGACTAGGTGACCTCTAAATGTCCCTTCCAACCCAAACTATTCTACCATTCTATAAAAAGTATTAAAGTAAGGCTAAATGACATAGAATCATAGAATTGCCTAGGTTGGAAGGGACCTTTCAGATCATCTAGTCCAACCATCAACCTGACAAAAACCATCACTGAACCATGTCTCTAAGCATTACATTTACCTGTCTTTATACACCTCCAGGGATGGTGCCTCAACAACTTCCCTGGGCAGCCTGTTCCAATGTTTAATAATCCTTTCAGTGTGAAATTTTTTCCTAATATCCATTCTAAACCTCCCCTGGTGCAAATTGAGGCTGTTTCCTCTTGTCCTATCACCTGTTACTTGGGAGAAGAGACCAACCCCAATCTCTCTACAACCTCCTTTAAGGCAGTCACAGAGAGCAATAAGGTCTCCCCTCAGCCTCCTTTTCTCCAGGCTAAACAATGCCAGCTCCCTCAGCCACTCCCCATAAGACTTGTTCTCCACACACCTCACCAACTTCATTGCTCTTCTCTGGACCCGCTCCAGCACCTCAGTTTCTTTTTTTGTAGTGAGTGGCCCAAAATTGGACACAGTACTAGAGGTGTGGCCTCAGCATTGCTGAGTACAGGGGGACAATCACTTCCCTAGTCCTACTCACCACACTGTTCCTGATCCAGGCCAGGATGTTGTTGGCCAAACACTGGCAAATGAGGTATTGCAGTGAAATATATCTTTCCACTTACATGTAAATGAAGAGAGAGGAATATAGAGACATTTGTGAGAGACAGTGCTCAGGAGATCATTTGTAGCACATTTTCTAACTAGGCAAATCTAGATCCCAGATTACTTATTATCAGTTCAGTTTTCTTACCTACGTTTTTAATACCAATCAATAGCTTTCTTTTCCTTCTTTTTACATACGACAGTAAGAACTTCATACACAGTTTTTGAAAATAAAGTGAGGAGATTAATGGGGGAAGCTTGCAACAGACTAATGGACTCCTATCATGCCTGCACTGCATAATGGGGTGCCCAGCTGAAACCATGAGCTAGCAATGATAGAGCTAATGCTAAAACAAGAAGTTGTAGGACAAATAAGTTCTGTGCTCACCCAAAATAATCAGCTCAGATAAAACATCTGCAATGCACCAATGCAGTCACGCGCCTTTTCAGACTTCAGGTAGTATCACTGCATGTAGCACTGTGTTCTGCCAATGGATGTAGCAGCTCAGGTTGGTAATAGCTTAGTGGTCTTCTGCACCATACGGATGTAACTTGCTTTCATTCACAAGCTTGCTTAGTTCTGCACTTCTCTAAAAAGTTGCTTCAAGTAGCTTTGAGAAAAACTGCAAGCAGATGTAGAGAATGCTCTTAGGAGATATTTTATGTAATCTAAATAGAATAACAGATAGAGTAACCCCTTTGTAATCTAACTGAAAGAAAACTAGCTTCAGTCTTGAAACATGGTCAGGTTATGGCTACAAGGTTCCTATGGCTCATAAGAGAAAGACCATAACTGGCTACTGATTTTTCTTCCATGCACAAGATATTATTGAGATATTTTTATTTAAACATAAGGATCTTCAATGACAAAAGGACAACAGGATAAAAGCTTATGTTCCCTTATAAGATTACATATTTTTACAGCTTAAAGAAAACACACAATAATGTATCAATGCATAAAAACATTCAGGAAAAAATATTTGGAATGAGTCAAGCAAACAATTTAACACATATTTTGAAAATATTTCGAAAATATTTCAGTCCAAATTTTACTTCTTCAACTTTTCTGCTGCAACAGAAAACAGTATTTGATGAAATGGTAAAATTATTTAATTCCTCCCTCAGTCAGACCGTGGTTTTGGACTATAATTTTATACTCTTATTTATTTTTCCTTCCCTTCCCATCTTAAGCAGTAGCATAATTGCTAAAATGTGTCATAGTTACCAATGTAGAAAAATCTTATCCACTACATCTGAATTTCCAACATGCTATAACCAGTAAGGTTTTTGTCATTTACTGTAAAATCATCCGTGCCTCATAGTTACTAACAGCTGATTATTATTCATCTGCTTTATGTTCTTTTCCACTGTATTGCTGGAATGTCTTTGATCAATGCAACAGTATCTCCAGTACAAAAATCTGTCTGTAACTATGCTGCACTACTGCCACCACTGGGAGAGAATAGTGAATACCTCTTTAGTGAAATACAGAGAAAAGATATTTTTCCTACAAGAGACAGGACTAAAAGGTATGAGTGTCTCAGAGAATACTTGGAGGGTCACAGGGGAAAAAAAAAGGGACTCATTCAAACTCTTGACTTCTCCTGTAACCATTTTTCCTTAGTACTGACACAATCAAGACCTTGTTTTTCCATCAAGGAGCCCTCAAATATCATCAGAACAGATGAAGGAGCTTGCCCAGCACAAAAGAGTCCATTAAACCTGCTTTTCTGCCAAATCAAGATAGGTATAACAACCTGGGTGAAATTTTAATCAGAGCTTGCTCTTATTGCCTGACCTTTACGCAGAAACTTGAAATTGCTGAATGATCTTCAGCGTTTTAGTGTTCTATTCATCTTCTCTCCCATGCAACTCCTTTGCCATGGTGACAATAAGAACCATCTTCAAGCTAGCTATTACTCTAATGCTGAAGACAGTTACTGCCAGATACGTGGTACACTGTATGTAATGTACTGTACATTGTATGCCAAATGATCTATAAAGTACTAATATATTGTCCATATGAATAATCTAGTATGAAATACTAGTATGTATGACATGACAAATAATCTAGACATGGCTATTGAAGGCCTACAGAGGGTGGGTGGGAGTTGGGGTTTAATACAAGCTTCTCTGCAGCTGTGTGGTTTTTCACCCAGAACATTGGAACCCTGTAAGAAACCTCCAGAATACTGTCCCATGCTATTGCAAGCAAATATGTAACTTAGTCCCAGTTGTTTCAGTTCTGTTTTACAATGAACTCTGTTTTCCTCCTCTAGAACGTCTCTTGGAGTGAAGCAGAGAGTCAGGGCATTGCTCCTGCATTGCCAATTTGGTCTACATTCACAATCTGGGCTGCAGATTCTCCCTGGGTGTATTTCATATAAGCAGATACCCATTATCTAAAGTTAAAGATTCAATAGTAGCACCAGTCAAGAGCTAGCTGCATGACTCTGCCGCACTCCATCAGTTATAGTGACTGGGGTACTTAGCCATGGTGGCAACAGTAAGCCTAAATGACCTGAGGCAGACCCTCCGCATTGAGCTTTGACTCTTTCTGGAAATCTGAACTTCATGGCTCTGATGGTGAGGGCAGCCTGCCTTTTGAAAACAGCATTCCAGGAGAATAGAAATAAGAAGGGAAATCCGCTTCAGATTTAAAGTCTCAGAACCTTTATGATACTATTTCCCACCTGTTTTTTTCTCTTTTTTCATCTCCCCTCAATATTGACCCGGCATTGCTGACCTGGTAAAGTAACTTTGGAAAAATATTTTATCTGCTTTAGCTGTGCATGTAGAAGTTTACCTTCCAGAAATGAAGAGCAGAGTCAGTGAATGAGACAAAAAATACCAGGGATACAGAAGGGTAAGAAAGCTGCAAATACAGTCAAGCTTTTACATGTATGTCACAGGATATAGCCTGCACAAAAGTATCACTCAGCAAAAATGAGACTTTGATTACATCTGCTCTGTTCTTGCTTGCTAGATGATTCTGGTGTGTGCTGGCAAGCACAGGCAATTGTTATGGGGGAGCCATACAGGATACCTCTGATCTGCTCTTAGTGAATTAGGTATGCGCTGGAGAGAAACACAAAGCTCAGATGAAGAGTTTTACATCCATTTGGGATTGGGAGGACAGAAGACGGTAGTGATCCGAGTAACACTGGTTTTAAACAAGGACAAAGTCAAAGAGGCTGTGAGCTAGGACTCAAACACTTTGCCAGGCTAAAGCACACGTTCTGTTCCCCTTGAGTCTATGGTTCTGGACACAGCTGGAGTGGATGTCTTGGCTGGTGTGTCTCCTCTACGTCTATAGAGGACCTTAGAGGTAATAGAGACCTTAGAATAAAAATTGCTATCCTTCCACTATACCCATCCCACTTATTAAGTAAATGCTGTATTTCATGTCACTGAGGGGTGTGGTTCCTTTGGCTGCCTCACATGAAATTCCCCAAAACAACATGAGCTACTGAACACCTTGATAGTTCAGTATCACATGAAAACTTAAAATAAATGGAGTAAGTTATTCCTGAATGCTGTACAGCCCACTCATCACAACCCACTGCTGACTGAAATACTCTTGCACACTCAGTCTTACATACTATTATTTACTAAAAAAAGTGAAATCTCTTGAAGCTTTTCTGAGATACAGCTTTACATAAAATTTTGGCTTGTCAAAAACACATCAAAGTTATTTTTCAAGTTCCTTTTGCTCAGAATTGACTTGCCTATTTTGTCTAATTAGCCTCCGATGCATAGCACTGTCTCTGACAGTGTAAGGAAAACTATTATTTCCAAGTATGCCCTTTGGTTTCCAGGTCAGCCACTCCTATTTTTTTTCTGTTCCCTTTCATTATTGTTTTACCCCTTTTCTCTCTGGATCATCAGAAACTATGTTCTCCATCCCGTCTTCTTCCTTTAGGCAAAGTATTCAATGTCGTAATACTGTGAAGCATCCAACATACAGAAGTACTCTGGTAACTTCTCCTGGTGTGTATTTTAAAGGATTGCAAGAAAAATTGTGTCTTAGACAACTTGACTACCTGCTCATGATCATAGCAGTTGAATCTTATGTTGCAACTATGATCCACAAAGGATCTGAGCTCTTGAAGGAAATCTACCATTGTCATGCAAAAGAACAATAGACAACTTCCATGAGGTCAGATACAGCTTTTCAGACATATTATTATCTGCCCAAAACTGTTCTGAAAGTTCCACTAATTTTGAAAATATGCTTTGAAATACTGGTGCTCAGAGAACATCCCGAAAACTTGAACTTCCCACAAATCCTTATCTTTATCACAATACTTTGATAGAAGATACCAGTATGATCTTTTAAAAGAGTTGCAGCTACAACTTATGTAAGGTGAGTTCCTCAGGCCTTTGAATGTGTTACTAGAAGCCATTGCTGTTTGACAAACCAAAACTAGTCAATATTATAACTGATTTTATAACAATTTGATAAAAAAATAATTCTCTTCCTTATGTCAGAGTTTATTATGAATGTTTAACCATTTAGAAGGAACATTTTTGTGCATGTGGTTGGTCTTAACATCTATCTATATAAACAGCTTTGTTTCAAGTATGTAGTATTTTTAATGTATCATTTTAACCTTTTATTTAATTTAGAAGTTGAAACATAATGTAAAGAATATTATTTAAATTAAGAGCTGTGTTATGATAGAGAATACATGGTTTGACTTATTAATAAGCTTTATTCAGTAAAAAGCACATGAAAACTACTGAGTTCATGTAATGAAGATGAAGGTAGCACTTTCAATTTCATTTAATCACATTTTGTAAAGGTCAAAAATCATTTGCCTACAGTAACTAATACACACATGCCTGGAAATAATAATGTCTGGTTTCTTCAGCTCTCTAATTTGTACTCATTTCCAGCAAATAAGCCCTTGCAGTGCATAAATAAGTCCAAGATGCAAAACATGGTATACATGAGAGGTCCATCTTAGATTTTAGCAACAGTGCCAATTTTTGTCAAATGCCTTATAGTGACAGGCAGAGATGCATAGACATATCCAGGGATTCTAATTCATTGCCTAGTTTGTTCTCTGTTGCTACTAATCAGAGTTACTACCTCTGTTACTATCATATATCATGATTCCTCGCTGTAAAGACCCTCCAATGGTAATGATCGAAATACGAGTTTTACAGATTATACACACACATATGTGCATCCGCATATTAACGAGTGTTTTTGTAATATTTATTTGCAGTCTGAGTTGGACTGACCCTGGCCAGCAGCCAACGCTGGCTGCCTGCTCACTCCCCAACTCTCCCAACAAGAAAGGAGAGACAAAAGAAGAGCAGAAGTGAGAAAACTTGTGGGTCAAGATAAAGAGGGTTTAACAGGGGAAGGAAAGAGGAAAACAACAAGCAATGCAGGGGAAATCACTCACCACCTCCCACAAGAAAACCAATGCCCAGCCAGTCTCTTAGCAGTGGCCACCTTGGAAGCCAAAAACTCCTTGTCTTCTTCCTCTGTCCCAGGTTTAATGGTGAGCATGACATTGCATGGCACAGAATAGTCCTTTGGGTCATCTGTCTTGGTTATGTCCCTTCCCAGCTCCTTGCCCACCCCTAGTCAACTCACAGGGGCAGAAGGGGGCATGAGGGCAGTGTAGAAAAAAGATAAAACCTTGATGATGCGCAAGCACTGCTCAGCAATAGCCAAGATATCAGTATGCTATCAAGACTGTTATCAAAACGAAAGCACAGCACCATATGGGCTGCTATGAAGATAGTTAACTCCATCCCAGCCAGACTCAGTACCCAGTTACGTTAGTATTCTCTGCTGGACTACTAGTCCTAAAGCTTAGTATCAAGTGGAGGGTCCACATGGTGTAGAGGACATTTGGAAAGCAGGCTAACTAGAAACAAAGAGAAAAATTGCCTGTTGAGTACCCAGGGAGTCTGGACTCTTGGTAAAGCCCTAACAGAGTATAACGTGCTCATTGATTGGTGTGAATGGATCCAAAATCAAAAGTAAACACAGCTCACAAATCTACACTGCTGTAGCCAGAGGCATTTAAGTTTGTATCTAACCTGAAATGCTAAAGATATACTAAAGCTAAGTTTTGCGAAGTCTTTCTAATGGAATAAAGCCTCTTCTACCCATGAAATTTTTTGCCACAAGAGGAATAGGAACCCTTCAACATCACCCTCTCTTCTCGATTCACAGGGTGTGCCACAAAACTGGGAGGTGCATTCTCCTCATGTAGCTCCAGCAGTAATTAAGGAATATTACAAAATTCCATCAGGTCTGAAATGCCTGAATAAATGGTTCTGGGCACAGCAGAGGGCAGGCACCTTGCTGAATATTCAAATGTTTTATAAAAACACAGCAATAAATGAAAAAGATAACAGGGACAGCACTTATTATTTATCATAATGAGCACAGCCCTGGGAATCTACATTTCCAGCTGCTACCCACTAATTCAGATGTCCTATTGCACTACTGGTTAGAGCCAGACTGTCCTTCCATCAGTAGGTTAATTGAGAGACACAGCACATAAAGTGAATAACAATCATCTAGGAAACATTATGATCAGTCAGTTACCCAGGTAAGAAGGTTTTAATTGCAGTTTAGAGATGAGAAATGCATGATCATTAGAGAAAAATGCAAAATATAAAAAAGTGTCTGTCTCTTTCTTTAACAGAAGCTTATGAAAACACATCTGTTTCCAGAACATACAAACACATGTTCTGAGTAGTATCTAGAGAAAACATAATTTGGCTCTTCACATGGAGTTGTCAAGTTTTCACAGGGACAATTCATGTGATACAGGATCAACAACAGTAACAACAAAAGACCACTATAAAACTGGTTTGTTACAGTAATATATCAAGTAGTGTCAACAGCGAAACCAGATCAGAGGGTGTAAAGAATAAATATATTTAAAATATATTTACTATGATGTCATTATTAATAACTAACCAGGTAACTGATTAGGCCTTGATCATAAAAGAAGAGATATTCAGTGAGACTACTTTGCCTTTTCACAGGCTTCTCTGAAGCTGCAGCACAAAGTGTTGATATTAATCCATATAGTGCTCCTAAAAATATTAACAATTTACCTAGTTATGCAAGAACCTTGGGATGCTCAGCCAAATCTGCCCCTGACTGTATTTTTTTTATGCTTGAAAAGGTAGGTCTGACCTCTGAAACGTCTGTGTTTCAGTTCACCAACAATAACAAGTAGGAAATTTTTCAACTGTAGGAGTACTGTGAGGATGACTTCACCCTGGTCCTGCAACACTCCTGGGATGACTTAATAAATATGATAAGTATGTTGATAAAACCTCTACAATTAGCAAAAACATATAGCATATATATATATATACACGCACTACTGCAATAATCTAAAAATATTATTTTCCATTCAAGGGTTCCATTTTTAAAAACAACAGAATCCTACATATTTCTAAAAATACATAAATTGCAGCGCTCTACAGTTACATGCAGTGGAAAGAGATACATAAAAAAATAGAAAAGCAGTAGAACCAGAATCAACATAAGGACAGATTAATCATTCCAATTCTACTACTAAAATTATTCTCATAGTTTATCTAAAAATATGTCATAATTTCAGATAGGCTATTTTTCTTTCATGATACTTACCATACATTTAACATACAAGATGTAATGCCAGCTGTGCATTCAGTAGAATACGCAGCCTCTATGTATTGTGATTTTAAAGTTGTAATATGGTATTTTCTTCTGTGAGTTTGCCCACAGAAAAATATTTTGTTTAATTTCTGTGGGTTTTAAGTATGGATTTCTTTTTCTTGTAGTTGGAAAAAAGAATGGTAGGGAACAAGCTCATATTAATAAAAAGATAGAATTATGATTGTCTTACCTTATTGGGTTTTCTTTAAATCCTCAGCAGTTTCAATATTGAGAATACTTGTCAGAGCACAGGGAACAAAATTTATGATCTCTGCTCTTCCCAACAAGGGAAATAAAATAAAATATGAAGATGTAACATAATACATTCAAAGTAATGTACATCCTAGCACCAAAATGACTTTCCAAATATGAATGCAGACCTACTGAAACTGAAGATATAAAATCATCCTGATAGGGAGCAGAAGAGAGGTCATACAGTTGTCAGTGACATTTTAGAAAAGCAAACACCAAATATTCTCTAGGCAGTAGCTCTAGCACTGCAGATTTAGGTTGACAGAAAATCACCAGTGTCCAGTTGCTTAGGAAGACTTCAGTTCCATTTGTTGAATGTCTCTCTCAAAGTGAATGGGTTGGGTTTTTTTTGAGATTTTGTGCAAAACATTTTGGCAAATACAAGAATAAGATGTGAGAACAGACATACTTCATCCATGTTAAAAACTACGAACTTATCAGCTGATAGGAAATTGCTTTGTTATTGAAGAACATAGCTGTACTTTGGCAGGGAATGGCAGCTGCATCAGAATTGTGTCTTCTAGTGCCAAGAATGTGTCTAAAATGTCATCGAAAAAGCTCAGTGTATGCATATGCTGATTACAGAACTGCTAGACTCCTGCAGCTTCTTTTTTTTTTTTTAGATTCAAATCATACTGGACATGCTACTGGGCAGCCACAAACTAGGCAGTTCTATTGTCACCATTGCAATGACCTGCAGCTCCGGGGCATGAGAAACACCAACAATGAAATGTAGAGCAAGATATTTGAGTGTCCCCCATTCCTAGCACTTCATCTGTAGATGGAAAATTATACATTTACAGCAACTAGAACAAAACAAGGCCACATTGGAAACATTATCCCTGTTTCTGTTAAAGCATGTTAAGTATTCCTGCAGTGGATTTCATCGTAACTAGCAGCAAAACAATATGTGGGGATGGCCCTCTGTTGTAGGTTACAAATAAAAAAATAGCATATAAATGTATAAAGAGAAGTTGTATACTTTAACATATTTATAAGGTAAAATAGGAAATTGAGACTTCCTGTATTCCAAACAAGCTGTTCAAAATCCTTTTTGCCAGAGATTTTGCTTTTCCTGCTTCAGGGCAAAAAGTGATTGCTCTTTGAGGTCAGAAACCTATTCCACTAAGGAAAAGTGTTGTATACGTAATAGTTTTATTTCATATGAGTTTCATATTTTTGAGCATTTGGTCCACCGATGCAGGAATGCTACTATGCATTAGGTGAACCATTACACCATTACAACACTGTAGTTTTCATGTTCCTGACTATTGTGCATGATCTTATCAAAACACAAAATTTCTTCAGTCATCGCTTTTGTGATTGACCTTTGACCAATAAATGGCATATTTGAAATGCTATTCAGGCCTGAAATATCTACCAGACAGTTCTGGTACCTCATTTGTGTTTAAAAAAAATGAAAGTATTTTTGCTGCTCGGAGAGTTTTAAAAAATGGAAAGCTTTTTAGTGCATGCATTCTTAACCAACTTCTTACTTCACAGTGATTAGCTCTCAGATTCAGATTAGGCAGAAGCTTAATAAAAAGCTGAGTGGGTGCCTATTGGAAAAAAATTTCAAAAGTGGTTACAACAATGAAGTGAACTTTCCTTCATTTGCATTACACTCAAGATTTCATGGTGCGGCAGCTGCTCTATGAAACTTTGAAGAGTTTCCCATAAGCAACATCTCCTACTTCCACTCAATTCAAATACACACTAGACAGTTCAGGAAATCAGAACTGAGTGTAATAAACTTCAGTAAGAGCTGTTGGGCTAATGAAATTTCATAAAGCTTCTGTAAAATAAGACATAACCATCTCTTTGACCTAGATTTATCCCTATTCCCCTCTTCCCCCCACCAAAAAAACCTCTTTTAAATGCATGCAAGTGAGTGAGGTGCCCATGTTTCTATCAGTGAAGTTTCTCAGATGCTGATGCAGCAGAAGAACTGTTATATGAATCTGTGTGAAAGCAGGCAACTTGGCACTTAAGCCCTGGTGAGGTTCACAGTGCAGTGATTTTCTTGCTTCTCGGGGGCTCAGGCTTCTGGTTGCATTCTGAAAACACTTCCTAAACAAAGCCTTGCACAAATCCAGGCAGGAGAACATGTCATTGTCATTCTGTCTTCTGCACAGCAGTTGCAACTGTTTTCTAGAGGCATATTGAAATCTATCTTCCGTCTGCTCACTGTTGGCAGGAGAGATTCTGTGCTTCCAGTCAAAGCTAAGAAAACTACAATCATGTCTTCTGTAGCTTCTTTATTTTATATAAACATTTAAATATTTTAGTAGCAAGAGATAAAAGAGAGAGATTAATCCAGAGCTGCTCTCTTGCATGGAATCCAGAATTCACACTACAATCCTCCTCCTGCTGAAGACAATGTTAGCTTTATTACATGTTTAAAAAAGTATTGTTCGTGATTGGGACTTACAGACATGCCTGAGATGGTATATAAATGCTTCTTCAAAGAGAGGTTGATTTAAGCCAGTCTTCACAAAGTTAGTCCTATGGCTTACTTTTTTATTTTCTAGAAACTTTGCTACAAATATGCCACAAAATTAATTGGCTAAAGTTTTTCTGACTGTGATCACATAGCTTGCAGCTTTTAGTAGCTTACAAACTGAAGCTTACAAAGCCGAAGTTTACAAACTGAAACAGTCACATCAATATAGAAATATGCATACCAGAAGAATGAACTACCATTAACCTAGCCTGAAAAGCCTAATCTCAGGAATATGTATATGTATGGAATCACAGACCCATCCAGGCTTTCATGTCAGAGTAAAGAATGTCTCCAGAACATTAAGTCTAAGTCAGGAGAACTCATTTCTAAATGAAGGATGATAAGGTAGTGCGATCAACTTCTGTGTTTCTACAGTGAAGAACTCTGGTGGCAGTCTTTCATCACTGTACTGAAAACTAAAGATGAAACCCAAACTCCGCTAAAGATAGTAAAGTTTACATTATTATTTTCAATAAAACAGGATACTAGCCAAAGTTTTGATGTGTCAATGCATAGCTAATAAAAAGATGCAAGCCAAGTATCATATACATTCAGCATGTACAGGTTTCAGCATATTAATTACTTTGCATTCGGTTTAGTTTATATTTACAACATTCCTTTCAAATAACGGGTGAAAGAAATTCCAGCAGTCAGATTTTAAAGCTGCAGATACAAGTGTTTTGGAGTTTCATATTTGCAATAATATTGTATTAGTAACACCAGCTTGCTCATCTGTCACTTTATTTGAGGTCAGGAAACAAAAGTAAAATGCAACATAATGAAAAAGAATTGTACACATTTCTATTAGGTGCAGTCAAGCAATAATGGAGAAAATGAATGTGCAATCTGATTATTTTTAAAGAAATTTAAGCAGTTAATACAATTTAAGACATCAATGTTTTAGCTTGTTCAAATGTGAATTTGGAAGTACTGACATGTAGTGTACACCTACTTGTTCATTATTACCTATTAGTTTTGTGTTGTAATCATACGTGTAATCATTCTGACTCATGTGTCCCAGAGAAAAAAGAAATACTTTTTTTCTGTTTCTGTGAAGCTGAACATCCTTAAGACCAGCTATCAATTTAAAAAAATGTTAATATATTTAAGGCTATAGCTAGCAGCTACCTAAAATGTGAAACAGATTACTTATTCCTGAAAGTCTTACATTGTGACATTTTGTAAATGAAGCATACTATAACTCCAGAGAAGAGCTATAATTCTGGGTCGCTGTGAAGAATTCTACTTACAGCATACATTTTTTTGTCTGCACATTGAGGAAGTTGTATAGAAAAAATCATGTTTCTGAAGTTCATTTCAGCAGGTGGTAAGGCAATAACAAACAGAGAACTAGAACTATTTTTATAGAGAATGAAGTGTGGTGAATAACACCTCCCATTAAGAATTGCTTGTAATAATCAGTATCATATGAATTAAGCAAAGGAAAAATGTAACCAGAAGGACTGACTGAATAACTCACTTTAAATAAGAGATCAGAAAAGATAATGTTTTTTGAATCCTTGCTTGCTCATAAATTACTGAGTGTTGGGACATAACTTAACACTTCACTTGCTGTCATCCTAATAACCTGTATGTGATTTTGTATCACAGATTGATGAATGCAATTATTCACATCATGTAGCTATTCACCTTCAGATGAGAACTGTCATGACAATATAGTTCCCCAGGTAAATTATTTGACATAAAATATTCTGCTTTTTGAAAATTTTCCTCCTTTCTTTCTTCCTTATCATATCCAAATAAAAATATGAGTTTTATAAAATGGTTGTAAGAAACTCAGTCCTGTGAAAAATTATGAAAATTGTCTGCAATGCTCTGTCTCACAAATAACTATCTGTTTATCCAAATGCTTATGAATAAATGCTATGAATATTTTTGTCTTTGCATATGATTACTTGTCTAATATGACTCTCCTTTAATGCTGAGAGTTAAATCAAAAAATGTAATGGAGAAGTGAACACAGGACAACCAATTGGTCACAGATAAATATGCTCTGGAGTTCCTGATGGTGGAAGTTATTACTGGGTGGAAGAAGAAGGACTTCTTGCTTTTCTTCAGATAGTTTAACAAGATGCCTTCTCACCAAATCCAAAACATAGGATTAAAGAGAATATTGAAGCCTTAAAACACTGATGCAAATATAGAAGTAGCTAAACCTGTGGTTATCATACCAGCACTCACAGGTGGAGAGAGTGATCACACTTCACAGCTTCTACAAAGAGATGTGTTTATCTGTGCTGGGAGGAACCTGCAAATGTTCAAAGTTGGACATTAAGATATAAATAAGAACACTGTCTGCAAAATGTGAAGCAATCCTTCTTCTATATTCAGTGGCAGTATGGTCTCAATTGCAGTACAGGTTCCAGTTTGGGGTGTAACAATTCAAGAACATTAAGACTCTAACAAAGAAGGTCCAGAAAAGATCAAAGAAAATGTTTGGAGGTTTAAGAAACATGAAAAGGGAGAAAACCTGGGAGTTGTTGAATGTGAAAAAATGAAGACTGGGGAGCATACAATTGTGGTCTTAAACCATTAAGAAGCTGTATCAAAGCGTGAAGCTTTTCACGCAACAATGATATATTCTCCATGTCCAGAATGGACAGAACAAGAACTAATGGTCTCAATTGCAGTTAAGTTTCAGTATTGGGGAAGACCTTCCAATGGTGCAAGTAGAGAGTAATGGAATAGGATGTGTAGAGAAAGCAACTAGGTTACTAAGAATAGACTGGGTAAGCTTCTATCAAGGTTGACATAAATGTAATTGAGCCTAAGTTGAGGTAGGACCACTGATTAGATGGCTTATCTCTTGAATACCCTTCAGCCATATGTTTCTGTGATGCAGGACCAGATGAGGGGAAGTGTCTATAGTCCTTCATTACTGTAACTCCTTGCTCTACAATCTGACAGAAGGAAAAGAATAAATATAACTGTGTTATTAAAATTCCTGCTTTAAGTGATCTCCGTCCCCTGTCATAAATACTCTTAGATGAATCTTACAGATGCCAAAATTTTATGAGTCTGCTACATAATTGCAAATAACAGATGCAGAATTACCAAACATAGATCTAGTCTAAGTGCTTCTGGTCTTGATACTCCCTCCAGAATTTAGTACAAGAACACCTTTGTACCACAGAATAGGAATTACATAGAGTTTAAAGTAAATATTACTGGGGGAAAAAAAAGAAGAAATAAAAATAATTTTCCCTAGTAGTAATCTACTTGTATGGGTTTGACCAGAAGCAATTTTTTACCCTTGTGTTTTTCTCTATCAGATCTAGATAAAACTGAAGAAACATATTCAAAGGTTTATCAGGATACTGTCTTCAAAGAAGTGTGAGAAGCCTAGTAAAAAAAAAGAAAAAGAAAAAAAAAAAAGAAAACCAAACCAGCATACAGAAAATTGAAAAATATAGAGTCACAAAATAAATTTCTGGAAGCACCTTAGCTGGGTGGTAGACTGCATGAACTGCTATGATTCATGGACTTCTCTGTTATTAATTTCTACTCTTCAATTACCTAGTCTATCATAGGAAATGAGATTATCAAAAGGAGAATTTTTTTGAAAAAAAACGTCCTTTACAATACAGAGTGGATTTCAGACAGTAAGTCTGTGGCTCATTTGTTCAGAAAAGGTGTGACACTAGACATTAGAGAAATTTTCAGTAACTGCAAGCAATGGAGATCAATGAGAAACAAACCAAACCTTACTGAACATCTAAAAAGCATAAATTTCTTTCCTTTTTTGAACAAGAATAACGAATACAGTAAGAGTTGAAAACTAAATCATGTCATGGATGAGCCTTTAAGAACTGCAATTGGATAAAGTCTGTAGTTTTAAAAGTCTGTTGTGTTGTGAAAAGTGACATTAACAAATAGGAAGGCAACCCATGTCACCCTTGTTAGCTGTAATCAAGCATTTCAGAACAACTAAAATAAATTATGATACCAGTTTTCAGTTTATCATAGAAATACAGGACGTTATCTGCTGTATGACGGCAAGGAATCAAAGGACAGAAGTAAAAAAAAAAAAGACTGATTTTGTTTGACAAGACTCAAAATGTAACATAAAATAAATAACATTATTACCAATAAGTTTTGCAGCATAAATCCCAACACAAATATGTTAAGTATGAGAATAAATGCAAAAATCCAAAACTGTCACTTATAAAACAAAGCTGCAAACCAACGCTTCCAAATAAGAAAGTTGTTTATGCATAAGACATAACATTTGCATTTAAATATAGATTTCAGGGATGTGATCTTTATTTAACATTTACATCTCCTTATCTGAAGCTTTGTTAAATGACTCACTAGGAAAGGACTCACCAGAAAAGCTCCAAGCCTTCTCATTTAGCAGTAGCAAACCTGATCTAGTAGTGAATGCCACACAACACATCTTCAGCTTACCTCTTAAACTCAAAAAACGAAAAGGAACAGAGAAACTGAACTCAGCACTAATGTGGGTGTCTCATACACAGTAGTATTCACCTGGCGTGTATTGCAATGCTAACTTTTTCAAGGACTGCTGCTGCTTGTGCACAAAAGAAATAGTAATTATTATTAATACAGATTATAGGATTTCCATTTTCAAAATATTTATTTTTAAGTATCTGGTTTTCAGCAGATAAGGGGTGAGAAAGACTGGGAATTGCCACAGCTGAAATTAATCAACTCGCAAAAATTTAGTAGTGGTAGATACCTGGAAAAAACAGTTTGCTGAGTGCTGCATAGGCCAAGTGATTTAACCTCTCATACAGCAACATTTCAGATGAAAGATACAGTCTTTAAATATGTGTATTAATTTAGAGATCCTGAGAATAAAAAATAGTTTGGAATTTTGAATGGTTTTTGAACTTTGACTAAACTGTGCTGAACTTGGTAGTAGATATGCGAAGATATGCTTATGTTGCTGATATGTAAATTCATACAATCAATCTCTTATCATTTTTGTACAGAAACACAGAGACTTAATTACAACTGCCAAGTGTCACAGAAGTCCATGTTTTGGCTTCAGACTTTAGGAGACAGCAAGTTGTATAGAATACAATAAACAAAATGTTATCATGGCCAAAAGATAACCCACTGTTGGTTCACAGGTGAGTGGTTCTATCTTAATTTTAACAAAATTGCTCAGCTGCAAAAGGCAAGTTTTCAGCATAGTGGGAGTTCATAGTGGGGCAACCCAAGAGACTCATTTGTATCAAGGTACTGATTTATAGTCCTGTGCTATACACTATGAAGAACAAAAGGGATCTTTTCTTTCATCCACAACGTGGTTGTGAATCCGCATGAGCAGAAATAGTAGACCGTTTTGCAAAAGCTGATGAACTTGCCATGGGACTGTGTCACGCTGGAGACCTCTATTCTAAGAGTTATTTTCTCCTGCAGTCAGTAATGAGTCAAATACATATTCAAAGCACATTTATTTACTCTGTCTCTGAGCTAAGAGACCATGAAATAATGCATGCTCACCAATCAATTGGTTGATAGATACAAATGAAGGTTGCCACTGCTAGTGCCAGCTGTTCTGAGTTTCTGTAATTCACCAAATATAAATACCTATATGCAATCTGTTCTATCATCAACTCCAGTCTCTGGAGAAGTAAGGGGCTGCAGGTGCATGGGATACCCCAAGCAATCGAAAGTCATGGTTCAAGGGCATAATAACTGGTTCTTAATAAGCATAATGGAAAACTCAGTGCCTCTTCCAAGAGGTATCTGTCTGTCAGTGAGCTGAAACGAACCCAGACCACATATGCATAATCCAATCTGTATATAGACAATGGGGTACTTCCACTCAGTGGTCCCCATTGGAAGTGCAGTTCAGCGACATCTGTGCTGGCTTTGGATGAAGACTGTTAGGCCTACCACCATGTATCAATGCCAGTGCCTCCCAGTAAAAAAACAGCTGGACTACTGGAGTCATGCTGTCTTGGAGGTAGCAAGCATAGCATTGATTACAAGGTGCTGCTTTTTGGACAGGAAACTGCCTCTGCACCCACAGCATTTTCCATAACTTAGATAAATTGACTATGGACAGCTGAAAGTTGGTCGTACTTACTCTGGAACGCAACATTTGACCCTGGATACTGCAGGTGTCAGTAAACATGGATACTTTCACCCATAAAAAGCTTTATAGATTGAAGAAGATTTTCACTTCCTTATCTGCTCAGGAAGGTTCTGTAAATTTTATAGTTCTGGTGAAAGGTACTAAATTATAAAGGAAATAGGAAATCCATCAGTAGGATTAGACTTCCTTTTTCTGCAGTCTATACCAAGGTTATTTATTCCTGCTCCATTCAATTACTATTACATGCAACAAGTTATCCAGTAGCTAGACAGCTAGAAATGTATTTTACATTTCTGTCTTTGAGCTTTTAAATCCCAGAGGTTTTGCTCAAATATTTTTTACTGTGTGGCTGACTCTTCTCATGTACTGTCTTATGCCTCCACATGGCATCCCTGAAAGATGTTTAAAAGATGCATAATATTTTACAGGTCTCTTAAAATTCTTCCAATATAGAACAGACAGTTTTTGTACTCCCCAAAGAGACTGGGTAGTAATAGAAGTTATTCATCTGTAAATACATGTGATATAATCCAGCTGAAGAAAAAGGGCCATGGAATGACATGCTTCATGAAGCACTGTCACCTATAGACATTTGCTAAATTCCTTTCTCCTGGGCAGTTATTTTGCAAAGCATACAGCAGGGGGACACAGATTTTGGTTATCACTGAAGTTTTAAAGCAGCTTCATATAAGGAATGAATTATTAAATATAGTGTGTAGATTCGCCTGCTAGGCTGTCTTCAATTTAGTACAGCATATACTTGTGCATTTAGGTTGTGGTTATAGGTTGAGAGGCAATGGAAAAACAGTTATACAGCTTTGGAAATATCTGTATTTGCTTCATAACTTATATAGGGTTTGAGTTTTGAATGGATGGTGATTTTATTTTGTGACTCACTGTACTGTGTCTTAAGACAGCAGAAGCCACTGCAGGATGTTATTATCAAACTTCAAATAACACATTTAGAATTTGCAATAATACAACAATGTTCTAGTGGAAAAAGAATGAGATTGCTTATAGTGCAACATTCTGGTCTCCAAGAAGTTTCCATTTTGGATGAATTTATCTAAATAGCAGTAGGTATCTGCTATCAATTTTGCAAAGTGGTTTAACAGCTGAAAAGGAAAAGACAGTAAGGACGAGGCCCCCAGATCCTTTGCCTTATCTGACACAGACTCCCTAAAATTCTGTTGTGTCTCCAGGGTAACACCTGTAACACAAGCCCCTTCCACTTTTGCAAGGAATAGGAACGGAATAATTGTCTGGCTCCTTTGACAACGCTTCCCAATTTACTCCACCTAATTATTTTCTTGCAGGTGAGCAGATTTCTCCTGTCACCAGCAAATGCAGCCAGACCTTGCAAAAACCTACACTGCCATGAGGACCATTTGGATTCCAGATCATGCATAAAAGCAGAGGGGAAAACTGTATCACCACAAAAATCACCACAGAACTGTACACAACAGGTATTTGTTTTGGTTTTTTTACATTAGAAAATGTCACACATGAAAAAATTAGCTGCAGCAGCAGCTTCTCAAAATTCAAAAGGAATTCATGTTACTTTTTATGATGATACAGCCCTTGTATGAGAGAGATTTCAGCAGGGGGAAAACTGAAAACAAGCAGGCAACTGGTATTTCCAAGCTTTTTAGTGTATTACTTTGCAACCGAAGCTACTCCCTTCTCCCTCCTCCCCACGGAAGGCAGCAAAAAATACTTAATGGAGTTCTTATTTTCATGGAAAAGCCACCAATAAATAAACAAATACTAACTAATACTTACAAAGCAATCACAGTCAGATAGAAGTAATTTAGTTCCTTTCTTTCATATAAATGAAGTCAGCTTTCATTTTCTTAAGGATCACAGAAAAATATATTTATAGACTGTAAATCCCACCTGGGGAAGAAGCCATCACAATACTGAAGTTTTCTTAGTTCTTCTGTAAGATTTAATTGCTGCATGAGCACTGTGTCACCCCTCTGCCCCAAAGGATTCAAACATCATTTTATTATATGGGTCTCAAGGCAAAATAGGATTTCTGTAACTGAATTAATTTAGCAATGATTTACAGTTTTTTTGATCAAACAAAAAGCTTTCTGTTTGCTGGGGAAAAGGGTATGTAGAGGACAGAAAAAGACCTTTTTTAGGAGTTCTGTTAGGCTTGCAAAATAGTAAGATTTGTGTCACAGTAAGCAACTGAGGATTTTTGTATGGAAGCAGCCTGTTATTAAACATGCTCATCAGAGGGTGTTTTTCAGTTATATGTCCCTCCAATTTTGCTGTTCTGCCTTCCTCTACAGAGATCAGATATTTACAATATTTGCTTTTTCAGGGTTTAGTGGCATAAAAGGCTTTGCAAAGGAAAAAACAAAGATACACAATATACCTAGGGAAGTTTCTCTTACTCCTCACACTGTCCAGTTCTGAGATCTAACCTAACGACTTTTATCTCTTTTATTTGCCTGCTTCATGGAGACAGACAATTCTGTGCAATAAGTACCACAGTCCTGGTATTACACACTTCAGTAGGAATCAGTGTATCAGTTACTACCTTAACCAATATTCGGAAGCTTACTTTTAGGGGTTGTCTTACTCATTCCAGCTTCCGCTGTTTGCTTGTACTCAACCCACTTCCATTGTGATTCATCTTCCACTTTGTTTCTGCCAAAAGCTAAATCAGTTATTTGCATAGCTGACCTCTATCTAAATGAGAGCATTGAAAATGCTGGGGTGAAGGGAGAAAAAAAATATAATTCTTGGTTTTCACGCTTCTTTTTTCCCCAAAGCAGTTAATGATTTTGGCCAGAAGGCAAAATGGACTATCAAATTCTGGACAACTATCATGAGCATCTGCTCCCATTATAATTCAATAATCCAAGATATGTATTTTAAAGAGAGTTGCCAGCTTTGAAAAATGATACTTCTATCATAAAGAGTAGACAAACTCCATTAGGAGAACAATTATTTTTCTCTCCATTCCAAAATTCTGTTTGCTTCAAAATAAATGTATCTGTGTCATTTTGGCCACCATCCTGGAGGTGTAATATGTATTTTTTTGTCTTACAGTTTCATGGATAAGGGTCATCTCTTCTTCTCCTGGTAATGTGGTAAATTGTATATAATTATTGTTGATTTTAATGACAGATAAAGTTATAGATATGATATCTCACAGGAGAAAATGCACAGAACTAACAGCTGGTTTCAAGAAACTGTCAATGTCATATGACAAATAAGCCAGGTAGAAAATCTTAGGGGATGTGAAGCATGACAAATACTTCACCAGAGAGTTACAGTGGTTCATATTTAACACAGTTTTCTTTAGCATTGCTTCAAACATCTGTATGTGGCACTTAAAATATTCTCACATAATCTAGGGAGCCCCAGAGCAACTTTTGAGAAAGAGTAACTAAATCACAACACACAAACCACAAGGTGGTCTCACCTACACACATCAAGACTTCTACTAAGAGCAAGGTGCATTGGAAAGGAAAAACCAAAATCAACAGCATTCTCATTCTTTCCCCTTTCCAATCAAACCACATTAATCACTAGACCAATCAAACAAGCAGAAAGACAGAAATTACTGGTTTGTGTAAGTGTCAGTCAGAAATAGACAATAGGGCATAATGTGAAATCAAGGAAACTAAGATCCCATGACAAACAGAAGCAATTACCAAAGAATCCTGACATATTGGTCAAATGAATAGATTATTTGAGGTATAGAGGATATGAGAATTTTTTGTGACATACTGTAGAATGGAATAAGGAGAAGATTTGGAAAGATAATATAGCAGATTTAGTTACTTCTAGTCTGTCTCTGCAGTTTCTTAATATTTCAGTACAAGAAATGTTTCCAAGTATGTTTCATGAACAGTCCTTTAAAGGAAAGGATAAGGATAGAGGCACTTAGTGTATATATTGAAACAATGAAAAAAAATTAAGTGAAAAACCCCACAGTTGTATTAAAAGACTCCAAAATTTCTGAATCTTTATTGTTGTAAGCAAAGGATATCTCCTATAGTTAAATCCCTGCATACGTAGTTGTTAAATAATGATCTCAAAAGAGTGTGGATAACACTTCCTAGTATTCAATAATCCCATTGAATTTCCAGTTATATGACCCATCAAGATATTTTACTGTGACTGATATTTTATTAAACACATGGACCAAGGCAGTGAATGTTAAGGATCAAAAAAACTGAATCTAATATTGCCATTGTCTTAAATGTATTTAGATATTGTTTCATCTAGTCATTGGGAACAGTTGAAAATAGCTTCTGTGGAAGACAGAGCAGGGTAATCTATGATTTATTTTCCATATTTTGTATCAAGAATGCAATTTAGGCCTTAAAATATGGGTTTATCGTATGCTAATACCTCCTAGGCTGATAGCAATTTCCATCACATTGAATGCATAATGATCTCTTCCATATGCTGGAAAAGCAGCTCACAATCATTTCAACATTGATATGTCAAAGCTATATAAAATGGAAAATGTATAAAGGAATACAGTGATCAGCAAAGACATAGCTGATGTGGTCGAGTACTTGTGACTACTGTGTATAACTGTTGAGCGCAAAAAAGGCAAACCCAAACTTAGAGCCATGACAAATACTTCAAACTTAGAGGTCAGATAGCCTTTAATTGCCACGTATGTGCCTTTTGACCACTTAGAAATTGCCATAAGGTGGGATCAGGGATCAGAAGGATTAACTCTATACTAAAACTGAATGAATGGCAAAATATCATTAGACTATCTCAATGATGGAGTGCCTCACCAAAGAAACAGTAATTCTTGAGATACACATTTCAGGAAGAAAAAATTAAAAAGGAAAATGTTAAAGACAAATTTAACTCAAAAGTTTCTAAGTGTGAGTTGCAGTAAACTCTGAAAAAGAAATAAGAAGTTGGAAATCACTAGACAATATCATAATGAATTCAGCTTCATTTTCCAAGATTAGCTATTAAATAATAATTAAACCATTATAACTTCAAGAGTCTAGTAATATTTTTATGCACTACCCATATTACTAACAGTATTTTAGTGCATTATTAAAGCATGTTTTCATTTTATTGTGCTTATTCTCAGAAGCAGTGATGCCAGTGGCTGAACAAATGAACAGACAGAAATCCCATGTTTAGTGTATGTCATTCCTTCGCGTGTGTCATAGTCAGGTAGCCCTACTCTCTATCATGTACCCTGCATGGTTTTAAACAGAGCATTAGTTTGTACAGATCCAGCGAGGGAAATAACTGAAGGATCAACAGACTAAGGATTTAGTAATGGCCTGTAGAAGTTATTAGATCAGACTGCAGCAAGAGCAATTTAATATTATTTCTTGTCTCCTGTAAGGGAGAAAAAACAACTCCCTTGACACACATGTCTAACTATTACAGACCAAGAAAAATATGGTTGTTCCAGTTAATTAGTCCCCTTGTGTTTGATGAAAGTATAATATACTATCCTCACCCAAACTCATCAACAAGCGTACGGCTTGCCTTCTCAATGCTAAATCTGGTGTTTCCTGCCTTAGAGAATTCTTCTCCCCTGCCATGGAGAATGGTACTCAGAATGCTGGGAAGTTTTGAGAACAAGCTTTCCAGCAAGCCTCTGCTCCAACAACAGGTATGAACACAAAATGTAGGGTATGTCTTTTATAGGAACGTGAATTTCTATTAAGGTTTTTTTAAATGTCCAGAAATAATATTATTCAGTCCACCATGGGTAGGCTTATCTGAAAAAATGAATTATTTTGCTGAACTGATGCAGAATTAGGACTCCAAATTGAAAACTGATCCCAGTTTCTCAAGTTCTGTCCAGCCTTTCTAGCAACAGTTTTCTGCCATATATGAAATCTGTTTAACGCAATCCATACGTTCTTATAAACATTTCTTCTCATTTTAATACTTTCTTTCATTCCCCAAGCAAATATTAACAACTATTTATGGAAAACCGAGCTTAGTAAGAATAATTGTTTTTGTGTTTTGGATTGAGAGAAGCATCTGCTTCAGTAGCACCTGAGGAAAAAAGGTCAAATTAGAAACACAAGCTGAGGCATTATAGTGTTGACTGTATTTTTTCAATGCATCTCTAATACATTTAAATTGTCTATATATTGCAAATGTGTTTTTACTTACCAAAAAATGACTTTCTTTACCTTTGCACTGTTGCTTCACTACTTTTACATTATAACTTTGAAAATATTTGTAAATATTTATTATTATTTTTTTTTCTTGAAGTCCTTATCCTTTTTCAAAATGATCACTGGCATCATTCTAACAAGATGACTAGTAGAATAGCCTAGTCTATACAAGAAGTAATTTTAGATTCTTATTTTATAGGGATTCTTTGGTACGTGTTGAGTATCTGACTAAGCTTGCTGTGATACACTACTGCTCTCCTAACAAAACCTGCTATAACATTCCTACAAACTTTTTAATCTTCCTTTAGAGTGTTTAATATTATTATGCCAATATTCTCATATTAAGTCCATTTTCTTTCAGGTTTCTCATCTTAATTTTTTGGACTTGCAGATTTTGTGCAGAAATAATCCAGGGCAAAGGAGAGAGAAAGGCTATAGATTCCAAACCATTAGTGTTGGTTTGTATCCTGTTCAAGGAGACATGTTTGAATACAATATATGGAATATTTTGTCTTTCACATATGCACTTCCCACTGGGAGACATACAAGGTCCTGAACTTGAGATCCCAGCCATACCAACTAGTTTCACCAAGAGGGCTTTTTTTGCTTACGCATCCATCTCTGCTTATACCTGCTGGCAACACTGGTCACGTATTTTTCAGCCTCCTAGGAAACTTAGCAGCAGGCTATGAAAACCCAAACACCTGAAAACCCAAACACATATACCCTAGGAGACAATCTGCAACTTCATGAAAGTCCAAGTCAGTAGCTACCAAGACGAATGAATTCAAAGTATCAATGAGTTTCAATTCAATGGCAGTTCAACACCTGAAAACTGCAAGGGATCATGTCCTACAATTACAAGGAGTTAGTCTCCCCACTGCTTAAAACAGAATTTAGAGTGACTAGATCACAAATACAAAACTCTCCTGCTGTGCTTTTCTGATGCATAAGACATTGCTCAGCAGCTCTGGCTGGGGTAGAGAAGATACAGTCCTGACACAAATCACTACTGCTGTCTTGTAGTGATGGTACTTAAAGCATACATGAAACATTGCCAACATGCAAATTCTAACACAATATAACATCAAATCAAAATTGTGGAGTTTTGGAAGTTCCTTCCTGTTTTTATGATCTTATGTCCATTAAAACAGTAGACTAAATATTTCATGAAGGGATAAATACCAAATAATCTTCTCTCCCAGTAATGGGAAAGAATTATATGCAGATAATGGTATTTCTTTTGGTTTCTAACTTATGTCATGGTTACTTACAGCAAGTAGTTGTGGGAGGTACCAAAGTGAGAAAACGTTGGCAGGGATAGAGTTGCCTTACTTCTATTTCTATGAGCTTCTTAATGTTGAAGGTAATGTTCCTCCCCTGTCAGTGCCTAAATGCCTAAAGTCACATGAACATACAAGTTATTTTTTTTATTTCTTCTTAATGCTGTGTGTTGATATCATGTGATATATTTTTTGCAGCATATCTGAAACCCTTTATGAAGCTATTAGTTCAAGAAAAGAAAAAGAGAGTTTCGATCCTCTCATCCTGTGCATACACACAATTAGATATAAAATGTAACAAAAGATCGATGCTCTTAATGAGGTGATTCCTCTCAGTAATCATAGAATAGTTTGGGTTGGAAAAGACCTTTAAAGGTAATCTAGTCCAACCTCTGTGAACACTTGACATCATAAAATGTTACCGTTAAGGCTGTCACAGAACCAGACCAAAGTAGGGAAAAAGGTTAGACCTGGTACTACAGTGGTTAACATGGGTTGCCAAATGATTTAATAAACTAACAAGAGGAGAGGAAAGGAAAGATAAAGCTGTTAGATCCTGCACCATATGCCTAAAAACAGCTTTCAAAATATCCAGATTTTCTGTGTTAAGTATTCAGTTTTCTGGCCAAAGTAGGGATAAAGCAGCATGGAATCAGAAATGTTTCCTTCATTCCATTGCACAGTCTTGGGTTTAGTGATTTTGTACCCTCTCAAATTGCAATGAGGATCCTCAATACAAAGACTGTTTTATTTTAATGAATTATTTTAGTTACTGCAAATGTAGCTTTAAATGCAGCTTAAATGAAGAATAAAGGAGGAAAGCATTCAAAAATCTTCTGAAATGCTCAGAAGATGTTTTCAGAACAAAAAAATACCAGCTTGAACCACATTCAAAATGCTTATGGGATTTTTATTTAGTATCTTATACATAATTTCTGTGAGGCATTGAGATATTTTTCTTTTTCTTTATTTTTGTTTTTTTTGTTTGTTTTTCAAGTACTTGGTACCAAATTCCTAAATTCAAACATCCAAGATGACTAGGTTCTGTCATTGTGCTCATATTAATTAGCATTGTAATCCTTCAACAGTTCCACGTGATTGTCCTGCTGGCCCAGTTCTCAGTAGTTTTTGATACACTTTTGAAAGTTTCAAAGAACTGTGAACTAAAATGCTCCTTTGATCTGCAAATACACTATCGCTGCCCACAACATGCTTCCTGCTGTTCAATCACTGTTAGTTCTCAGTGTAGCTTGTATACATGAACTTACTCCTTTACCACAGCAGCATAGAAAATCCAGGAACAGTGTGAAATTAATGTGCAATAATGGAGTTTTAATTATTTCTGGAAAGTGTTTTAGAGGTTTCCATGCTGGTTAGGCAAGAGTAAGTTATTTTTCTGATGGTTTAAAATAGAATCTCTCTGTATCTTTGTCAGAGCATTAGAAAACTAATCAGAGTTTGGATCAGATAGTAGAGAAGCAAGAGCTCCATCTCAGTGTTTCAGGAAAAGGATGTGCTCGGGACATTTTAAAAGACGTTGTTTGTGGACATTTTGGGAGTCAGAGAAGAGCTCGTTATGGCAATAGGCTGACTTATTTTGTGGGAACTGTCATCATTCCTCCTAAGATCCAATGATTTTAAATAGTGACAAAGGAGTAATTTAAACATTTTTGTTAACTAATACCAAATATTCAAAAGACACAGAGGTCTGATGCTTGCCTTCATCGCAAGCTCACGTCAACAAAACCACGCTCATTTCCAGCAGGAAAACTACAGCTTTGTAAAGCACCAAGAGAACTGCAGGGTTAACCTCAGAACATCTGGGCTATTGGAACCCAGTCACATTTCACCTTGTCTTTGAAATACTCTGGAAGGCACCATAACAGAAGACAGGTGTAGCTGGAAATATCTTGATTCAATGACGCTGTTTAATGTCACCCCAGTATCGGTAGGATTCGGGAAGCATCTAGCCCCAGGTATCTCAGCAATGCAGGTGTATCAGCTGCAAAAGGAGTAGACAGGCAGGCAAGACAGAGACCGCAACACTCCTGGGAGTAAAAAGCATGCTATCGTGCATATATGGTGATTTGTTTTTCTTGCTCTGGCAAACGTAATGAATGATGAAATATAACAATTTGGGCTCTGTTTCAAATGATTCCAAGCAGACAACCCTTGGTATTAGTGCAACTTCTACATTTTAACAGTTATGAAACCTGCAAGCAACCATAGTAGCACAGTTCAGTATTACTACGGATGTTCTAAGAGGTAGTAAGTGTCAAGATTAAGCTACGTACACTCTTCTTTGATTCAGTATCTATCTCCAGGACTTTTCCCCCCAGGACTGCCCTTCTTCAAGGAAGTCACCGAAGAGTTTGCTTTGCTTTTTCACTCAGTGTATATACAGAATTGATGACATGGCAATTCCCTTCCACAAGTTGCTTTGCAAAGTGAGAATTTTATAAAAGGGTATATATAGAGGAAGGGGGCATTACAGGCAGTTGATTAATTAGACTGGTAACCAGAGTCAAGTAATTAAGTGGGCATTAGAATCTCATTACCATCCCTAATTAAACTGGGAAAACTGAAAAAAACATCATGCATAAGGCAAAATTAACTGTAATAAAACTGCTAAAACTTGTTTTCAGGAGTTAATATGTAGTCTTTTAGAATAAATGGTGAACACTTCTTTCCTCTTCATTAAAATGTAATATGTTTTATTAACGATGAACAAATAAGATGTTTGTTCTACCCAACACAACCTTTGATTATATGGAAAGGTCAATATTTTACTAAAAAACAACTTTATAAATATAAACTGTAATCCATAAAAATAAGGATTAAAAAATATTTATATTTACACAAACTAATTTGTTTGTAGAAGCACAGAATACTAGGGAAAGAAAGCTTTTTAAATGCCTCATGAGTGAATATTCAGAAATAACTAAGATCGATATGAGAATATATCTATTTTGATTGTGATCACAGAACTCCAAAACAATATACAAAATGTCACTAATAAAAGTCCTCTATAAGTAGCATTCTAAAGTCCATATATTGCTTGCTACCGTGTCTTGAAAAACAGACTTAAGAAGAAAGTAAAAATGTATAAGGATTCTGCCATTGTCCAATTGATTTTCTTGCTCTTTTGGCTATTCATTATGTTTTACATAGCTGTGCTGAAAGTGACAATATCTGTCAGAAATTAAAGCTGCCTAATTCTAATTTGGAAGTACAGGATTGAAATACACTGCCTTCAGATTCTTAAAACTCTGACCCATTCATTCATTTTTAGACACTCTAATAGATTTCTTATTTTAAACTATACGTTTTCCTTCAAGCTTTTAGAACCTCAGTGACTATTCCTGATTGCAAGTACTTGTGTTGTGTTGTACCATATGTCTGATATCATATGGATCCACCTACAACAATTAATAGTTTGCATTTTTGATTGAATACCAGAAGAGGCTTTCTTTTTAGTATTTTATAGTCACCTTCATAACCAATAACTGCTGCCTCTAAAATTAGAGCACACTGGCATGCTGATGCATGTCTCAATCAGAACAGATTGCCTCATTTTCAAGTGATACTGGGGGAGGTGGGGGGTGGAACATGCTAAAAAATCCAACTCTTTTACTGTAAGACCCTTACTCTTTCCGTAGTCTTAGTGACTCTTGTGTTCTCCTGTGAGGATATTCTGAGAAATTTCGAAACGTGAATGATTGTCTCTAATGATTTCCAGTAACTGAATAATGAGAAGATCACGTATTTTAACAGCTCTGCTGATTATTATGTTGGTATTCTACTTTATTAGTTCGTATCCCATATATAAACAGGCTGTATATATTCAGCTGACATCAAGACTTTTCAATATTTCATCTAATTCCATTCTAAATTAGATGATTCAGATGGGTAAAATGAGTGCCTTTCCAGGGATGCTCATTCTCTGTCTCTCGTGAAACTATATAGGGTGCCTTCAACAGTGGTTTAAATTACAGGAAACTTTGGACCTTATCAAGATTGGATTGCAGTAATTAACTTGCCAATGATAGGCAAAATGAATTCCACCCTTGTTGACGAGAGAGGTGGGCTATAAAAATTGCCAAAGGAATAAATCCAAGGAAGCAGAAAAGATTTATAGAAAACAGAGGACAAGCAACTCTCAGTACTATGCTACAGTAAGGTTGACTAAAGCACTCTCCAGCTAAATAAACAGAGTAAATTTTACCTCTGTATATTACCATGATGAAGCATATACTGGAAAACTGTCAGTTCTGGTGTTTGGGCTTTAAAAAAAAATGTTGAAAAATTGCAAAGGGGGTAGAAAAGAGTTACAGGAATGATTTGTGTGTTGGGAAAAACCTTATAGCAAAAATCTTAAAGGGATTAATATATTAATCTCACAAAGTGAACAGAAGATTGAAAGATGATAATAAATTGTAGTGTTTTCAAAGACAGAAAATCTCAGATGTTTAGTGATATATTCTTAACAAGAACTAATGGCTAGATATCAGAACCAGATATATCCATATCAGAAAAAAAAATTAAATCTTTTTCAGAAACAAGGATCATTAACCTCTGGAAGATACTAGCAAAAGAAGCAATTAGTTGTTTCTTTCTAGACTTCAGATATCCAGGTACAGTGGGTGTATTCTGACAGAATTTTTAGTCTTCTAATATATTTAATAAAAAACCCCCTTTCTCAGCATTTAATTATGGCCATTTTTTTTCTGAGGTTTTTCTTTCCCTCTGCGATTTTTTTAGACTTCTGTTTTGCATTAACTACTAGTCCCTTCTTTTTTATTCCCATTCATTTGTTTATATTCTTAATTGTTTGCTTCAGAATATGTATTTGGTCAAACTCATCCTCTTTTTGACTGCAACAATGAAAACCCTACCATATTTTCCTTTCCTCCCCACCCTTCATTCACAGCGACAAATAATTCCTTTCCCTGATTGCCGGATGAAGGAAGACTATTCAGACTTACTTCTTGCATAGCTTCCTTGGAATCTTGAAATCACAGAATCACAGAATGGTTTAGTTTGGAAGGAACCTTAAAGATCATCTAGTTCCAACCCCCCTGCCATTGGCAGGGACACCTCCCACTAGACCAGGTTGCTCAAAGCCCCATCCAGCCTGGTCTTGAACACTTCCAGGGATGGGGCATCCACAACTTCCCTGGGCAACCTGTTCCAGTGCCTCATCACCCTCACAGAAAAGAATTTCTTCCTAATATCTGATCTAAATCTACTGTTTTCCAGTTTGAAGCCATTAACCCTTGACCTGTCACTGCATGCCCTTGTAAAAAATCCCTCTCCAGCGTTCTTGTAGGCCCCCTTCAGATACTGGAAGTCTACTATAGGGTCTCCCCAGAGCCTCCTCTTCTCCAGGCTGAACAGCCCCAACTTTCTCAGCCTGCCCTCATAGGAGAGGTGCTCCAGCCCTTTGATCTTATTCATGGCCCTCTCGACCCTCCCCAACAGGTCCATGTCCTTCTTATGTTGGGGGCTCCAGAGCTAGATGCAGCACTCCAGGTGGGGTCTCACCAGAATGGAGTAGAGGGGCAGAATCACCTCCCTTGACCTACTGACCACACTTCTTTTGACGCAGCCCAGGATGTGGTTGGCTTTCTGGGCTGCGAGAACACATTGCTGGCTCATGTTGAGCTTCTCATCCACCAGCACCCCCAAGACCTCCTCAGGGCTGCTCTCAGTCCAGTCCCTGCCCAGCCTGTATTTGTGCTTGGAATTGCCCCAACCCTTATGCAGTATCTTGCACTTGGCCTTGTTGAACTTCATGAGGTTTGCACAGGCACACCTCTCAATCCTGTCCAGGTCCCTCTGGATGGCATCCTTTCCCTCCAGCATGTTGACGGCACCACACAGCTTGGTGTCATCAGCAAACTTGGTGAGTGTGCACTCAATCCCAACTTCAATGCCACAAACAAATAGGTTAAACTGTACCAGTCCCAGTACCGATCCCTGAGGAATGCCACTCATCACTGGTCTCCACTTGGACGTTGAGCCATTGACTGCAACCCCTTGAGTGCAACCATCCAGCCAGTTGCTTATCCACCAAGTTGTTCATCTATCAAATCCACATCTCTCCAATTTAGAGACAAGGATGTTATTCAGTACAGTCTCAAATGCTTTGTAGGAGTCCAGGTAGATAATGTCTTTTGCTCTCCTCTTATCCACCAGTGCTTTAACTCTGTCATAGAAGGCCACCAAATTTGTCAGGCACAATTTGCCTTTGGTGAAGCCATGTTGGCTGTCACCAATCACCTCCTTATTTCGCATGTGCCTTAGCAGAGTTTCCATGAGGATCTGCTCCATGATCTTGCTGGGAACAGAGGTGAGACTGACTGGCCTGTAGTTCCCCATGTCTTCATTTTGTCCCATTTTAAAAATCGGTGTTATTTTTCCCCTTTTCCAGCCAGCAGGAACTTCACCACACTACCACAACTTCTCAAATGTGATGGATTGTGGCTTGGCAACTTATCTGCTTGTTCCCTCAGGACCTGCGGATGCATCTCAGCAGGTACGATGGACTTAAGCACCTTCAGGTTCCTCAGACGGTCTCAGACTTGGTCTTCTCCTGCAGTGGGTGGTTCCTCACTCTCCCAGTCTCTGCCTTTGCCTTCTGTGACTTGGGCAGTGTGGCTAGAGTCCTTGCTGGTGAGGACTAAGGCAAAAAAGTTGTTGAGTACCTCAGCCTCGTCCATGTCCTGGGTGACCAGGTCTCCCGTTTCCTTCCTGAGTGAGCCCACATTTTCCCTAGTCTTCCTTTTGCCACTGACATACCTATAGAAGGCTTTCTTCTTGTCCTTGACTTGACATCCCTGGCCAGATTTAACTCTATCTGGGCTTTATGTTTCACCCTGTTTCCACACATTGCCGTATATTCACGTTTTCTCATGATCAGCACTGAAGTATATTATCTGTTTCATCTGCTGGCAGTAAATAATGTGACCCAGTGCAGGAAAGGTCCCCGTGGAAGGCTCTATCTTTTCTCATGCTAACTTAAGTCATATATGAGACCAATGCCTTTAAATAAGAGATGCTTATCACAACAAAATCTCATTCTCCCTCCACACAACTCTTGTTACAGTTTTACCTTCTGGCAGAATGCCTGCTGCTCTTGTTGTCTCCACACCATGAAGCAGTTCTCACAAGCTTCACTGCTGTTGATGTAAGGCCTGTTTTCTCTTCCCTAAGGTTTCCTATTTCCCAATTCTTGTATTTTAATAAGCTGCTTTTCTACCACCTTGTTTAATCTATGACAGAGCCTGCCCATGCAAGAGATTTTCACCTCAGTTTCCTGTAAATTTACATTCCTTTGAGCTTCCCAAAACACAGTCCCTTCCTTCCATCCATTCTCTCTCTGTAAATCACTTCTCTCTCCTCAACTTTACCTCACCCTCATCCATGTCTCCACTTCCCAAAGAGGTCTCTTATTTTCTTCTGCTCCATTCTGAAGGATGCAAGTATAGTCAACAGAGGATGACCAGAAGTTTCTTCTTCCTTCAGTCCCCACTGCAGCTAGGAAACAAACTGCTGTTGCTTGAAATGATTTATGGCTCTAGAGAGGAGACATGGCAAGTTTTAGTGAATGAGAGGATTCTTATTTCATTCTGTGATGGGTAAGTATACGTTATCGAAGGAAAGCGAAAAAAGGCAACAGCTGAAATGTAGACTCATGCTCCACACCTTTCAGCTTCTACAGTGCTTTTACCCTTTCAAGTGAGAAGCAGAAACTGTTGTGTTGCAGAGCGAACAGCAGCATCAGGAGAGCTGATAATTATTTCAAAACTTCAGAATAGTCCCTACACTTGAGTGCAGACAATTTCTTTGGACCTAATCCACAACTTTGTAGATTGGGAGGGGGGAATTTACACATTCTTCCACCTTTCCCATCCTTCCTAGCAAGTGGTATTATAGGTGGGAGGGGCAGGGAGGATCTTCCCCTTCTTACACAATGAGGCACCTAGTAATTGCTTTAGTAAAGAGCAGGGACTGTGGCAGTTAGCGTTCATGGGAGTTACATAATTAAATCACTTTAAATAGCATTCCTGCCTGATTTGCTATGCTTGCTTCCTCACTGGGGGAAATTAATCTCTGGCTTTCCTGTGAGAAACTTGTCCTAGTAGCTGGAAAAAGCAGAGCAAACTTTGGTCGAATGAGAGATCAGTGAGGTCTCTCAGTGGAGAGAAGTATGAGGGCTTCCTTGCCTAAAGCACTGGCTGGCTGAGTTTGTGCCAGATGGCTTGATATACCTAAGGATGGTAGGACGGCTGATACAAAAGCTTGGTTAAAATAATGTTTTAATATATGCCGTAGCAAATGGGCATGTTTCCACCAACAAAGGTCCTTCTTTGCTCTGAGGCATTGCAAGTGATTTCTTCTGGTCTCTGATTTTAACTCTAAGTTGAACCATGGTTTATATCAGAAGCACATCACTGCCCAGAAGGGAAGTGAGACTTAACTCGGGAGTAACACCTGAGACATACCCAGGGAAACTGTCGATCCCAGTACTTGATCCAGTCTGTTTTTCAGCACTGCTTCAGACTTCTGTGACCATCCTTATCTTTCTGATGACTAGAGGAAGTAATTGGATTTTTTTTTCATTCACATCTGTAGTGAGTCTCTTTGAGTGTTGTGAACTATTCCTGTGAGAGAAGGAGAAAGGGAAAGGCATGAAACATGTTCAAATCTATATACTTTTACAGTTCAGGCCCTGAGTTTTAGGAAAGCATGAAGATGAGGGCTGTTATTGCTGGCAGATGATATACCTCCGCTAGGTTTCTTTTGCAGTGCAGATAGCACTGGCACACAATGGTTGTTGTCAATATGTGCTATATCCAGTGCCTTCAAAGTAAATTGTAACTCATCCATATCAACACAAAAGCTCTCCTCTATGATTTCAATTTGCTGGTCTTTCACAAGGATTTAGGACCTGTAGAAAACATGGAGTTACACTTTGAAGTTCCAAAACATCTTGTAAGTACTTTTAATTAATCAGTGTAATTATTTATCTATATAAACTAACTTAAGTTATCCCCACCCTATTTGCTCTGCATCTTTGTTTGCTATATTAATATTATGATATGTGTCATTTTATTCCTGTTTGGTGAAAATTGCAGCAAATAATACTGACTGAATTTCTGTATGGAACTTCTCCAGCTCCCACTACAGTAGGAAGCATAGTTATTTACTACCACTGAAATTAATTACTGTAGCATGTGTACAGGTCTCCAGTTAGCTTGTTTTCTAATCTTTCCCTGTACAATAATACAGTACTCAACACATCTAATGAGTGTAATCCATCAGAATACATATAACGGAAAACTAAATAAAGGATACTTTAAACCACAGTTACTTTCACAGCCCAGCAAACTCCAAGCGAGATAAAAGTTGAGTTTACTTTGAAATTTCCCCTGGAAAAGGCCACTGCTGAATAATGAACCAGAAAACTGTATCTACATTTACAGAAAATGCAGAGAACATTCAGGAAAAATTAAGGGAATAGTGTTTTGTCTGTAAAGTATAAGTAAGTAAAGTGGAGAAAAGAGTAGAAAAAGTAATGGCTGCTCTTTCTAGACAATATAACAAAATCATATTTTTACGATAATGGTATAACAAAGCCACTTCTCTTAGTACTTGGGTAAAAAACACTTTTCAAATGCTTTAACCAGTATCACTAGATAAACGGTTACACTGATACATTTGCTGTAGAATTTCAAGCTCTGGATCCTTCTATTATTTTCCATAATTAAAAAACTACCAAAAACATCGCTGGAAAGCACATGTTCATAAGCCATTAGAACTTGAAAGCAGCTGTACAAGGAGCTATGAAACATCTGGATAAAGTGTTCTGTATCTATTTCAGCTGTGAAAATATTCAGCTATATTGTATCCCCTATGTCCAGTATTCTCATATTGGTTTTGATTTGCCCTTTCAACATAAGAGAGCTAAGCAGCATTTAAAGAGGGTCAGCAATGTTATAATTTATCAAAAGCAAAGATTTATAATCTCAAACATTTCATGCACTACATTACTTTTACTACGTTATTTGATAGAGTGATGTATATTTTAAATCCCATGGTGGATGTTACTGAAAATGTCCGGCTAAATGATATATTACTGCCTTCTGGCCTTAGATGCTATAAATCATGCATTGAGTTGTGTTTAATACCGATGAAGAATCAGAAATTATTTCAATAATTTTAATAATTTACAGAGCCTTCTAGCAGTGCAGATTAAATGTTGAATACAATAGTGACTTAAAAAAAAAAAGAAGTTAAAATCTCTCTGGATTTGAGGGGTTTGGTATCTTTTCCCTCCAAAAAACAGGAAAGTTCTTTATTGTTCATCTCTATAACAGAACTCTAAATGCTCCCTCCAGTCAGTCCCTCCTCTCTTACCTGCTCATTGTGGAAAAAATGCATCAGGAAGCAGAAATGCATTTTTCCATACATCTTTACAAATAAAGCGTGGTGTCCACCTGATTCTCATCAGATTTCTCTGCATGCTTTTGTAACAAGATCTGTTGGTATTTTCAGCTTTGCCCAATTCTTGCTGTAAAAAATATCTCTCTGAAACATTACTCATTGTTTTTCACCTTTTCATATGGTGTTGGCCAACATATGGAATGTCATCTGGTGGCACAAGAATGGACATACACTTCAGAATAAATTCATTACACATATACAAATATGTACAAATACAATAGTATACATGTTAACAGCTTTCACAGCCATTATTGGCTGACACAGCAGATGAGATGCTGAATTTCTAACAATTTTCTTTAAAAGAAAATGAAATTAAATAAAATTTAAAATAAAAATATACAATTTTTCTCAGATTATGTTGGAAGGAAGTATATTTCTAAATCAAGTAATTAAAATTTTTATCTTTTTTTTTCTTTCCCTCTAAAATTAATCTGGTAAATTTTTAGTTTTGAATTTCACTCATCTCACCTCCTTCCTGCCCTAAATTATTTTTGCTTTCTGTTTCAGTTCTTTCTAATTTGTCTTCTTCTTTATTCCCTTAAATACTTGTCTTCACATGTTTTTATTTTTAATCTGTAGTTTTTGTCCAAATTAGTGTCTTCCCCTTGCTATTGTTTTTGGTTATCTTTATCTTTGTTCATTCTTTCTTATTGCCTCTTCTGTGTTCCTACTTGATGTCTGGTTTGTATCCTAATGTCCCTATTGATCACTTTATATTTCCCAAAGACTGAAGTGAATATCAGGTGCAGACACTCACTAAATAATTTGCCTGTTGTCATTATTCTCATATTTTACAAATCTTGCTCTCTGTTCCTTTCTACTTTCAAATAATTGTTATCCCTAAATATCACACACTGTATTAGGTATACAGAAAATCCAGCTCTGATAAGGCTGTCTCTCCTTACCTCCTAGGACCTAATAGATGGTTAGAAGTATTTGCAGCACCATCCTTGTGAATCAGATGAGGACTTGTTTTGAATCTTGACTTCTGTGCAGAAAATGAGAAGAAAATCTACCCAAACTATGGCTGCACTGGGGTTTTGGTAAACTGAAATTTCTGACATTCATCTGCCATTACTCTGGTCTAGGTATTTTTCATTCCTTAATGCAACCTTTACCTGAACTAGGATCTCATTAAAGAAATTTAACATTTGTACTGCTACCATCATGACAGCTAAAATGTATTGCTTTTTTCTACGTAAAAACCCAAATCTATAAACGCAAATTCTGCTGACTTTCTGATAAAAGCTCATCAGTGTTGAAAAAAAATTAACTATCATGAGCTTACAAATTCTTATTCTTTTGCACTTTTTCAGGCCAGTGGCTTGCGATATAATGAAAGCTTTATATCTGAGAAGAAAATGTTAATGCTCAACTCTACAATATTTATTAAAGCAATAAAAAAGTGGGTAAAGCCAGAAGATGAGACTTGATGGGATCATCAGAAAAAAAGAGTAAAAATCATATATGCGTTATTTTCTGAATACAGAATGTTTTGCTTAAAACTTTTTCAAGTACCAACTGACATTTTACTGATGTTTCCATTTGAAAGATCTGGATGCTGATGAGTCAAACAATCATTTTTGGCTCACAAGGCTCATCCATTGTGAGGAATTATTCATATACTGTCATTTAGTTTGTGAAGTATGACATATCTCCATGTGGCATGCATTAAAAATATTATGGCTTTGATGATATAGATTTGCCTTGCTCATTTGATAGAATTTTCAAAAGGTTGAATTTATGTCAGTTACATTGAATATCTTATGAGGGCTCCCTTTTGTAGAATCATCTACAGGATTTCAAACTCCTCTGACTGAAATACTTCAGATCCCTCACTTCTGAATGAAAAATCTGAGCAATGGAGGCCTTGAATTTCGTACAATATTTATGTGTTCAGGGACTGGACTACCTGGCAAGATTTTTGAGGAAGGCCTGGTGTAGGATGAAGCGGTCTCTTCTGTAGGTGCCAGTTCTGTAAGGAAACTCCTGAAACGCCCGAATCTGTAGCTTCATCTCTCTGTACCAGCCAAGGATGCCTGTCCTGGACCAAGGCACCTAAGGACAGTTAAATAACTTTTTTTCAGGCTGTGATTTGTCAGGCAAAGGTAAATCCAGCCTGACTATCACACCGCACTGCTTTGGGAGGACTCCATGCAAGGACCAAAAAAAACTTCCAAGGAAATTTCAAAGCATAGACATAGCAGGATTTAGGGACTGAGGTTCAATGCATTGCAAATCCCAACTTTTCCCAAAGTCCCTCACCTGCAGAAGTGTATAACCTTATTTTCCCTTCCATTCCACCCACTATGAGAATCCTTCATATTTCTTTTGGTAATCAAAAGCTGTTTTGTGGAAATCCAAGGAAAAGTAGGGAGAAACCATACAAAAATGGGGACTGGGGTGCAGGGGGGGAACACATTTTGGATCTGCATAATGGCCAAAGAAAATAAACAAATGCCTTTAATCAAAGCAACTGGCTCTAATCGTCTAGACAAAGGCCAAGAACTCTGGAGTAGAAATTGTGACAGAGTAAATGTCTGAGACTTGGGTCAAATTCTTCTCAAAGACAGAAAATTATGAGGAAACTATTGAGAAACTGATGACTGCCAAAAGCCTTGGAATAATTTTAAAATTGCTTTATCTATCAAAGTGCTTTCTCCACCACAAGACATCCTCCAAATCAAGCTATAAGTTGAATTGCATAGCAGTATTTTAAATGCAGTACAATAGTTGTTACAGAGAATACCCACATCATAGTAAAGCAAAAAACCTTGCCCAAACTGACAAATTCAGAATTGAACTTAAGCCAGGAGATAAATAAAAACAATACGAAAGTAAAAAGAATAAAGAAATGATGATTAGATGCTCAACAAAAAATCTATGTGTAGACAGAGTAATTTAAATAAATGCTGTTTTAAAACTCAAAATACTTATGCACAGTGTTTCCTCCTGAATAGAAATATCCATGCACATTATTAATTTCACCATTCTAGCTAAGTTATTGGCTTGAAAGCAAAAACTTATTTAGTTTAAAATTTACTGTGATGATTTGGAATATAAATAGACCATTACAATCACAGAATCAGAATCACAGAATGGTAGGGGTTGGAAGGGACCTCTGGAGATCATCTAGTCCAAGACCCCTGCCAAAGAAGGTTCACCTAGAGCAGGTTGCACAGGAATGTGTCCAGATGGGTTTTGAATGTCTCCAGAGAAGGAGATTCCACCACCTCTCTGGGCAGCCTGTTCCAGTGCTCTGACACCCTCAAAGCAAAGAAGTTCCTCCTCATGTTGAGATGGAACTTCCTATGCTCAAGTTTGTGCCCATTACCTCTTGTCCTTTGGTGGTGCCCTTGGGCACCACTGAAAAGAGCCTGGCCCATCCTTCTGACACCCACCCTTTAAGGATTTATAAGCATTGATAAGATCTCCTCTCAGTCTTCTTTTTTTTCCAAACTGAAAAGACCCAAATCCCTCAGCCTTTCTTCATAAGAGAGGTGTTCTACTCCCCTAATCATCTTTGTAGCCCTTTGGTGTACCCTCTCCAGCAGTTCCCTGTCCTTCTTGAACCGGGGAGCCCAGAACTGGACACAGTACTCCAGGTGCGGCCTCACCAGGGCAGAGTAGAGGGGGAAGGTAACCTCCCTCAATCTACTTGCCACACTCTTCTTGATGCACCCCAGGATGCCATTGGCCTTCTTGGCCACAAGGGCACATTGCTGGCTCATGGGCACCCTGTTGTCCACCAGGACTCCCAGGTCTCTTTCCAAGGAGCTGCTCTAAAGTAGGTCAGTCCCCAACCTGTACTGCTCCATGGGGTTATTCCTCCCCAGGTGCAGCACCCTACGCTTGCCCTTGTTGAATTTCATAAGCTTTCTCTCCGCCCAACTCTCCAGCCTGTCCAGGTCTCGCTGTACGGCAGCACAGCCTTCTAGTGTGTCAACCATCTATCCCAGTTTTGTATCCCTTCATCCAGGTCATTGATGAATATATTGAAGAGGACTGGACCAAGTACTGAGCCCTGGGGAACACCACTCATCACTGACCTCCAACTAGACCCTGTGCCCCTAATCACGACCCTCTGAGCTCTGTCTTTCAACCAGTTTTCTATCCACCCCACTGTCCATGCATCTAACCCACACCTCCTAAGCTTCCCTATGAGGATGCTGTGGGAGACAGTATCAAAAGCCTTGCTGAAGTCAAGGTAGACAACATCCACTGCCCTCCCCTCATCTGTCCATCCAGTCATGCCATCATAGATGGCTGTCAGATTAGTCAGATGTGATTTCCCCTTGGTGAATCTGTGTTGACTACTTACGATAGCTCTACTACTTTCAAGAGTTATTACATAACTTTTCACTTTATTAAACAACAAATAAATAGTGTATTCAACAACAAACAATTATTATATTCTAATATATAACTAGCTTATGCACAAATATACTAACTTCTGTGGAAATCCCAAAAGAACAATGCCATAAAATATAGAGAAAAAGACAATTCTGCAGTTTTAACAGTTCTCTAAAGTCTTTGTGTTTCTGCAAGGTGGAACACTTGCTTTACTATTTCAATTTACCTAATTTTAAACAGCTATGTTTGAATTTTTTTTCTGTTAGACCATGTTCAAACTATCCAACCCCTCTAATCAACCTGTGCCAGTGCTCAGTTACCCTCACAGTGAAGAGTCTCCTGATGTTCAGAGGGAAACTCCTGTGTTTCAGTTTGTGCTCGTTGCCTCTGATCCTGTCACTGGGCATCACTAAAAAAAAGCCTGGCTCCATTTTCATTATACTGTCCCTTCAGGTATTTGTGCACATCTATTATTTTCACCTGAAAATATTTCGTCTGAATCTTCTCTTCTCCAAGGTGAATACTTTCAGCTGTCTCACCCTTTCTTCATAGGAGAGATGCTCCAGTCCCTTCATCGTCTTAGTAGCCCTTCATTGGACTCTATCCAGTATGTCCACATCTCCTGTACTGAGGAACCCAGAACTGGACACAGTACTCTAGGTGTGGCCTCATCAGTGCTGAGGGGAAAAATCACCTCCTTTGACCTGCTGGCAATGCTCCTGATGCAGCCCAGGACACCATTCACCTTCTTTGTGGCAAGGGCTCATGTTCAGCCTGGTGACCAGCACAATGACCCCCAGGTTTCTTTTTTGCAAAGCTGCTTCCCAGCTGCGTGGACCCCCCAAGCATATGCTGGTGCCTGGGATTGCTCCTCCCCATGTGCAGGACTTTGCACTTACCCTTCCTGAACTTCATGAGATTTGTTGGCCCATTTCTCCAACCTGTTGAGGTCCCTCTGAACAGCAGCATGACCCTCTCATGTATCAGCCACTCATCCCAGTTTGGTGTCATCAACAAACTTGCAGAGTGCACTCTGCCTCATCATCGAGATCATTCATGGAGATGCTAAACAGGACTGGATCCAGTATTGACCCCTGAGGTACACCGTTAGTCCCTGGCCTCCCACTAGACTTTGGGCCACTGATCACCACCCTAAGTTCCCAGACATTCAGCCAGTTTGCAATCTACCTCACTATCTGCTCATCCAGCCCACGCATCAACAGCTTATCTGTAAGGATCTCATGGGAGACAGTTCCATAGGCCTTACCAAAGTCCAGGTAGACAATATGCATTTCTCTCGCCTTGTCTACCAAGCCAGTCATTTCACCATAAAAGTTTATCAAGTTGGTCAAGCATGTCTTCCCCTTGGAGGCTGACTAGTCCTGATGACTTTCGTGTCCTTCATGTACCTAGAAATGGTTTCCAGGATTAGCTGCTCTATCACCTTCCCGGGATCAAAGTGAGGCTAACTAGCCTGTAGTTCCCTGGGTCCTCCTTCCAGCCATTTTTTAAGATGGGAGTGGCAGTTGTTTTAATCCTGTCCTTGGGCACCTCTCCAAATGACCATGATCATTCGAGGATTATTGAGACCGGCCAGCCAGCTCCCTCAGTACTCAGGGATGCAACATATCAGGGCCAATGGACTTATTTAAGTACATCCAATTTGCTTAAGTGTTCCCTGGCCTGATCCTCTTCCACCAACAGTATGTCCACCCTCCTCCAGACTTTCTCCCCTTCCTTTCTTTTGGACCTGGGATGCCTGAAGGCTGGTCTTTCCAGTAAAGACTGAGGCAAAGGAGGCATTGAGTACTTCATCCTTTTCCATTTCCCATGTCACCAGGTCTCCTGCCTCATTCAGCAGTGTGCCCACATTTTCCCTGGCCTTCCTTTTGCCATCTGTGTATTTACAGAAGCCATTCTTGTTGCCTTCACTTCCCTCTTCAAATTCAATTCAAGTTAGGTTTTGGTTTCCACAACTGTGCCTCTGTATGCTCAGACAATGTTTCTGTATTCCTCCCAAGTTACCCTACCTCTGTATGCTTCCTTTTCATTCACGCAGGCCTCTTGGCAATTTTGCCTGACTTCTTACTCATTGGGATGGAACTTTCTTGAGCTTGGAGGAGGTGATCCCTGAATATTTACCAGCTTTCTTAGGCCCATCTTCTGTCTAAGGCCTAATCCCATGGGATTCCTCCAAGCAGCTTTTTGAAGAGGCCAAAGTCTGCTCTCTTGAAGTATGGGGTCGTAAACTTGCTTTTCATTCTGCTTTCTGCGCTCAGGATGCTGAACTCCACCACCTCATGGTCACTGCAGCCAGGGCTACCTTTTACCTCCACATCCCCAATGACCCCCTCCTTGTTGGTGACTGTGAGGTGCAGCAAAGCACTTCTCCTCATAACTTCTGTATCACTTAGGTCAGGAAGTTGTCACTGATGCACTTCAGGAACCTTCTGGATTGCTAATCTTGCGCTGGTCAGATAGCCTACAGCAGATACACCCTACAATGTCACCCACATAGGTCTGCTCTTTAATCCTTACCATAGGATCTCAGTTGGCTCATCATAGCTCTCAGCTCATCATATTTCATAACCTTACAGAATTTATCCAGAAGCAGAGAATTTGATATAAACATGAACAGAAATTATCAGTTTCAATATATCTTTCACACAGATTTAGACTGATTTTTGTTTGTTTGTTTGTTTGTTTGTTTGAACACTGTGGTTCATGCACTTTCTAGTGAATGCTGAGTGATACATGGTTGTATTGTTATTGATGACTTCAGAGCAAATAATTTCATTAATCCAGAGAATAATCTGGTCCTTCTTTAGAAAAAAAAAAAAACAAAAAACCCAAAACCAAAAAAACACAAAACAAAACTGTCAAACTTACATTTCAAGTTTGAATATGAAAAGGTTTTTTTGAATAAATCCTTGATGTTCTTTTTGGGAAGAGCTATTACAAGCCCCAGCACACAGGGTATACAATTCAAGTTTAAGTCAGAAGAAAAGATAATAACACAAACATCTGAAGGCTGAAATTTTTACTGAGCTGTTGCTTTGAGACTATGGTTAAAAATTTGTCTCTTACCTATATCCCAGTTCTTAACTATTGTGTGTGCTACATAAGTTAAAAAAGTAGTGCAGTGAATAACCTAAGAAAGAGGAAAAAACAAGTATTCTTGTGTTCAGTTATTTACTAGAGCAGGCAATAATGCCACTGTGGAACAATACTGAAACTTGGAGAAGAATTTGGCCAAACGTAATTCCAAATGTAACTTCTAAATTACAAGATATTGATGAATTTCCATTAAAACTTCAAAATCAATAAATAAACCATAGCAAGAAAATACACTGCAGAAAATAAGAAATCAGAAAGAGAGAAACAAAAAATATTAATGGAAACAGCGTATTAGCTAGCTAGAGTAATTTTTTGAGAGATTAAAAATTATTAGATTAGATCAGAATACATTCTTTGATGTGCCTAGAGGACACAAACTGTGTTGATGCTGAAGAGAAAGGCCTTTTGGGAAACAAATCTAACCTAACTTAAGGAAAATCTGGGGAAAAAAAAAGCTGTAATTCTTCGGTCAGTAATAAAGATTTGGCTAGGAGACGCTGGAAGGAGAAGTGATTTACAGCTACAAGGAAGCTAAGCCATTTTGTTGTATGATTTGTCCAAAGAGGTTACAATTTTCAAGCTTGGGAGTAACAATTTTAAGTATTTATGTACTTTATTTATGGTGTAAATATTTGGAAGTATGGAAGTAATTTTGTGTTTTCCAGTTTCTTTGTGAACCACAATGTCTATAAACTTTTTTTTTTAAGTGAAAGCTTGCGTTACTACTTAAGCAAGTGCCTCAGGGATTTGGAATTTTAGAAGAACTCTCATTAAATCTCTTGGGACTTGCGATAGTTGTATGATGCTAAAGTTAAGGGCATACAGGTAAAGCCCGCATAAAACTTTGAACAATCCAGTCCTGAGTCCTAGTCTGAGAAGTCTTTATCATGACCTTCTACAGTAAAACTAAATTAACAAGTCACAGGCTTTGAATCAAACAATTCACAGATAGAACGTTTGTGTGAAACCTATCCAGTCTGTTGAGAATATGTAAAAGTAAAATATCTTTATAATAGGAATATGAATATCTTTGTAGTATCTTACGGAAAGAAGCTGTAGCAAAAGCTATATTTCTTACCTCACAAGTTAAAATTTTATTTCTGTGTTCACTTGAACATGACGTATGCTCAAACCTTCCATTTTCAGTTGCAGAGAAGTCTCCTAATGTGCAAAAGGAATAGGTCACTCTCCAAATTTTTGTTCGAAACAGAGCCACTTCGCAGAAAGGCAGGTATAATCCTAGAGCTAAAAGAGAATAAGCTCGAATGAGAGAATAGCAAGTAAGTCCCCACTCACTCACTCATTCACTCTCCCCCAGCATGACAGGGAAGAGAACCAGGAACACTAAAGTGTGGATCAAGACACAGCGTAATATGTGAAAGAGAAAAAAAAAAAAAAACCACATGATGCAAAAGCACTCACTCACCACCAGCAGATCGATACGCAGCCAGTCCCCAGGCAAGGGTTACTTTGCAAAAACTCCCCAGCCCCGGTTTTGTTGCTGAGCGAGACCTTACACGGTATGGAATATTTCTGTGGTCAGCTTGGATCAGCTGCCGCACCTGTGTCCCCTCACAGGCTCTTGCTCACACTCAGCCTACTGACTGGTGAGGTCACCGTGAGAAACAGAAAAGTCCTTGATGCTGTTCAAGCACTGTTCAGCAGTAGCTAAAAATGGATGGGTTACCAACTCTGTTTTGGTCACGAATCCAAAACACAGCAACCTGCAGGCTGCTATGGAGAAAATTAACACCATCCCAGATGGATCCAGTACACCTGTTCTCACTGAATAACCTAAAACTCCTTGGACATCTCACCCAGGCCCTACAGTCATCGTTCCAGCACCATTTTTCAACTTCTGTAATACAGTCTCAGAACACAGGTGGTAAAGTCCCCAGTTCTGCAAAGATATTCCTATGGACAGGCTCTTGACTCACAAACAGCTCTATAAACTTGGGGAAGAAAAGAATATTTCTTAATATTAGGACTTTGATGCATTAAAAAAAAGCCAAACAAAAATGCTTCTGAAATATGTGAGTTTACAGGAAAGTTAAGTATGACAGGGTTAAAATTAACGAGCTTTATACCATTCATCCCATGCAGTGCTGCAGCTCACCCTGATGTCAAGCTCTGTTCGTTAGTGTGATAAACAGTATATCTGTCAAGGCAAAAAGCCAATTTTAAAGGTCTCATCTTCAATTATGAATGTGGATTAAGGGCTTCCTAACATTTTCTCCAGGTGAAGAACAACAGTAGTATTCTACATTGTATTTCTAGCAATGCTGTCTTTCAGGCAACAAGCATAGAGTGTATTTCATTGGAGGCACAATGGGTTGCTGCTCATTTCAAAGTACATTTTCACCAATATTGAAGATGCAAAGTGAAAAGCTGAGCTTGTTTTTTCTAAGCTAGCAATTCAGCTTCCCAAGGAAAAGATATTGATTCACTTACTGCAAGTCAGCATTATTTAAAAGCAACATTTTCAAAAAATGCCTTTGATCATCTTTGCACACAAGGGGAAATACGCATACATAATACAAACCCTTCTGGTTTACCCTACCTAACAAACAGGGGTAGAGATCTACTAGATGTGCCAAGGTCTTGATTCAATGGGAAAAAGTCCTTTGTTACTGAGTTTATAAAGACACACAGGTAAAAGAAAGTTTGCATCATTTCTCTAACACCTCACTTTTTGTTCTCTCCTAAAGATGAACAATTTCTCCTCATAGTATGCCTTAAGCTCTCTACTTTTTACCTTTACTTATAGAATCTTTATCTATAAAGCATTTTGCAGTAATAACATCATAATGACTATATAGTAAACTTTAAATGTGCAATATAAATTATTTTGTTAGTCTTCTACCAGAAGTAGTACTAATCTTATTGATTTTCCAGTGAAAAATAATGCAAAATTGAAGCAAACAGATTTGCTTTTGTTTTAAGTTTACAACTTCCAAAAAGCATTAATTCTTCTGGGATTTGCCAGACCCCAATACTAAAAGAAAATATGATGTCTCTGATTTCTAGAAGATCAGTGCAGTGTCAGGACACTTCTTTTCACAGTGCCAAAATGAGGATGGGAATGGAACTGGTTGATGGTAATTCAGCTTCTTGGAATAAACTTTCCTCATTCTTCAGTAACTGCTTATATCATAATTACTGTATATGACAACCTGTCATTTCCCTGGAAAAGAAAATAACCAACTACAGCACAAAGTGCTTACGTTAGCTCTTCTGGGAAGCTGCTGCAGTAGCAGCGGTGGAATGGTCACATAAGAACTAGCGCTCATGTATGACACTGCAGACCTGTACTATAGTCATTATGTATGCGCCTCAGACCTGCAAGTAATTTTCACCACAGAGCCACAAGTAATTTTTGTCTGGCCATTCTTTATTCCTTCTAAGCAGAATTTGGAACTGGAATAATAATCTGATCCTATTTTCCTCTTTAAGAAACTATTGTGTCATTATTATACAGGCCAACCACCCACCCCAAAAAACCAGAACTGTTCACAACAAAATCCATTATTAGCTTGTTTGCACAGCAACTTCATGATAGCAAAAATAATTAGAAAAGCACATATCTTCCTAGTAGAACATTGGGTATAACCGAAATAAATGAGAATTCTTCACATTTTCTTCAGCATTAGAATTTACTTAATATTTTTTTAGTACTAAAGTTTTGGATATGTGCTAGATGCTTATCTGAATTATTCAGTGTCATAAACCCTTCTGCTAGATATTGGGCATCATAGGGCATTCTTCTAGCCTCTTTCACAACAGAATCTAATCAAAAGCTCTGAAGTCTCTTTTATCCCACTGGATGGCAGGACCAGTGACTTCCTAAAGACCTCACATGCTTCAGCATATGCTTGAGTTGATCAAATATGAGTTAATCTAATTTGTACTGTATTCACAAGCAGTGGGCAGATCATGTAATTTCTTCATTTTCTTTCTCCAGCAAACAATAGTTTTGTGGAAAGTGTAGATTCACATTCTTCTTTCTTACTCTTACTTCAGATCCATGATTTGCAGCAAAACACATTCCATCAGAAATAGTTGCCAAGGGAGCCACAGGACTATAAAATAAAACCACTTTGACCTGGCTTTTCAGAGGCATAGAGCACCTGAGACTCCCTTTGGGCTAATGTCAAGCTGTGCTAACGCTCCCTAATACCTTGGGATGAGATGTGCAAGAATACTGCTCTATTTTCTTGGGTGAGAATGATGTTATGATTTTCGACGATCATTCTTACCATAAACTCAGGGTTTTTTAAACCAACTACCAGAATAAACAACAGATGATTCTCTGCAGCAGTGTCACATGGCCCCAGAGGCAAACAGCCATACAAAAACAGGTTGGTCCAAATTTTTTTATTTTAAATATCATCACTCCTTATTCTAAATTACAAATCTAATGAACCAAAATACATATATGGACAAGTTCGTGAGGGTAGGAAGAATTTTTCCTTTTCACTTTCCTCTGACTTTCATAAGCATTTTAGGCTTACAGGAGATTTTTAAATTTGCCCACTCATTTAAGCATCAAGCTCCTAAATATAGGCACTTGAGTTAATTATGGTGAACTTGTATGTGATTTTGCAAACATACAGACACAAAAACACATGTGCCTGTATGTGTTGGGAGAAGTCCCACAAAGTCATGAACTGAGTAAATATTTTATGTTTTTTCATGAAATATTTTCTGTAATTCTTTTAAACAATTTTTAATGTAGCTAGACCATAAAAACTACCATAATACTGTGAAGAATGATTATCCACTCTTGAGCCATTATGTATGCCACCATAGGAAGGCATAAAGTTTCATTAGAATTCATAACTAAAATGGCACAATACGGAGAAAAGTATTTATCTAATGGCATTTTGTTTGTTGAAGAATTACGATATAACAGCTTTTTACCCTTACTGAATAGAGCTGAAGTTATTCCTCTTAGATGCCAACATTTACAAAGTGATTTGTGAATGTAATATTCCACAATGGAGAATTCAACGGATCAGTTTCAACTTAACATGGAAATACTATTTCTCCTTTATTTTAAATATGTTGGCTCTTAATTTCATCTAGTGAATATAGGAGTACTGTTTTTTTTACACATCTGTCAGGTCTTTTTACTTCTTTCTACAATCAAAATTCTCTATGTATAACTCAGTATTGTTATACTAGCACATTCTCTCATAGACGTACGCCATTATTTTTATTACTTGTTTTGGCCTTTTTATTAGGCCTTTGGTGTATTATCTGTTTTAGATTTTTTTAGACCATGGATAGAACTTCAAGTGACTTAACTTAATCATCCTTAACTTGTCTGTCCAATCTTAAACTAGTCATTAAAACCACCTCAGCAGTGAAAAGGGATGAGTCATCCTCTAGGGATGCCAAAGACTGTTTTTTAAATAAAGAGAATAAACTCCTTTCTGAAGGTGATATTCTGTTCCTTCACCAACTTTGGAAAGAACCCAAATAAGTCTTGGACCAGACACTCAGCTATTAGGTGGCTAAAACAGGATACCTCTCCTCTCCCATCTGTGACTAGCAAACAGTGAAATATTACTACTAATATTTCGGTATTAGGATGTATCAAAGATTTATCTAAGGATATTTATCTTTGTAATATTCTCTTCCCCTCTTAATGTCACAATATCATCATAATCTCTCTCAAAGGGCTGAAATTAAAGCATCAACTTTCCTTTGCAGAGGTCACGTGAATTTATTTTCACCCATTTTTAGCCCAGAGCATCAGCCCAAGCAAAAAGAATGCAAGTGTAGTCACAGCGTAGTCAATGGCAAAGACTCGTGTTGTCAAGGCCATTATAGGACAGAACCCAAAAGGACCTCTCACATATCCACCTGGAAGTTAATACTAAAGGCTAGAATTCTGGGTGCACCCGAGCAGGACTTGGAAATGTATGTAGAAGGAAAATACACAGAAATGTACTTGTAAGAAAAAACTGAAAAAACCAGATGCATTAGGAATTTTCAGATTGGTATTTAGCTCTTGTAAGACTACCGTATGTACTGATGAGGATGATTATGGACTTGCCAGGTAGTTTATTTGCCCAGTTCCACATTCTGAAGCAGCATGATCCTTACTCTTAAATAGAAAAGTACAAAGAATTGCAAATACTTTCTGTGTGTACTTGTTCAATATTGTATAGAATTGATCCACTTAAAATACTGATTTCCTTTTCCTTACAACTAACATCCCAGGCGATTCAGTATGGATGAATGATTGCTTCTTCTAAACCAATTCTTACTGCTTAATTAGACTCTAGGTCAGCCAGCAGCCCCTTTTACTTTTAGTATAACAGAGTCTAATAGTGGTTCCCCAAATTACAAAGCTGACTCTTTAGCCAGAGAATAGCAATACCTAATTGTCTACTATTAAATACTGAAATTTTCTTGGTTACTTGAAGCATATTGCTCCCGAAAGACAAGCACTACTGATTCTAGTTCTCTCTTCATCTCAATTTACTGTAAATTCTTAGGAATAACAAATACTTCAGAAGCAGCTGTTGTCAGATATACTAGCCAAGCATATTCCTCATTGTCAGTGTCAGATTTTTGCAGACTGTGCAGAAGTGTAACTTTAAACCAGAGTTAGTATTGCCATGCACTTTCAGAAGCTTTTAACTCCAGGAAGCCTCCGATTTGCACAGTTTTATTCTAGGTCTCCCATGCTTCTCAAAATTAACTCGGAGCTTGAACTCAGAGAAAGGAGGTCTCTCTTATTCAGGCTCTGAGTGAACATGAACCTCCAGGCAGCACATACCGTTCCAATCACGTGTGAAAGTATGCATGATTATTTCATTTCTAATAGGCTTTTTAAAGTCAGCTATCAAGTACCGGGGTAGGGGAGATGTTTAGATTTGACATACATAATAGAAAATCTTTTCTAAAGATTCTGTCAAACAAAAACACACATAAACAAGATCTCTCAGAGTTTTGAGCAATTCTTCCTTTAAAATCTCTCGTCTATAGAATCTTCAGTTCTGTTTTATTTTTCTCAGTCTTCCTTCCAAATTGCAGTCCTTTCTTTTTATGGCCCATGGCATTCTTTAGAGAAAGGGCCTATGATATTACACCCATTCATCTGACTCCTCTGTAAAGTTTCAAATGAGCTAAAATTCCCTGGGTTTTCTCCTCAGAAAGGTCTTTTTTTGTTCCTGATTAGTTTCAAAGCTGAATTCAGTTCTGCCTTTCTCCAATCTCTGCATTTTTTCATGGTCTTTTCTTCACCAGAATTAGTCTTTTTGTGCATATAAACACGATAGAAGTTTGTTCCACTAGTTGGATCTTCAGTTTTGATCATCTTCTCACTTACGTGTTTCGCAAGAGTATATCTTAGGTGACAATTTTCAAGTAGAAAACTTGAATTACAGAAAAAGATCAGCTATTTAAGCATTTTGAAAATGCTTTAATTATTCATATTAACTTAATAAGAAATTAGACTGATTATCAGGTCAGAAATCTGTACATTTGAACATTTTCCTACCTGTAAGCAAGTCCTAGGAACCTAGCTAAAAACGATAAAATCACAGCTATCGGAGTTAGCAAAAGTCTTGGACTATTGTCAAATATTCACTGCAGAATCAGGTGCAAGCAGGATTCAGCTGCAAAGACAGCAAGCAAGAAGCACTATGCAATCGCCACTCATCTGATTCTGTGCGAAGTTCGCTATGTTAGATTAAACAGCTGATTAGTTGATGTAGTGAATTTGTTCCAAAGCGGCTAAAGTGTGGTAACATGGGCCATGTTAAGATCCAGTTGATACAGGGAAACCAGGAGCTATGAGACAAGAATAACTTTAAATGGCACAACCATTTACAGAATAAATAGAAGTCAGCAGAGATATTCACCCAAAGAACTAATAAAAATGGATTAAATCTTTTTAAAGATGAGAACAATTCTCAGTCTAGTATTACGTACTGCATCATTTGATAGTTGTAAAGGCTGCATGGATGCCTATTTATTAAGAAGAGCAGCAACACCACAACATACTTCTAGTATCTCCTATCTGATTAAAAGTGCTTTTCTAACAAGTGGAGTGCTGTTATAGTAAGCCAATGTACACAACACTAGAAGCTTATCCTCTAGCAACAGAACATTGTCAGCCAGTAGCATTACTATAAGCACCAGAAATACAAATTGAAAATCACTTGGAGCCCTGAAAGCCACAGCTAAATAGTGAAAGTTTAGATGGAGTATTTAAACTACGAGTAAAGATAATGCAGTGGATTCAATTTATGCTTTCCAATATTTATTCTTCACTTTGGGTAAATACGCCTCTAATAAAAAATGCAAGTGTAAATAAAGAGTTCAATTTCGAATTTTACTGCTTGCTTGACTTTGAAAATGTCCCTATGATCATATATTCAAAAATTTCTGCTTGACTAATCTGAGAGCCCGTGACTTCTGAAAAGTTTTAAGGAAGAATTTCAGCACATTGGAAAAAATAGCAAAGTTAATTAGTACCCTTAAAATTATTAGTGTCTTAAAAAAATCTATAATTCAACTTCAAGGAATCCTGCTGTCAGTATCTGTCCTGTGATGCAGAGCTCTAGCAATTGCAATAGCTCATGTAAGGGTATGTGGAAGGAGAGTGCCTGCTCCTTTAAGGTCAAGGACCTTTTTCAACGCCAAAAGGGATATTAAGAAAAGGACGAAGCCATAAAAGAACACAAAGAGACACAAACTGTCAGACAAGTGATAAGGAAGGCAATGATAAGTACAAACCTCGTGAGGGACACTAACTGGTAAGGATATGTGGAGTGTGGGAATGTTTATTTTTGAGTAAGATTATCTGACTAAGGACCTTGCCAAATTGGGATGATAAGGAAAGGGAGGGAGACAAAGGCTCAGAAACATTAAACTCGACCAATTTGTGTTAATGAAAATAACCACAAGCAAATCTGCCCAGTTGCAGTAGTTGATGCGCTATTAAGAAACTGCAGGCAAACAGGACTTTGTAACTTTGAAGGACACAGACCTGAGGGTCCGTGATGTTGGAGGGGAGATGGTGGGACTGTGCAAACTGATGAGGCAATGGGCAGCGGAGGAAAAAAAGAGGAATAGACAGAAAAGGGCCTGGTCATATGTGAACTGTGGCCAGCCAGTACATTTGTCTGGCTGAGCCCAGCACCTGATTGCCACAGTCTGCCCTAAATCCCCATTAAATCTTCCATAACTACCTCTTTGCATAATCTCACTCTGCCCTGTGCGTGTGAGCGCTGCAAGGACTTCGTGCCAGACACGGGGGGGACCTGTGTGTGTGTGCGAGTGGAATTTAAGTTCAGCTGCTGGAGTCAGACGGGGGGCGTGGGCACCCCTGGCCTGTGGTGTCAGAGACTGGAGCGAGTGGGGGGATTCAGCAGCGTGAGCAGTTACGGTATTATGTGATATGTACGTACTGATAGGAAGACCATTGATAACAGTATGTAGAAATAAAAATACATAGAATATGTTATGATAAATTATTGTAACAACTTCAGTCTCCTACATCTTCCTATCTTAACATTACACAACCCAGAAAAAAAAATAATTAAAAGAAATACATAGGTTCTAATCCTACCACACAGATTTACAAGAAGCTACATGTTGGGCCTTGCACTAATATATGGGGAGTGAGGGCACTGAAAATAATGATTCAAGGACAAAGCAGACAGACACAAAGACAGAACACAGCTGTATTCAACATCTGTTCACATTGCACTGTGGGGGTCTTTAACCTTCAGCTGTAGGGTGGGAACGGTGTGTGTCCCAAAATCAGCTGCGGGGGGGTCACCAGTGTGAGTGAGGTGAGTGAGGGGCTCAGCGCTTGTGGCTCAAAGAGAGGCGAGTGTCTGTGTCCCCCCAAGCCCGGTGTGCGTGGGGTGTGCGTGTGCAACCACCAGCAAACTTCAAGCTGGACCAGCCGGCGACTGGGGGACCCGTGGGGCAGGCAGGGG